>JAOTAY010000190.1:39895397-39918355 GCA_025629805.1 Erythroxylum baracoense | reverse complement strand
AGATACAGGCCGCAAAGCAAGTGACATGGTTTGAACTGAATTAGAGTAATTATGTTGTTATTTGGAAATTGTTCTCCACTTTAACTTTCTATATTCCGTAGATTATTCTAGTTACTTGGTTTCTTTAGATCATTAACCGTGTTTGTAGTTGCATCATTTCTTTGATCACTGGGTAATCTTTTTGATAATGGTTTGCTGTGATGTTTAAATAAATAGTATTTTGCAGGACAAGAGTGAAGCGCAACATCAAATATCCATTCTTCTTTTGGTTGGATTTAGTTGTGGCATCATGATGTTCATTTTTACGAAGTTCTTTGGTTCATGGGCACTAACTGGTAATCAAGACTGGTAGAGTGTTTGATTTATCATATAGAAAAAGCAGATAGTGTTTTTGGCTTCTTCTGGTTGTTGTTGGTATTTGCACTTATCATGAAACGTAAAGTCTAAATTAATTTAATTTAATTTATTACTTTTTTGCCTTTTGTTTGCAGCTTTTACTGGGTCTAAAAATGCAGAAATTGTATCTGCTGCCAATACATACGTTCAGGTTTATGTTATTTTCTAAATATTTAGTTCTCTGATAAAAGGGAATATTGATGTCTTCTCATTTAGCAATAGTGTAACTCTCAATTTGATGCTCTTCACCAGCTGAGGGGATCCGTTCTGTGCTCAGCTATTCTAGTATTTTGCTGAATGGAGTTTTTCTGTTGGCAGATTAGAGGCTTTGCATGGCCTGTAGTGCTTGTTGGATGGGTAGCTCAAAGTGCAAGGTGAAACTAAACATTTATTTAAAGTAACATCTCTTTCATATTGTATATGCTTGGGAACCAATAAGTCATTGGTGTAGTCACTTATGCAGTGTCCTTATTGTCTCATTTTATGATTATTTCATGTGCTGGCTTTTCTTAGACCCTTCTGCTCTGCCAGATCAGCATGTGATTATGTGATGCCTATGCACATTATGCCTATCCCCTGCTACATATTTGGACCTTTTACTCGAGATTGAAATGTGCTGGCTGTGTTTGACAGAAAGTCTTTCTTTTAGGTTGTGTATGACTTGGCAAAAAAATTGCTACTCAGTCTCCCATAATATTTAAATTAATTGCTTTTGTGTTAGAATTATTCTTTCATGCATATTCACTTTAGAATCATGCCACTGGCTTTCCAACTAATCTATCAGTTTTTTGTTCCATATCAGCTTCCTTTTTTGAATTTCCATGGCAACTCATTCTTCGTGTGCTTTTTTCCTATTCCTTTTGGTTTATGAAACATAATTGAGGCTTGCTTGGTTAGCTTTGGTCTAATACATTATCTTTCTGGTTTATAGTCTTGGCATGAAAGATTCTTGGGGACCTTTGAAGGCTTTGGCAGTTGCTAGTGTGGTAAATGGTGTTGGTGATATACTCCTCTGCAGTTATTTAGGCTATGGGATTGCTGGTGCTGCATGGGCAACTATGGCGTCGCAAGTACTTGATTGCTCTTTAATTCTTCTCAATCTCAATTCCATGTTCCTATTGAACCATTGTGCATTGTGCAAGGTACAGCACTCTTTTTTATGCCCACTTATTCCATAAGCACTCAAGGTTATTGCAGGTTGGATGATGATTGACACATTAAACAAGAAAGGATATAACGCTTTTGCCTTCTCTGTTCCAACACCTAAAGAACTTTTGTCAATTGTTGGGCTTGCTGCACCAGTGTTTGTAACAATGATGTCAAAGGTTACATTTCAATTTGATACTATTTGTTTCATATCATCTTTTTACTTCCAAACTCCTGAATCCAAGTCTTTTTTGCAATAAAGGTGGCTTTTTATGCCCTCATAGTATACTTCGCTACATCGTTGGGCACACATTCTGTGGCTGCTCATCAGGTTAGACATTCTTATACTTGTAGATTTAGTTACTTCCCTCTCTGTTTAACTTTCTAATGCTTTTAGTCTATCTCTGACATTCATTGCCACGTGTTTCTTGTAGGTCATGATTCAAACATACAGCATGTGTACTGTGTGTGGTGAGCCTCTCTCGCAAACTGCACAGTCATTTATGCCTGAATTGATGTATGGAGTCAGAGGTAGTCTAAAACAGGCTCGATTGCTGCTAAAGTCTCTTGTGATTATTGGATCTACCGCGGGTTTGGTTTTAGGGATTATTGGGACATCTGTTCCTTGGTTGTTCCCTACTATCTTTACACCTGACCAGAAGGTCATCCAGGAGGTAAGCTTTTGATCTTTTACTTCATATTCTTTCTCAACATTTTTCTGTTGGGATGATCTAGTTTCAGTATTTTTTTCTGCGGCACAGAATCAATCATTAATATCAATCACTGCTTTGCTCTGAAAAGACAGATATCCCAAACGAAATCAATAAAAGGGAGACTTTGTATTCTTGAGCTTCATTATCTTGAATTTTGAGTGGAAATGTATACTGTAGGAGTTGAGTTCTGAATATCATGTATTACAGCAGTTGATGTCAGGTTTCTTGTTCTGCGCAGATGCACAAAGTGCTTTTACCTTTCTTCATGGGATTGATTGTGACTTCTATCAATCATAGCCTTGAGGGAACATTGATGGTATGCTGGATACTATCTGAAGACTTTGATTGATGTTGCACTTGCTATCTCTCATCACTCAGCACTGTGTTAATCAGATGATTTCTAGTCTAATTGTTGAAGTTAAGCAAGATAGATCTTTTCTTTTGGTGGATCTTAATTTGATGCCCATCTGAGTGAAACATTAGAAACATTAGGATTTACTCCATAGACTGTCCAAATCTCTCTAAAAAAGCCGTTCACCCTTAGTTCCTATCCAATAGCGACAAGAAGCGATCAGAATTAGAACTATTTGAACTACAAAGGAAATGGAATGGTAAAAGAAGAAAAGAAAGATGTTCTATAGCGAAAATCTGATAGAACATCTGGCTCTGGCTTGCTTTCTTGATTCACTTATGTTTTGTGATACATGTCATGCCTGTAGTAACGTGCACAAAATCATGCTTCCTTATTTTACAGGCTGGACGGGATTTAAAGTTTCTTAGCTTCTCAATGATAGGATGCTTTCTGTTAGGATCTCTTGTACTCCTGGTAAAGATCACCTTCTTGGTCTATATTGCTACACTTTTTACCATTTTTTCCAATCTATTTAAAGTTCACACTTGTTATTGTTGCTATCAGTTTGCAAGCAGCAGAGGATACGGTTTTTCTTGGTGTTGGTTTGCACTTGCAACATTCCAATGGGTACTAAAAGGAAAATTTCAGTATTGCATTATCTGCATAATCATTTCTAATTTGTTCTTAATTTAATAAAACCTTATATTTTTAGGCTCGATTCTTCTTTGCCATCCAACGGCTTCTTTCTCGTGACGGCATACTTTATAACGAAGATCTGCAGCGCCAAAAAATTGAGAAGCTGAAAGCTGCTTAATTCACGAAAGGAAATGGGATCCTTTGGCTGTTGCTAATGGTAAGTTTATTGCTTGTTACCGATGGCTGGAACCGGAAAACGCAGGATACCACCGTGTCTGGCCGTTGCTACTGGAGATCAGATTCAATTTGCTCCTCAAGGAATCAAACAGAATGATATTCACTCCGCATTCAATTTGTGATAAATTTTTCTTCACAGCTGAAAATGCAATCATCAATTGTGGAAGTGTATATTACTATACTACATCCAATAACAAATGGATGTACACGAACTATTCAGATTTAAGATCAGCGTGTGACGAATCTTAAAGAAGTATGCAGTTGGATCCGTGTGCTTTCTTTTTCTTTCTGCTTATATTTGCTTACAGAAATTTATTAATCTGCAGAGTAAATGACAAGTTTTATTCCAATGAAGTAGAATACTTACAATGAGTAATTTGACATAGCAAAAGTAGTCTTAGTTCGGTACGAAGTTAATGGGTTAGATTTGAGCTAGATCGGATTTTAACCGACTTGAGCTTGGAGGCAAGTCGAGGCCTACTTTGAGCAATCCAAACTTTTACTGCAAAACGACATAGTTTTAGAGAATTCTTTTTTTTAATGGCTTGGTACAAATGAGAGCAATATCGAAGATAAAAAAATATTTATAAAGTTCCAATAAAATTCAATTAAACCAAGAAATCCATAATTTAAAGTAAAGTGAAGATTATTTATAAATTTGACCACATTTACAATTGTTCTTAGTGAATAGTAATACCAGACGATACTGTTCGATTTAATAAAAGTTTAAGTTTACACATATTTGTAAGGATGACAATTAGGTCCGAGAATAAGTCACGAGTTGGACCGGATCATGTGTTAGGCATTTCGCACGTCGAGTGAAGTATAGTCCGATTCATTGACATCTTTATTTGAATCAAGTTTGTGAAATTTGACTTAAATGGCTTGAAGCTAGATTTAGCGAAATACCAAAATTACACCTAGGTTTGTATGTTCGAGCTAAAGTGAAGTTTGGTGACCTTTCTTTATATTATATTTTAATTTTGATTATATTTAATAAATAATAAAATTATTATCTTAATCTCTAATACTTAATTGTTAATGTGAAGTGTCATATATATTAAATCAAAAAATGCAAATTAATGAAATTAATAAAGAGATTAAATTTAGATTTTTCACAAAATATAAAAAATTTTGTAATTCTTTTTAAATTAAGAGAAATTTAATAAAATTTGATTAAACTAGAGATGATATTTTTGACCGAACTCGATTCAAATTTCAAGTAAAAATTAAAAAATAATTGGGCTTGATCTTAGTCCAATCAAGTTTTCGTGACTTAGGCCCTGTTTGACAATCAGCTGATTGTATTAGCTGTTAGCTGATAGCTGATTTGATCAGTGAATTGCATTAGCTGTTTGTTAGAGATGTTTGGTAAAATTTGCTGTAATATTAGTTGTTTATATGTAAAATGACTTATGAAGATATGACTTTTAAAAAAATTATAAGGGTATAAATATTATATATTTTAATATTTCATTGAATATTCTTAGAAGAATTTAAATTTTAAAGAAGTAATGTTCACCTGTACTATTTCATCATCTATGAAAATTTTCTGCAACTCTTTCTATTTTCATTTTCGCATAAGGTCAACATTTATTTCTAACCTATAACTACATAAAATAATTATAAGAACAAACATTGTTCCTAAAACGTAGGTATTTAGAAACCTCAATTAAAAAGTACAATTAACTTTTAATAGTTAAAATTTTGGTTGAGTGATAAAAACGCTCGTATATAAGAGCGTTTTCATTTTTTTCTGTTTATCATAAATCAGCCAACGAATTTTTTAGTTTATAAACAACTTTCGTAGCTGTTTAAAGAGTCAAACAACTGAAGATTAGATAGCTGATTAGTTATCTACCAAATAGGACCTTAGTCCCAATTGGACTCAGAGTTTGAAACGTGAGTCTCTTGCCTAATTGAAATTTGGAATAAGTCTAAACTCGAACATAAATTTTTCGAACCCGAGTCTGGTCCGGTCCAACGCTAAACCTATATTGAATTAGAGTTTTTCGGTCATTTAACCTAAAATATAATAAGTAAATGTTTTCCACGATTGAGTAAAGTAAAGAGTGAAACTGTAAAAGGACATAAATCGTCAGCCGTCAGGCGGCAAAGTTCATTTGTGGCTCTCTTCCATGAAACCAAAACAAACACGTTTGTTCAGTCTCCTCCTCAATTGTTCGTTCCTTGTCTTAATATCAAACAACTCACTATTGTCTCTACTCTAGCCACTCAAGTCAGTCTACTTCTATCTCTTTCTGCATTACTCTTTGTTTGATTGTTTCTGCTACTAACAAGTTCTTCTTGGAAGATGCAAACTCACTCTTTAGTTCACTCTTCTCACCTTCCTCGCCATAACCCAGATCCAAGATTCCTTTCCAAGTCCTTAATGTTCTTCAAAAACAAACCTTTCCCTTTATCTACACCTAAGTCCCATGTCTCTGTTCTGAATCCAAAATATGGCCAAGTCTCATTAAAGACTAGACTTTTAGCAGGTTGCATGAGTTCTGGTCAAGAACTTACCGTCAGTACTACAAATGACTGTGGTGTTACTTCAGTTTCTTACTTCAAAGAAGAAGATAAGGAGGATGTGGAGGAGATGAAAATGGAGGTGAGCAATGGAGGGTTGGAGAATGTGAGCTTATGGGAACAAATGAAAGAGATTGTCACGTTCACAGGACCAGCTCTTGGGATTTGGCTATGTGGCCCGTTGATGAGTCTTATTGATACAGCAGTTATTGGTCAAGGAAGCTCGATTGAGCTCGCTGCTTTAGGTACTTCTTTGGGACTTTCAATGAACTTGATTTCCAATTACTGAAGAACTGTGACATAGTGTGGACTTATATTTGGAAAATTTTCTTAAATGTTTAGTTCAGGCAGTCAAAATGCAAGGTAAGTTCAACTGGGTTCTGGTTAGATTGGTTATTCATCGTTCAGTTTTGAATTGAACAGGTCCTGGGACAGTTTTGTGTGACAGTACCTGCTATATCTTCATGTTCCTTGCTATTTCTACTTCGAATATGGTCGCCAATTCCCTGGCCAAACAGGTTAAATACTTGAACTATTCGTTTTCCTTTTCCTCGGGATAGGTGGACTTGATTTGACTATGTTATAGTATTGCAGGATAAAGATGAAGTACAGCATCAAATATCTATCTTGCTTTTCATTGGGCTGACTTGTGGCTTCTTCATGCTATTACTCACCAAGTTCTTTGGCCGTTCAGCACTAGCTGGTACTAAATAGGGAATCTACTGAGTTGGTATTTTTTTGAAGAAAGTAGAAGCATTATGTGCAATTTTAAGAAATAAAGCTGACTGATCATTGTTTCACCTTCTTTCTTTTTCAGCTTTTATAGGGCCAAATAATTCGCATCTTGTTCCTGTTGCAAACTCATATGTCCAGGTCTAATCTTTTCTGTAAATTATTGCTTTTTTTTTTGGCTTACTTACCTGGTAGCTGTCTTGAGTTTAAGGTCAATCCAACTACTAAAAGTAGATTGGGATAGGCTAGGTAGATTATAGTATGCTAAATCGTACTATATTGTTCCAGGAAGAGGAATTTTCTGTGCATACCTACAGGCTTGTGGCCTCATGTTTGAACTTGGACATGGATGATCCAAGGTGTAGTTTCTCTAGTAAATGGCACCCTTTGAATGGAGTTAGAATCAGAAGTAGACACTAGGAAGGAAGAGGTGAGATTATCACTGGTGTTATAAAAAAAGGTTTGATGCAATGCAATCTGGATTTGCATGCTTTACCAAAAGAGTGATAAAAGAAAGTAACTTGACATTGGGAAGTCCAGTAGATAACATGGAGGTCTGAACCAGAGTTGGATGCTGGACTATTTATTAGATTCTGATCACATATCCATGGATGCTTATTCAATCTTCAACCTTAAATATCCCTTGATAAGCTATAAAAAAACCATTCTCCTGCTTGGAACTCTTCTAATAGCTAAAAGTTTTGATTGGTAGATTCGAGGTGTAGCATGGCCTGCAATTCTTATCGGATGGGTAGCTCAAAGCGCAAGGTATAATTACATTGCATTATCTCCTAAAATAAGTTTGCAGCCCTGAATTTGGTGATCAGTTTCTGGTGCAATTTATTAGAAGTGCTCCTGCTGTATCTATTAAACTCTGTGGTATCTACATGGTTTCTGTTTTTCAGCCTTGGAATGAAAGACTCATGGGGACCATTGAAGGCTTTAATAGTTGCAAGTGTTATAAATGGCATTGGTGATATAGTGCTGTGCAGATTTCTGGACTATGGAATAGCTGGTGCAGCATGGGCAACAATGGTTTCGCAAGTAAGCACTCCAATATACGTTTTCATGTGCTAGGTTACTTGTTATCCTAGTCAAGTGCAGTTCCCAGTTACCTGCCTTCTTTTGGATTCCAAGTTGGTATTGTGTACTTCAGGTTGTTGCAGGTTACATGATGATTGACTCATTGAATAAGAAAGGATACAGTGGATATGCCATCTCTGTTCCATCATTTGCAGACCTCATGACTATATTTAGAATTGCTGCTCCAGTGTTTATAGTGATGATGTCCAAGGTTTATCACACATTTCTTGACTCTGGCTTTGATCCTTTACTGTTATTACTCTTTTGCGTCTGATACATTTACTTTTTAGGTATCTTTCTACGCTCTCATTGTATATTTTGCTGCATCAATGGGGACACTCACCTTGGCTGCTCATCAGGTTTGTTGTGCTTGCTCTTGTTGTTTTTCCAATGTTGTGACTACCTGTCAAAACTGATGATCTTGGTTCAATCTAGGTTATGGTTCAAGTATTCTTCATGTGTACAGTTTGGGGCGAGCCTCTATGTCAAACTGCACAGTCGTTCATGCCAGAGTTGATCAATGGAAAGAACCGAAATTTGGTAAAGGTTAGGTGAAACTGATTTTCCATAATCTTCTCCGTACACACGGTGATTGCTTCCTTGAAAAACATGCTCATGTGACATTAAGAGCAGCTTCAAGTTTTCATTTTGGAATGCAATCCATGTAGATGGGGAGCATCTTACAAAGTTTATCACTATTTGACAGGCTCAAATGCTAATGAAATCGTTGACAATCATTGGAGCTATCTTTGGATTGATGTTAGGTATTGTTGGAACAGCTATTCCTTCGTTGTTCCCCAATATCTTCACAACTGATCAGAATGTTATACAGGAGGTTGGTTCTTCTTCTGCAGGAGTTCAGAATTGATTCATTCATTTTGTCTGTGAATACTATGGGGTCATAACGTTGAAGGGCTATCTCGTTCGTGATAGTTATTCTTTCGATCGGTGGTCAACAATATACTTTATTCGAGTAATGTCACCAAGACTGTCTGTCTTTAGTTTCAATCTCTGAGTGCAGCTATTTCTCTTGGCTTAATGATTATATCAGTCTGTCTTAAATTGATATCCAAATCCAAATTGCATGTAACACACAAAGCATGAAGATGGACTCAGTATAAATTGCAAGTATATTTAAAGAAACAGATAGATATATACACCATTTATATATAAAGGCTGTAATCTAACTTTCAGGTTCTGCTATAACTTCATATGAGATTCTTATTACTTGTACAGATGCATAAGGTGGTGATCCCATACTTCTGTTCACTAACTATAACTCCTTGCATTCTTAGCCTTGAGGGAACATTACTGGTACGTTTGGCTTATTCAAAGTATAGACCTGTCAAAGGAAAAAAGTTTCCTGAAAATCTGAAATCATGATAAGTAGTATTTTAATTTTTGTAGCTATTTGATACTCTGCGTTCATTTGTTTACTTTGCAGGCTGGACAAGATCTAAAATTTATTAGCTTATCGATGAGTGGATGCTTTGCTCTGGGAGCTCTGTTGCTGTTGGTAGGTGACTGTTTCCTGAATCTTTTGGGATCATATTTCTTGTTCTTTCCCTGCATTTACAAAAATGTCAATGTTTTTCTAAACCAGCTTGTAAGTAGCAGAGGATATGGTTTACCAGGCTGTTGGTATGCCCTTGTTGTCTTTCAGTGGGTAAGAACAGCATTCCCTGGAACTCTTACATGTGAAAGTTCATGAACTCGGTTGTAAATGGTTGTCGATTGTTGTGTTAATTCGTTCTTTCTTTTCTACCCTTTTTCAGACTCGTTTCTTT
Organism: Erythroxylum baracoense; assembly: GCA_025629805.1. Classification (NCBI taxonomy): domain Eukaryota; kingdom Viridiplantae; phylum Streptophyta; class Magnoliopsida; order Malpighiales; family Erythroxylaceae; genus Erythroxylum; species Erythroxylum baracoense. The sequence goes on along the minus strand of JAOTAY010000190.1, from coordinate 39,908,741 downwards.
CTTTCTCTTCAACGGATTCTTTCCCCAAACAGCATGCTTTTCTCTGGAGATTATGGCAAGCGCATGTTTCAGAAGCTGAAAGCTGCATAATTCTCTGCCCTTGACTATTCCTCGTTATCTAATATTAGCCAAAGACTTATTCACAGGCTTCTCATGACACAAAACTGTATCTGTCATGTCATCATGGATAAAGAAGGTGAAGCTGTTCTCCATTTTTTAAAAGCTCATAACAATATGAACTTTTGCTCAAGCTGTAAATATAATTCGTCGAAAAGATGATAGACTTTGTTCACTTTAAGGCTTTTTGCTGTGCAAAGCACAATCATGATCCTATAATCTTGATGAGAAAGTATGTGTTTAACTGATCCAAGTACATAAAGCCTACCCTAAAGACTATCTTGGATCAATCTAACATCAAGAAAGCATGAAATCATGTAGTTTGACATTCTGCTGCTTCCTTTACGACCACGCCTGGATATTCTCGATTCTTGTCTACTCTCCCTGGATATTCTTAGTTCTTGTCTACTACCCTGCAAGTTTCAACCGTCCCATTAGTGAGAACATAAAAAGACAGTATTGTGAAATTGAACTCTTCAGGAGTTTTGTCCTTGCACTTTACCAACAACACGGGCTACTGCAACTTTCCATCTTTTCTCAAGAAATTTCTACCAACCTGTTTCATTTTCTCCTCTGCTTTCATTTTAATCAAACTGGGTCTATAAGCAATCACATTTTGACCAATTTGACCAACCACAACAGAGCCAGTTGCCTCCTCTAATTCTTGCACCACATTCTCTTAGCTCCCCCGGACAAGGCCTGTGTATTTTAATCTGTTGACAAAATTCAACTTATGGTTAAGAATGCCAAGCATCTTTACTTCATTTTTCAGTTGCAAAACAACAGATCATAACAGGCAACCGCAGTTATAGGTAATATCGAAAGTCCTGAGCCTGAGGTAACTCACTTCCGACTGGAACTCCTTAATCCAAAAGTAACTTCCATAGCTTTCCAAGAACCAGGACTTTGCTACACTTGCTTATAGAAGTAAATTCTCACTAAAGCTATAGAGTCGTTAGTTAGTGGAATATCGTTTTAATAATTTGAGCCTAGCTCCGGGCTCAGCTCGTCCTAGCCTAGACCATACGCCATCCCTTAGGTCGTGGAGGGTCTATCTAACATATTGTCCAAAATGTAATGGAACCAACCCCACATGTCAGGATGCACATGCCTCGGTTGCTTAAACTTGAGCTTCTCTTCTTGAAGAGTCACTCCCAACACGCACAAGTCCAAATCCAATACAGCAAGAGCAAGAGCAATAGAATCTCACGATCATCCTGCTGCTTCAGTTATGGGACCGTATGAAAAAGGGTCTCTGAGCGTGCCAATGTGAAGTCACTGACAGAGATGCTCAAAAGCAAGAGCATTTGTGTGCTTTACTTGTAGTCTTCCTGAAGAAAATCAGAAACTTGCGTGTAGCGCAGGGTGAATTCAGAATGAGTGGTGGTGGCAAATTTAGTTATGTTTGAACTGATCAGCCTTTGAGTCGAGTAGAACTTATGAAGTCAGCTCAAAACTCGATTCGAATAATTCAAACAGCCGAAATTCTTTCTTTAAATTACCGGCATCAAACCTCAATTAAATCCTGCACATATACGAGTCTGAAAAAGTTTGATAGTACGTAACCTTATTTTTATCTAATATAGAGATATTTTTAATAGACTCATATGCAATGTAATATGAACATATTAAAAAAAGTTAAATAAACATAAAATATGTATAAAAATGAATAAAGTAATAATAAATAATTAAAATAAAATAATAACAAGAAAAAAAGCTTCAACTTTTCATTATGTAATGCAAGTTTAAAAGATAAGGTTATTAAGAAAATAACAGGAAAAATATACTTGATAAGCTGTAAAGTTCTGCTCACTATTTCTTGAATTGTGCATATTATCTTTACGCAAGAGCTATGTTAATCTACTCTATATCGTTTTAATTATGCCCCTGAAGGGACAACCAACAAATACTGCATCATAATAATTAAAATATGGTTTAATTAATAAATTGATTCTATTCAAATTAATCAAAAAGTCACAGTTATAACTTTAATAATAAAATAATAAATTTATTATTATTATAAAATATAAAATATATAAGAAAATTATTCACGACAGTAACGAATAATTTTTTAATATATTTTTTATTTTAAAATTATAAAAATTTTATTATTAATTATTTAATATATTTTATTTTATTTTATTCTATGTTATATATATTTAAAAATAATTTATTTATATTTTTATTTATATAAAAATAATTGATAGTACAGTAAGAAGAAATAATTACTATTATGAAAAGAACTAATAAATATATAGAAATGTGTTGGTTGTTATTAAGGTAAGGAGAAATAATTGATATTACGAAAAATTATTAACGATATATTAGATAGTATATATTTATTAGTTTATGTTTCATTCTAAACTTTCAAACTGGAGGTTTCTTATTTTTACTATTTAGGATGAAATGAAACGTAACATGAAATTCTCTACTTCTATCTTATTTCATTCAATTTTATTATAAAACTTTTTTTCAAAAGATTGAAGTGTGTTACGTTCCACCTCATTCTATTATGAAATCCTGGCCGTAAGACTACGGCAACGTCATATTGAAAAGTAAGATATTTTTGGGCTTAAACCAAATTCAAGCTACTTTTTGAATGCATCCGGTCCAACTAAACCCGACCCAAGTTTGGGTGGAGGCAATGAAGGCAAAGCCATGTTCTTGGCTTTTCTTGACCTGCTTGTGCTAATGAACGATTTGCGCATGAATATTTTACAAAAATGTAAACAAATTTTTATTGCCGTCTCAATTACTATTTATCGTTATAACATTTCTACAACAATACTTACTATATTTTGAATAGAGTAAAAACAATTGTATAAAAAACAATAGTAACTTATAGATGGTTTGGTTCCATTTTTATTTGTTTATTATGATTTTAGTTTCATTTTTTATTTTTAATTTATGTTTTCATTTGAAATAAAAATAAAAAATTGTTTGATTATTAATGTTAAAGTAATTATATTTTTATTACTGATAATAATTACATATTAGATCAAATCTAATATAATTTAATCAATTTAATCTCTTATATCATATTTATTAACAAAATATCTATAAAATTATTATATTTTATTTAAAAATATTTTATAAATTAAATTTTATTTTAATTATTAAGTCAAATTATTTTAAATTTAATCAATTTAATTAAATTATAAAATTTAAATAAATTATTATATTATATTTTTATTAACAATTAATTTTGATTAATAAAATATATAATATTAAATAAATTATTCATAATTTTTGTTAACAATTATTATATTAAATAATTAAATAATATATATTTAGTTAATATTAAACTATATTATTAAAAAATACTTTTTGTAGTTTCCGTGTATTTTGAAAACCGAAAGAAACTAAAATTAAAATAAAAAACTAAAACTAAAAATTCAAAATTTTACTAAATTTGAAAAACAAAAACAAGACATAAAAAACATGATTGTTTGGTTTCACTTCTATTTTTCTGTCATAGCTTTTAATTTTTGTTTTCTATTTTTAGTTTCTATTTTTCTTTCAAATAAAAATAAAACCTGTTAAGTTAATAATGTTAATGTTAATATAGTTATATCGTTACTAATGATGATAATTACATATTGGATAAATTTCAAAAATAAATTAGTTTTAATTAATTACATTTATTTTAATCTCTTATTAATGTTAATTACTAAATTATCAATAAAATTATTTTATTATATTAAAATAAATAATTTTAAAATTAATATTTATTTTAAATATATTTCAATTATTAAATCAAAGTTTTATTTAAATTGTATATATTTTGAAGATATTATAAATTAAATTATATTTATTAATAATTATTAATTAAATTAAATGAGTTAAATTGCTAAAATTAAATTAAATTATTTATATTTTTAATTAGTTAATATAATATTACATTAATTTATTCATAATTCTTGTTAATAATTAATACATTAAATAATTAAATAATATGTATTTAATTGATAAGAAAACATATTATAAAAAACAAAAATCATTTTTGTGGTTTTCATAAATTTTAAAAACTAGAAGAAACTAAAATTAAGAATTCAAATAAACAGATTTTTTTACTAAATTTGAAGACAAAAATAAAAAACAGATGAAAACAAATAGACCTAAGTGGAAACAAATAAGTTAGTGTGCAAAATTCAAACTTGATTTAAAATTGTACGTAAACATGACTTAGAGTCTGATAATGAGGCGTGAAAAAAGGTCCAAAATTCAAACTTGATTTCGAAATCTAAAATACAAATTTTAATTTAATATAAAAATCATAATTTTATTAGCTATGGTCAAATCAAATCAAAGTTTAATCCTTTTTTGTCATTTTTTAGGAACATTGATAGTGCATTTCTCAATTTTTTGTTTCTTTGTCTGGTGACACCGATAGGCCAACCTTGTTGTCAGTGACAAATATGTACGAGATTTTTGGTCCCCACTTATTAGATTGACCATCCTACTCCTTTATTTTTGGTACTAATTAGATAATCAAATTAAATGACAATACTTTTTTTTTTAAAACAGAAGAACCCCGTAATTAATAACCTGCAAATTATGTAAAATTAGGTACTCCGTACTAGTTAAGTTTTGTACAATAAATTCGATCGAGAGAGCATAAGTAAGGAAATTTGAATACGAAATTTTTTGACTTTATGCCTCTCACTCTACCAACTCAACCACCCACTAGAAGGCGACAATATGTTGTATGTTTTTGGGTCATTTTCTCACATATTTGTTAGTCCAGATACCTTTTTTAATCACCGATTTGATTTATTCTTGTACTTATTTTTTATGATTTGTGTATTTATTTATGTATTTTATCTTTTATTAATATTTTTTATCATGTTCTATGTGTACTATATTATATATTACATTATAAATTTTATATTTTTATTTATACGTAATTATTTATACTTTTTATTATCATTATGTTCCATTACATGTGAATCGATTAGAAATAGTCTTTTTAGTATATAAAGATAAAGTTATATATTATTAGACCGTTTTAAACTTTATATTTTAGCGATACTTTTACTAAATGCTTATTATTATTTGTTAGATTCCAGTGTCTAAATTTGATTTATGGCCTCAAAAGCGCTGTTCAAATAGTTGAAAACAAACTAGCCTTTATGGATTAGTCTTGTTGCAAATTTTCCTAATAACATCCCAACCAAGAGGTTGTGAATAAGAGTTGTGACAAGAAAATAATAGATGATTATGGTGAAAATACGTTTGAGTACGTTAAATTTGTAATAGGACTACTATCCATTTGAAGAGAAAAGTTAGACCATATACAAACTCAACTGAGGTTTTATCCTAAAATAAATTAGTAATAGGTGATATAGTTCACTATGCTTATATGTCATTCTTCTTTCTTTTCTTTTTTCAATGTGAGATACTCACATGTAGGTATTTTCAACACTCCCTTTTACATTTAAGCCTCTTTTTGCTTGAGCAATTTGGAAAGGTACGTAGACAATCCTCATAAAAGGTGGACTTCTAATTAAGGTCAAATAAGCCATCTCCTGAGCAAACAATACTACTAGGTCACTTGCTCCATGAAAACTTCAATTATTCTTCAGTTGCTTAAATAATATTATTTAAGCAAACAGTAGGCTAATTCTTATTAGTATAACATTATTTCAGTATATGAGAGGAGGGTTTATAATGAAATAGAATATAATGAGATGGAAGATGAGGTTTCATATTACATCTTATTCTATCATAAACAGTAAAAATTAAAATATCCGATTCACGGGGAGTTTATCATATGGAATGTAAAATGATAAACAATTTTACACTATATTACATTATAAACCCTTCATCTAAACAACATTTTACTATATTACATTATGAACCTTTCCATCTATCCCAAATAATAAATTTCTAATATTACATTCATTTACATTTCATCCCATTATAAATCATTTCATTCTATTCTATTTCGTTTTATTTCATTAAAAACTTTATATCTAACCAAACCTTAACCTAAGTAAATATCTACCTAATAAATCAAATTAAAAACAACATTATTCAGAAATTTAATTATAGAATTTATTTGGTCACCTTCTGTTGAGTATATTAATAACAAATTACTCTAAATAATTAAGTGCCAAGCGAAGTTTAGAGCACAGTAAGTTGCGGTGCACCCCAGCTTTCACGTGCATAGATTGCTTTATAATAAATGGAGGAGATAGAAAATGAGGGTAGTTAACCCATCCATCATCCTTCATGCACCCTCAACCGTCGCGTGTTTGACATTGCGGCTCAACGGTGCGCCGTGAAAAGGAAAAAAAGCGAATTGTCTGAATTTTATTAAATAATAATATATATTTGTTATTATTCTTTCTAAATAATTAACTTTTATTTGGTTTTTGTTTACATGATTTGATTTTGATATTATAAGATGATAACATTAATTTAATATATATTTTTTAAAAGGTCAAAAATTGGGAACTCTTCTGTAATTTAAAAATTTGTAGAAAAATACTTTAATCTTTAAAAATTTTTGAAATAACATTTCATTATTTTCAATTTATTTAAGAACTATTTTTTTTAGAATTTGGTTAAAAAGCACGAACATGATCAATTAAATATAATTTACCCGAAGATTGAATTTAGTTATTAAATTGAATTAAATTATTAATTTAAGTTAATTTTAATTAATTTCAATTAAATTTAACTTTTAAGAATTAAATTGAGTTATTATGTGCTTGACATTTAATTAATGTGCGTTATATTATATTTTTATCTTTAATTGAAATTTAAGACAATAAATTTTTAAAAGTAAAACATAAATTTTTTTATAATTTCAAAAATAATTTTTTTAGTGTATTTACTTTAGGTTTTTAAAAATTTATTAGAGCTAACATTTTAACTTCTATTGTATATATACGTATTTGACATTTTATGGTAATGGATAAAAAAACATAAATATGAAATCTCACGATCAGACATGGAGATAGCCCGTAGCCACCTATTAACCTTGATTCAGATAATCTCATCCACATATTTTTTAGTCCCATATATTGTATGAATAGGATTATTTGGAACAGAATTGACATAAAGTTATAGGGACAGAGAATTTGATCCCTAGAGATGGCCGGATCTCACGTTCGTGTTTATCCATCGTAATCTTCGGTGATCGTGGACAAATATTGTTATCTAACCCGAGGTTTTAAAATAATAAATAAATATTGTTCAAACGCTACTTTAATACAAATAATATAAAGAAAAAAATCAAAATTTGACTATAAATATAGCAATAATAAAAAAAACTCAAGTCGGGTTTAAATTTTAATTTTTCGGTTCAATTTATTTAAATAATTTTGATTGTTAAAAATTGATTAATTTATTAATTAATTGAATAATGTTTGTAAATTAATAAGTTCTTGTAAACTAAAATAAATAAATTAATTTTTGTTTAATATATTTTTTTAATTAAACTTTAAATTTTTAAATAAAATATGACAAAAAAACATTATCTAAAAAGAGGATATGTTCCCGAGCGGCCGAACTACCCCTATCTTGTTTCCAACCTTGGATTTAAGATAACGTGGTCATCCTTTAATGCTTTGATCATCAACTGCCCGGAATAATAAATGCATTCACGAGCATGAAACTATAATGATACACAATGCCCTATTTAATGCTTATCTTATTTTGTTTAATTTCACTTGGTTACATTAACTATTTGTCATATGGAAGATAAATCTTATTATCCTGAAGCATAAGCTTCTAGATACAATTAAAGTTTGAATTTGAAATTAGCACACGATGATATCATGGGTTCCCCAAAGTTTAACAACATCTTCCAAATCTAATAAAACTAAAAAACGTGGATTTCTTGATTTGACGGGAATAATAAAAGATTTTGTGTTAAAAAAATACTAGAAAATGAACGTGGGACCCACACGAAACTGAATGGGAGGTTATTCCGTAACACGTGTCCGGTACAACCAATGTAACTTTTTCGGTGATTTGGGTAAAACACTCTATAACAGAAGGGTATATTGGTAATGAAATGATCGTTTCTTTTGTTAGCTCGAATAAATTATGCCATTCTTAAGATTTTTTAATAAAAATTTAATATTGTTAATTTATAATTGATAATATATATACAAAATAATCTGTTTTAAATAAAATCTAATGATAAGAATTGATAATCTTATAAAGATTTAAATTGTATTGTTCATATATTTTTTAAAATTTTAAATTATATATTTTTATTATAATCATAATATGTTATTTAAATTATATAATAGTTAATAATAAAACTTATTTACTAAAATCCAAATATTTTTTTTGAGAACGGAGAAACTCATAGTCGCTATCTTTTGGATGCGCTATGCTCTTTCAGTTTTCGCACACTTCTTTCTGTTCTCTAGCATTTTCATGCTAGCCAAACTGGTTTCTTGCTTTTGAGTTTCTTTTATTTGATTAGTCAATTCCCGTTCATTAATTTTGTAATTCAATGGCAATCAATGCCTGAAATATTGGTTCTTTCGTATCAAAGCCTGCGGAAAACTTGGCATCACCTTATTATTTTTCTGCCAATGAATCTCCAACTCTGGACTTGGTATCTTCAGTTTTGAATGGAAATAATCTTCATTAGCGGCGTCGTGAGATATCTTTGGCACTTCTATCTAAAAATAAACTTCAGTTTGTTTTGGTAGTTTGGGGCGGTGCTCGGTTATGTCCTCTTGTCCAATATGTCCATCAGATATTCAGTCCTGCTCTGAAGTGAGGGAGGAGTAAACCTCTGGATTGACGCAATAGTCTACAAATCATGCCAATCAAATATTCTACACTAGAAAGGCCCTGTACGATAGGCTCGATTGGGAAAGTGTAAATAGGAGATTCGGATACAAGACCTTTTGACCCTATGCCCTTCACTTCATCAACGCAACCACCCTCTAAGGAGCTTAAATCTAACTAGTTTAATTGTAAAAATTTTAAACCATCCAACTTTTTTGTTCAGTTTTAGCTTTTCGATTCGATTTATTTTAATAACTCTTGTTGTTAAAAACATATTAATTTATTAATTAATCGGTTAATTTTTATAAATTAATAAGTTTTTATAAACCAAAATAAATTAATCAATTTTTATTTAAAAATTTCTTTTTAAATTAAAATTTAAATTCTTTGAAAGTTAAGAATAATAATTATATTTTAAATTATATAATTTTATTTAATATTTAATCTGATAATTTAATATCGTTTGAACCTTTTAAACTTGAAATTTTTTGTCTCGCCGATTTATCTTTTTGTTTAGTTTTTAAAATATTCAACAACAGTCGGCATAGTTTCAAGTTTTTAAAACATTGTAAAAATAAATAATAAGAATAAATAATTCGTAAAGGATAATTTTTATTATAAATTTCAAATTATATGATTGTGTATGTTTTTAAAAATTAATAATAGAAATAGAACTTATCTATGAAAAATCCGTATTTTTATCTTAAAAATTAGGTTTTGATTAATCATTTTCCGACTTTGTCCTTTCTGACCTAGCCTTCGTCCCACTGTTATTCCCGCTCGTTTCATTGCCCTTTGAAAAACTTCCCTGCTTCGCGGGTCCATGTTCTTGTTTAAACCTTAATCTCGCCCCTCTCTTGCGACGTCACAAGGTAGATTTTTATAGCTTTTAAAATTAAAACTCGAACAAAAGTTTAAACTTAAAAAAGGTTTTACGACAAATCAAAGCCCGTCGTTGTCACTTTCTCTGCTCTTTTATTCATTACAAATTTTAGGAATCAAAATCTCTACGTATCTATCATACTTTCTCCGCAACTGCTTTGCCTTAAAGAAGACGAAACCATCTCTCTCTCTCTCTCTGTTTCTTCTTCTCTAGAGAGAGCTTCTATAGCTTCAAAGCTTCGAAGCAAATAAAAATGGAAACTGCAATTGGTTTGGCTTTTGAAGAACAAATCATGAGATCTCGCTAACACATTCTTCTCTTAGTTCTGACGCTTTGAACAGCCGAGTTGATACCTGACTCGCTGAGTCAACTTAAAGAGGTAAAGCTTGACTGAAGTAAACAAACACTGAGCGCCAATCCAATGGCGTCGTCTTCACGTGCACGGAGCAGCTCGCCGTTCTCGTACCGAAAACCGTCGAGTCCTCACTCGTCGGCGTCGTCGTCATCCTCTTCTTTGACGAACAACAGGCTCACGCGTCGCCCTGGCTCGTCCTCTGCTTCGTCGTACTTCAACTCTGGCGGAGGAGGATTCGGTTGCCGATCCATGACCCCCAGCTGCGGCCGCTCCGATTCATTGTACACAGGACAGGGCGCTTACGGCGGTTGCACGCCGGATGGGTTCGGCGCGGAGGAGCTTGTCTCCGAATCGATTGATTCTCCGAGGAATGGAGAAAGTATATCGGTGACGATTCGGTTTAGGCCGTTGAGGTATTTTGTTAGATCTGACTGCAGTGGATCGGATCTATTTTTGTGAAAACGGATTGGATTCTTTTTATTGGAGGTAATGTGATTTGGCGCCTATTTGGTTGCAGCGAGAGGGAGTTCCAGAAAGGAGATGAGATCGCGTGGTACGCGGATGGGGATAAAATTGTCAGGAATGAGTACAATCCAACTACGGCTTATGCATTTGGTATTGTTCACAGATTTGCAACTTCGGTTTTCTGTTTCTAATCGATTAGTATAATAAAATGTGCATGCTGATTAGTGTGCATTGGGCAGATAGAGTATTTGGACCTCATACTTTGACACAAGACGTATATGAAGTAGCTGCTAAACCAGTCGTCAAAGCCGCTATGGAAGGCGTAAACGGTAACGCAGAGATGCTCTGATCATAAATGTTTCTATGGTTGGATCTGTTGGAGATTTTAATTGAACTCTGTTATAAATTCAGGAACTGTTTTTGCCTATGGAGTTACTAGTAGTGGAAAGACTCATACTATGCATGTAAGTTTAGCTGGCTGTCACCAGTTATTTCCTTTGGTTTTGTCTTGCTAATTTACTCATCTATTCAGTCTTTGATATTCTATTTCTATGCGGGATGCTATCATGTACGTCATCCTATAAGTACATATAATGGTTACTTTTCATGGTGAATGTTAATCAACATAGGACTGTAACTATGTTTGTTAACTTCCCATCCACATTGAGGGCATTTTCTATGGTGTTTCTCCCACTAATTGCTCTTTTTCTCTGGTAGCTACTGATTAATTATACTGGTGATGGTCAAGAAACGGCAATATGTATCCGTATCTTGTTCTTAACTAGGATCAACTTAATTTACAGCAAGAACACTTTTTTTTCTCTGTGGTTGACTTTTGAAAATTTGTTCATAAATTTGAGAATTAGGATTTTCGTGGTTGTTTTCTTCGTTTTTTTGACCTTTGTGTATTACTATTATATATATATATACAGGGAGATCATAATTCACCTGGCATTATACCATTGGCCATAAAGGACGTCTTCAGCATGATCCAAGATGTGAGTACTTTCCTGAAATTTACAACCCAAATTTAATGTGCTCAATATATTCAAAGTATCAGTAGATTATTGATTTTAATTTGTAAAAGCAGAATTGCTTTAACATGTTTCTACAGAAGTAATGCAGTTCTTATACCTATATATGCATGTTTGCTTGTTGTCTTACCAATCCTGAATGACTTAATAATTCCTTTTCCAATTATTATTTAGCAATCCTGAATTACTTAATTTCATTCTTGCTTCAGACTCCAGGAAGCGAGTTCTTACTGCGTGTTTCCTATCTTGAAATCTATAATGAGGTGAGTGGTCCTTCAGACACTTAGTTGGAGCTTAGAACATGTCTCTCAGACTTTTTTTGTCTTTCCTATGGTATGCAATTTTGCTCCGTTTGGATTCTGGAATATCTGTAAATATTCATTTGATTGCATTTTATCTTGTCTTCTATCTTCTACATTAAGCATTCATCAATAATCAGTTGAACTGATGTTTTTCTCGTAGCAGAACTGATATAACTTAATGAGGTGAGTGGTCCGTCAGACACTTAGTTGGAGCTTAGAACATTTCTCTTAGACTTTTTTTGTCTTTCCTATGGTATGCAATTTTGCTCAGTTTGGATTCTGGAATATCTGTAAATATTCATTTGATTTCATTTTATCTTGTCTTCTATCTTCTACATTAAACATTCATCAATAATCAGTTGAACTGATTTTTTTCTTGTAGCAGAACTTGATATAACTTATGTTTCCATGTGAATTTTTGATATCAGGTGATAAATGACTTACTTGATCCAACTGGACAAAATCTACGTGTTAGAGAGGATGCACAGGTGCTATTAAGAACATCTATGATTTTTGTTTTGCATTTCTTCGTTTATTTCTCAATTCACACCTTTGCTGTTTACTTGCCACCATGACAATCATCATATCATGAATAAAATGATAGCAAAATGTTACTCTCTTAATGAACCAATAATATGCCTGAATAAAAACCATTCTAAGTTGCCAACTGAGAAACTTGCTAACAGACTCTACTTGTATGCTTAATATATATATTTGACAAGCAAATAAAATGTTTTTCTTAGGAGTGAATGTTATTTTGATTGACATGCTTGTTTTTTTAAATGGATCTGAATTTACTTCTGTGCCACTTTTCCAGGGCACTTATGTGGAGGGTATAAAGGAAGAGGTTGTTTTATCTCCTGGACATGCACTTTCTTTCATCGCTGCTGGAGAAGGTGGTTCTGTAGGGAGATGCCTTTGCCTTTATTGATATTGTTGTTTCACATTTGAAAAGGCATCTGACCACAGTTTTTAATTGACGCTTTATGTTGACAGAACATCGTCATGTTGGTTCAAATAATTTTAATCTTCTGAGTAGCCGAAGTCATACAATATTTACTCTGGTAAGCTAATAATGATGTGTTATGTAATAAACAATTGGCTAATTTGCTTAGTGAAATCCAAGCTAATTCCTGCATCATTTATGTTTGGTGCATGCTGTTACTCTTCCATCCTTTGTCATCTATCTGTAAACCATTTGTATTTACTGTCACTTTTGTCATTATCAAGCAAGCAGTGATTCTTATTTAGAATGTACATTACAATGATCTGTTTCTGGATATGTAGATGATTGAGAGTAGTGCCCATGGTGATGAGTATGATGGAGTGATCTTCTCTCAACTTGTACGTTTTCATCTACCCAAATCATCAGATATTTGAATATTCTTAAAAACTGTGTGGCTCATGCATTGGCTTGTTTTGTCTTAT
>JAOTAY010000190.1:39849572-39895297 GCA_025629805.1 Erythroxylum baracoense | reverse complement strand
TATGATGGAGTGATCTTCTCTCAACTTGTACGTTTTCTTCCACCCAAATCATCAGAAATTTGAATATTCTTAAAAACTGTGTGGCTCATGTATTGGCTTGTTTTGTCTTATGTTTTAGAATCTGATTGATCTAGCTGGTTCTGAGAGTTCAAAGACTGAGACAACTGGACTAAGGAGAAAGGAAGGAGCTTACATAAACAAAAGCCTTCTAACTCTTGGAACTGTAGGTGTCTATGATGCTTTTTTCTTTACCTAATTTAATTCTTGTTCTTTATCCTGAGAATTTATACTGAGTAAGTTATGGGGTCAAGCCTATACGTTTTTACACTCATTAGTCTAAACATTGTTTCATGATTGGTGATGAATTTTTAAGAGAAACCTGATAATACAATACTGGTATCTTAATTATAGCATCTGTAGGTTTGATGATCCATTCTACTTTTGTGTGGTGTCAAGGCCTTAAATTAATATATTTGGCTTCTTTGTAATTGGAAATTCTGTAACACCACTGACGTTGTGGTTCTGATCTAAAGGTAATTGGAAAGTTGAGTGAAGGGAGGGCATCTCATGTCCCATATCGAGATTCCAAACTCACCCGACTACTGCAATCTTCATTGAGTGGGCAGGGACATGTTTCGGTGAGTTTTAGGTACCACCAAGATCTGTCATTTTCTAACAGGAAGCCTAAGTTTTCAGTTCTTCAATAACCCGTACTACTTGTTACAAAGGTTTAATCGTTGTAACTTGACTACAAATAGAGCAAATAGTACCTAATATGCACTTGGCTTGCTAAATTGGCGTACAGCTTATATGCACAGTTACTCCTGCATCTAGTAGTATGGAGGAAACTCATAATACACTGAAGTTTGCTAACAGGGCAAAGCAAATTGAAATCTTTGTTTCACGTAACAAGGTAGGTCATGATATCTCCTCTTTATATCATTTACAAATGGTAATCTATAGTAATTATTACATGAATAGAGTTTGGATACTGATGTGGGGAAATACTTCCAGATTATTGATGAGAAATCTTTAATTAAAAAGTACCAAAGAGAGATCTCAAGCCTCAAACAGGAACTTGATCAGTTAAGGCAAGGGATGCTTGTTGGTGTAAGCCATGAAGAGATTCTGAGCTTACGGCAAAAGGTCAGTTGATTTTGATCTATGTTTGTGTGCCTTTTCCTTCAATATATCTTATGGATGGATATATTTGTGCTATTATTGGTGTTCTTTCATCCATTTCAAGCTATTCTTGTTTTCATTTGAATAGTTGGAAGAGGGACAAGTCAAGATGCAGTCAAGATTGGAGGAGGAAGAGGAAGCCAAGGCTGCTCTTATGAGTAGAATCCAGAGGCTAACTAAGCTTATACTTGTTTCCACAAAGAATACAATTCCTGGCTTGTGTGATGCTCCTGGTCATCATCGGAGCCACTCTGCTGAGGATGATGTGAGTTCAGCTTCCATCTTTGCATCAGGAAAATATCAAGTTATTTGAATTTACCTCTTTTGTTCGATTCTTTCTGGGTGGTAGAGTCTCAGTGTGAGGGTATATGTGATTGATTATGGCTTGAAGATCATGGGTTGATTTTCTTGATATTTCTTTTCTTGTTTATACTTTGTCATAGAAGTTGTACTGCAATTGGGATTGGGCTGATAATATCTCAACACCAAGGCCTATCTCTGATTTTTGTCTTTTTTTAATTATTTTGATGTGGCTAATTATCCAGTAATTGATTTTGTTGTTTGCATGACTTCTTATTTTCCTAATATCCTGTTCCCTTTTAAAGTATTCAAACTACTGCCTACATTTAGCTTTTGAGGCATATGTCTTTAGATGCTAGTTCTGACATTCTTCCTCCCTTTCTCTACGTTTTGTTCAGAAGCTTGATGTTCTGAGAGACAGTACCTTATTTCTTGAAAGTGAGAATGCAAAGAGCCCTCAATTGTATCTTTGTGTAAATCCATCAGATGCATCTTATGAAGTTAAGCACAAAAGATTTTCTAGCAAGTCGAATGATGAACTCTCAATTGGTAGCAGTACAATCACGGAATCAATTCAAGCTGGCGAACTTATAAGTGGTTCAAAAGTAGCAGCAGTACGTTCTAGCAGTTTTGCTAGTTGTTTAATTTATTTGGCTTCGTGTATTGATAAAGCAAATTGCATATTAGCTTGTCCACATTCTGATAATGTTTCAAATCTATTTTGTCTGCCTTGGATCTTTTTTTATATGGCTCGCTCAGATATTTTCTTTGTTATCAGTTTCATTTTTAACTCTAGTTTGCTGAAATTATCATAATAATGAAGCAATAGTTTTAATCGACCTCATGGAAAGTTTTTCTGGATTCCTGGGAAGCAAAATCCTGAAGCAAGAATGCTATATAGTTCTAACAGTTTATGTTTCTCCCAATCTTCATGGGAAAGAGCAAGTGCACTGGCTTCTGTTTTTTGAGAAGTGATGAAAGTTTATATATCCCACCATCCACTAGATTCTTCACACTTGCAGATGGTTGAACAGAAGTTGTCAGATGCTTATCTTGTTACTGGAGAGAAGATACCCCATTCATTTTATTTAATGTATCTAATTAAGGGGTATTCAATGATAGGATTCTTGGGATTACCTTTTCTTAAGACTTAAAAGTCTCATCTCCCTTTGTTGCAGGGGGGACTTACACAGGACCAGATGGATCTTCTTGTGGAGCAGGTTAAGATGCTTGCTGGAGAGATAGCATTCAGCACCAGTACCTTGAAGCGACTGGTGGAGCAGTCTGTAAATGATCCAGATGGTTCAAAAATGCAAGTAAGCGTCCTCGTTCTCCCATAACGAAGCATCTTTATTGGTATCTTAAATTAAGTTCAAATTCCAACAACGAAATCTATGGAACTGGTACCCAACATCATGATTTGATGAGTTAGTTATTTTATTATTCTCTCTCCGTTCTTGTCGTCAAGTATATGATCTCCATGTCAGTAACAAAGGGGATTCTCTGTAACTATTGTGCAATCTATTCATCATCCTCCAATGTTTATCAATATTATTATATGTTGTGTTTGCCAGCCGACTGATGATTCTAGTTTTTGTGTTTAAGTGGTGATGCAAAGTTTAATAAGTCTTGTCGTTGCAACTCATTACAAACTTTACATGATTCATTTGTCTCATGTTTGCATATTCTAGGGTTCATTGTTCAATGCCAAAACAGTAAAGCAACTAACATCTATCTCTCACAAAACTCAATAGTTAGCTTGTTACTTACTAATACCATCATTAAAAATCATATATTATTGAGTACAGATACAGAACTTGGAATGTGAGATTCTTGAAAAGAGAAGGCAAATGAGGGCATTGGAACAACGAATCATTGAGAGTGGTGAGGCTTCAATTGCCAATGCATCATTGGTGGATATGCAACAGGTAGATTCATTTACATCTTCACATTCTGATTTTTGACTTTCTTATAATGGAAGCTTAGTAGGTCAATTCATTTGTGTGCAACAGACAGTTATGAGATTGATGACCCAGTGTAATGAAAAGGCTTTTGAACTAGAGGTGAGTATCTTGTATCATGATATTTTGATACTCTGAAAGTGCGGTATCAACCTTTCTGCCTTTGATGTTCAATATGGCTTGGTTTGACACCAGATTACTGTCATCGTGGCAGTTGAGAACAATGAGACTATTTTTGCTTGGTTACTTGATTTACCTCATCAGTCTCTGTCTTCACTGCAGTAGTCCCCGTATAATCAACAAAAATAACTTTAAATAATTGAATATCCTCAACTTTGTTTACTTTAATATCTAGTAGAAGCTGCTCGTCATGTCTTCCTGCCTTGCAACACTCCTCTAGCGAAAATCTTATAACACAGTGGTCCTTATTTTGTTTGTCTGCTGATTTGATATGATTTTTCTTTTTGTTACTGGCTGGTATGTCTGTTTAGCATGTAATTAAATGATTTATTCCACAGTTAAAATCAGCGGACAACCGCATCCTCCAGGAACAACTGCAAACTAAGGTTTGGCAACCTTTATCTGTCTTATGTATCTTGTCATATGGTTAATTTTGCCTTTCGTTCTCCCTGTGCAATCAAAACTTTGTGCCCCCTTCAGTAATAGTTGATCGTATTTTTACTTCTTTACATACTTGATTATTGGCAGTGTTCTGAAAACAAGGAATTGCAAGAGAAATTTTGTGTCCTGGAACAGCAGTTGGCTGCTCTATCTGGTGATAAGTCATCATTAAATTCCGAGCACTCTGTTTCTGATGAGTTTGTTGATGAACTGAAAAAGAAAGTTCAGTCACAGGTAAATCTTGATTTGAATTCACTAGTACTTGACATCTTTTCAGTTGATAAATTTGTGTTTGGTTTATGTAATGCTTTGAATCATTCCCATAGGATATTGAATTTTTGGAAAGAGATGCTGGAATATACCATTCCTGGGATTTGTTAGATTAAGGTTCATGTGATAGGTCACATGCAACCCATATTTGACATGTTTTCAATGGTAAAATAATGAACGGCATCATAGGTATGACTTGTATATTTGAACAGGAGATTGAGAATGAAAAGCTGAAGCTAGAACAGGTTCAGCTTTCAGAGGAGAATAGTGGTTTACATGTTCAAAATCAGAAACTAGCAGAAGAGGCCTCCTATGCAAAGGAACTGGCATCTGCTGCGGCAATCGAATTGAAGAATTTGGCAAGTGAAGTCACCAAACTCTCCTTACAGAATGCGAAGTTAGAAAAGGAACTCTTGGCTACTCGAGATTCAGCACATTCCAGGGGTGGAGGCTTGCAATCTGTAAATGGTGTTAATAGGAAGTGCAGTGATGGCACAAGACAGGGCAGGAAAGGACGGTTTTCTGGCAGAGGAAGTGATATTATGGGATTGCATTCTGATGACTTTGAATCGTGGGATCTTGATCCTGATGATCTGAAGATGGAACTGCAGGCAAGGAAACAGCGGGAGGCAGCTCTTGAGGCTGCGTTAACTGAAAAGGAGTTCATCGAAGAGGAGTACAGGAAAAAGGCGGAAGATGCAAAGAAAAGGGAAGAGGCTCTGGAAAATGATTTAGCTAACATGTGGGTGCTTGTTGCTAGATTAAAAAAAGAAGCGGGAACTACCCCTGACTTGAATGCTAATGATAGGAACGGCGATGGGATTGACCATATTTGTGATCCGAAAACTAATGGTTTTGACCATAATGTTGACTTGAGAGACACACAACTTTTAAATACGTCAAAATCCGCTGATGAAATTCCAAGGGAAGAGCCTCTAGTTGTTCGCTTGAAGGTAAATACTCTTTATTTAACTTTTGCATCTGTACTAAGGCATTTGTCTTTTTAAGGATAGTTGTTTGCAGTGTTAGTGTAAAGCTAACTTGTACTCAAGTTCCATGGCCTTGAAATGGTTCCTGGATTGAGTTTTCCAATTATAGATCTCCAACATTTGAAAAGTTACTACCACTGGATCAATGTTGATATAAGCTTAAAATTCTTCCTCGTCTTATTTTCATAGTAATTTAAGATCTTTGTTTCTAGGGCTCATAAATTTCTTACATAACTAGACGCCCAAGGATTTCTAGTAATAAATGCAATTGATTTGAATGATTATACTTCTTTTTCTTTTGGGTGGGGGTGCTTGTCTATATATTCTAATTTTTCTTCTCAGGCACGAATGCAAGAAATGAAGGAAAAGGAGCTAAAGAGTCAAGGAAATGGAGATGCTAATTCCCATATGTGTAAAGTATGTTTTGAATCACCAACGGCAGCAATTCTTCTACCTTGTCGACACTTTTGTTGTAAGTCAGTCACTGAAGTTTCTCACATTGTGCCTTTAGCTATTAATTACCCAAATCATTTAAATTTTTGTTTGTTCGTCTTTTGTAGTGTGTAAATCTTGTTCGCTGGCATGTTCTGAGTGTCCAATTTGTCGCACAAAGATTGCGGATAGGCTCTTCGCATATACTTGACAACGCAATAAATGCCCTCCCAGTGAAGGTAATAAACTCGTACACCATAATGTATTTCTGCTTTTACTATATATCAGGGTTTTCAACCTTCAGGTTTAGGATATGTTTCTCCATACCCATATCTTCAATTTCCAAATCTGAATGTTTCAGTACACATAGGTGGGATTTTTATTTTGGGGTTAATTACACAATAGCCCCTGTGATTCGACTTTTCTTTTTAAATGTCAATTCTTATATTTTTGTTTAACTAGCATAATCTTTTTATGTTAGTTTCTTGTCTATTTATAACTTCAAAACAACCTTGTATTAGAATTTAAGAATTTAAATTAATGAAATATGAAGGATTATATAGTTACAGAATGCCATAAGAGTAACTGAAATGAAAAAAGGTCAAATCACAAGGTCCCAATGTATTTTAACCCTTTACTTGGTTTGTTTTATGCCGTGAAAGGTATGATGTAAAATTTGAAACTGAAAGTTGTTTTTTGATGTACCAAACTCTGATACTAACATTTTTCACTTTTGTGTTTCGTCTTCCCTCCTTTTCTGCAGGGTTCGGCGTTCATTCACTTGTTTGAACTCATGCAAAATACTGAATTCAATTCTTTAATTGATCCTGTATCTAATTGTCTGAAATGTATATATACATATATATTGTTCCTTTTCCTCTCCCTTTGGGCTGTAAAATAAGGCTCAAATTAAAGGGGAAAAGAACCTCGACTCACTCCGATTCAAGATTTTGCTCCGTGCTTGATCATGTGGCGCAAAATCGTGCACCTGTTTTTAATATATGTATAGAAGATTAGAAGGTTGAAACGTCGTAACCCTACTTGGTTCTTTAGCTCTTCACCTTTGCGCGTATCAGTAGATTCATCTGTCAAACTGTATTTGCAGAATGATTTTTATTTCTGCAGGTCTCATTTGTCGGCGTTACTATGGCCATCTGTCTTATAGCATCCAGTGAAAGGACGAAACTGGTTTGTTGTGAGAGAAATCTGAGAAGTTACCGTCAGCTTCACATGATTCCTGTGTGACCTTGTTCTGTTCAATAGCTACAAATTATGAGAATATTTCCTTTGGTATAAAGTTGGGTTATTTGATAGCGAGATTAATTACATGTAGGGATGGTCACGTGACGGAATAGCCTGATGCCCATTGTCAGCAACTTGAGGCTGATTGGACCTTGGACCGCATTAAAATGTTATTTTAGTTTTTAAATTTTTAAATGTATAGATTAAAATAAAGTTTTGATCATTTACATTAAAATGATATTTTTTTAATAACAAAGAATCGGTTTTTTTAGATTGAATCTTAAGTTGGTCCCTTAAATTTGAGTCTGACCTGAATTTTATAGGCCGGTGGGTTCTACTTCTGTTGGGTTCTAGATTTTGGGTCCACTTTGGATTAAATCAGATCATGACAGATCGGACTGTACCAAAATTTAGAGGTACTGCCGTCTAGGAATCATAATGGAATTAATGCCACCTTGTGTTTACATTAGATTATTGTGATTCTTCTGACCTGCAACATCACTCTTTTACTGTTTCTCGTGATCTGGGTAGAAATATCAAAGCCGAAATGTAATAAGGAAAGAGTGAAACGAGCGCAAGGGTTGAAACTTCTAACAAACAAATTAAGATTCGACGACTAACATGAAAATGGATTGGACAGACTGCGATATGTTCCTTTTCGGGTAAGTGTTTGTTTTTCTTGCTGAATGGAGACGTGATATCTGGGAAGTGTGGAACAATCAACTGTGTATTTTCTAATTTCAGCCAAGTAAACCATAGTGTGGAGATTAGATTAACACAGAAGGCAAATTCTTATGCAGGAAAAACAGCTCATGTATCTTTTTCCAATGATCTTGGATCTGCCAACGGAGAAAAACTGATCAGAACTCTGCCTCGAACCTCACGAAATATCGTGACAAAAGGGTGTGTGAATCTTGACGTTGTGAAGAAAAATTACACCCACAAAAACCAACACTTGTTCTTGTAGGTTTATACATAGGGTGTGCTCCAAACTTTTGGAAAGCCACTATTTGTGTATGAAGGGTCGAGAAAATCATCCACACGCCATCCTGGTTGTGTCTCTAAGTAGTCTGATATGCTCCTACTTGTGGAGATTGAACCGTTATCAATTGGCTGGTTATCGTCAATATTGTAAGATATTGAGGGCAATGCTCTGTTTACAGAAGGAGAACTGAGTAATTCATTAGAGATCGAGCTTTGCTTGCTTAAAAATGGCTGCGAGCTTCTGCTACTAGTCCTAACATTTGTTGGGTATAAAGATGAGGAAGCTGAGAGCTGGACTCCTGTGAGAAGAAACCTACTGTGTTTCTGAGTATGTTCATTTGCTTTGTGAATTGGAAGGTCACATTCTCTACATAGGATTGCTCTATCTTCTTGGCAGAAAAGAAAAGCCCTTCTTTCCTGAAGATGCATATTAAATGATGGAAGATTCAAAGATCCAAGCTTTATATGTTCAATCTGTCTTAAACAGATCCAGAAAATATAGCAAAGAAAGATGTAACAAAGGGAATGAAGAATCATAGAGCACCTGACAGATATCACAAAGAGGGGAGTCTTTGAATGGAGGATGCAGTAAGGAGAAGCGAAAGTGCTTGCTTGCGAGCTTGTTTGCATAATGAACATGGTGATCACAACCATTGCAGAGAGCTGCTTCATCTGCTGAACAAAACACTGAGGCTTCTGCTTTGTCACACAACTCACACCTGATCTTCATAATCTCTTTTTCTCTCTGAACTGCGTTCTTTGGCTGTTCTGTGACGAAAAAAGATACAGGAAATGTGAGTGAACCAAAAAAGAATCTGACATAGGGGTTATGGGCATATGGCAACAGGGGCTATGGATAAACAGCTAAGGTCAAACGTAGAGATTACAAATTTAATAATCTTTCAATATTTTTTTAAAAATTTTGAATTTAATAATTAAAAATTTAAAACTCTCGATAAATTAATATTTGATAGAGACGTTATATTAAATAAAAACTAATAGAAGTAATAATTTAATTTAATTATATGTATTCTAAAAAAGGAGATAAATTTCTTTTAAAATTTTTTTAATTCAGTACGTGTTTTTTAAATTTTCAATACACATTACCTCAAATAAAAATTAATAAAAATAGTATTTTAATTTAATTGCACATATTTTTGAAAAAGAAGTCATTCACCAAATTTAAAACTTTAAAAAAATTGAGATTAAATTAATTTTTTTAAAAAAGTTATATATTTAAATATAGATACAAAATCTGGTATCTCATCACCTTTTTTCCTTAAAAAAAAAACTAAAGTCACCACACGTTGACAATAATCTAAGTTTCTTGCCTTATGTAATAAGTGTTGAATGTGAAGCCTCTCAGTGGTCGAGTTGGTAGAATAAGAGGTATGAGATTAAAAAGTCTTGTGTTTGAATCACTCTATTTATGTACTCTTGATCGAGCCTGTCGTACAGGACTTGTTTAGTACAAAGTATCCAATTAACATGATTTGTAAGCTATTGCATTAATCCGAAGATTTACTCAATACGTATTCAAAGAATAACGATTGTGAATTTTCCGTTTCCAAAAAAATAAAAAAGGTGTTAGAATGTCAAAATCTTAGGTGAAATGGTCATTTGGATGGTTCAACAGAGTGCTACTTGTTTTTCTCATTTGAATTCTTTTTTTTGTCATTTGAATTCTTAAGTTGACATGTTGGATAATATTTGTCAATATTAGACGGTTGATTGGTTGAGAGCAGTTAGGCTATGCCTTAAAATTAGAAGCAAACTTTTAGGACCGACATTATAGAGTTGGTAATGGCCAAAATTTTCTTTTTTAACTTTTAAGTCTAATATGAAGTTTGATCGAATTTGGCTAATTTCAAATTCAATCTAGGTTAAATATATACTTTTTAATTAAAAAAAATAAAAAACAATATCGTTCTATTCAAATTGATATTGTTTTATTTTTTGTGTGTATTTTATTTACTTATTTTATATTTTATATATATTTTTTACTTTGTGTTATATTATTGTATTACTTATTTTACTACTTATTTTATATTTTTATTTACGAGTATTTACTTATTTTATATTATTATTATTAACTTTTTATGTCTGCTTTTTATTTTATTATTTTAATATATATATGTTTTTTTATACGAGCTTACAGATAAACCTCTTAACTAATTAAGGATAAGATTACGTACTATTGGATCATTCTAAACCTCACTTATTAGCTAAATTTTTACTTCGACCCAAATTCATTTCCAACTCTTATTTTTATTGCACGAGTTTAGGTAGAAATTTGATTGGATTTAAAATTAGACTGGAATGATATTGTTTTAATAAATAAATTAAAATTTTTAGAAAGTAAAATGATTTTATTTTAATTAATTATATGAATAATATTACTTTCTTATTTTATTCTTTTAAAGTGTGGATGACCATGCCATCTGTCTCGTAATGCATTTAGATTCATTATTTTCTTTACTCTCACACACGAGACTCATTTGTTGACTAATATTTTATAAGTTCTGATGTAATGGGAAAGCAAAAGGCTGCGTTTTGATCAATATAGTCGGCCATCCAACACTTGAATGACAAAAGAACACTTTGTCATCTGGATATGGATGGTCTTTTGAGCATCTAACAACAGGAGGTGTGAAGATAATGCTAAGTAGGGATGATAATGGATCCGTCAATGAGTTTAGATTCCAAGTGTTTTTAATTGAGCTTGGGCTATCCAAGTCTACACCAACTGAAACTCAAATTTTTAAATAAAATGACATTATTTTATTTAGAAAAATTAGTTCTCGGATTAATTAGGGCCTAGTCAGCTCAATCGTAAGCTTAATAAAAAATATTATATTAAACTTTAATTTAAAAAAATTGACAATGTCGATCCATAGACCAATTCATTGTCATCTCTATGCTAATTGTCACGAGGAAAAAATACAAAAGGAAAACATATTTTGTAGTTCCAACTCACTTACTTGTTCAAGATGGCGAATACAGTCCTTCCGGGTTTAGTTTAAAATCAATCTAACATATCTATCAAATATTTGAGTTCATCAAGATTTGATTCAAATTTTAATTTAAGAATATAGATAGTTTATCGTTGGTATAATTCAGTCAGACCTTAAGATATAATTTAAAATTAGAGTGCACGATTATCCACTCGATTCATTCAAAATAATATTATTTTAAATAAACTTTTTAAAACAAGGATTTGTTGGTGTTAATGAGCCCACTTACTTAGAAGGTTTACATTATAGGTCTAGTGAGGAAATATACTCCTAGATTTTGACATTACAATCTAACATAAAATTTTAAAATATTAGGTTTATGGGTTCTTTTCGCTCATATGCCCTTACTAGTTCATTCTCTTTCTAATGTAGAATTTCCATTCACACTTAAAATCTCAAAAGAATTGATCTTAAAATTTTAAATTTTAAGATTAAAAATATGTTCAGAGAGTTTTCCTAAATCAACGTTATTTGGCGTTAGAATGTAGTGTAGACTGCTCGAGATGGTCAACTCATGTCTCAATCTGACCTTTTAAGTTTGGATTTGATTTAAAGTCTAATTAATTCAATCTTAACCCTTTAACTTTAAATTTGTTAAATTTACAACGAGCCTATGGGCCTACACGAGGAAGAAAATTAGACTACACATAAGCCTAAGCGAGGTTTCATCTTAAAACCAATAGACAATAGTTGGAATAGCCCATTAAATTTATATATTAATTTTCTTTTCCCTCTTTCTTCAATGTGGGACACTCACAAGTGGGTATTCTAAACACTCTCCTTCACATGTGAGTTCCTTTTTATTTGGACAATCTAAAGAGATACGTAAATAATTCTCATCAGGGTTGGATTTCTGATTGAGGTCAAAAAGACCACTTGCCCCATTCAAACTTCAAATCCTTCTCTAGTTGCTTAAATGATAAGTAGGAGTTTGACCACATGAAAAGACTATATGGTCTTAAGCATGCATATATGCCTAGTGAACTCCTCCTCTTATTACCAATTGATTTTAAGATGAAATTGTATTTAGACTTGTATCTGCTCTTAGGCTCAATCATACAAAATTTAACAAAATCCTTCTAAATTGGACCAATCAAACTTGAGCCTCTTTTATTATCTATACCAAAGACACTAACTAAAATTTAACCTTACCATTTCTATTAAAATAACATTATTTTAGTAGTAGTTTGATTAATCTTTAAAAATTGAATTGAGTCGAACATCTCTAATTGAGATATTAATTAAAATTTGAGTAGATTTTTTTATGAAAATAACATTCTTTTAATGACAATTTTATTAATTTTTAAAAATTGAATTGGTCTAGCCGCCTTTTGTATAACCCATTGTCATCTCTACATGGGAAAAATTATAGGTATTAAAAGTTAAAACAAATGGGATGGGACCATATGGAGGTAGCTAGAAAGATAATGTATTAAAAGGATTTGTTTGGACTGGAGTGGGTAGTTGTTTGATTCAAAAAAAAGGACTTTTATACCTTAAAAAGAAAGAGTGTATCTAAGGGTGGTAATGGGGTCGGATTGGCCTTGCAACTTTTGCTCAGGTCTAAGCTCAACCCAAGGTTTGATTAGATTTGGATAGGATGAAGCCTGGCTCAATTTGAATCAACCAGACCTGATTTTTAAATTTTAAATTAACAATAAAAATGATGTTATTTTTTTATAATTGTCAAGCCTCAAATTAGGTTAGGACTTAACAACCTTATCCAAATTTGAAACCCAATTTTTTTGAGAAAATCAACTTTAGCCCATTGACTTTAGGTTGTGTTGAGTTAAGTGGGTCGGGTTGATCGCCAAGCATAGGAGTGTGTGACTTGGAATAAATATTACAAAATAATCCAAATACACATATTTATATCTTTATATCAATATTGAAATTTATAAAAGTATACTTTCATCCTAATTTGCACAAGGAGTTTCCTTTTTCTTAAGATTATTTTGAAATCAAAATTGTAATTAAATAAAATAAGAATAAATATGTTCATTTATTAGTATTAGTAGTCTCAATTGTATATAAAATTTAAAAAAATCCCAAAATTGATATGTTTTTTAAAGTCAAGTCTCATATAAGTTGCCTTTTATTTTTATATACATGTAAAAGTGATCGATATCAAATTTAAAATTAATAAATTATGTTCAATTTAATTAGAATTAAATTTTAATTTAATTTAACTAAACTTATGTCCATATTAGAGTCAAACGTAAAAAATATCATATTTCAATTGTATTTTGATACACATATGATGTAATTCCCCAAATATACTCGTGAAGTATTATAACATATCTAGGGTGTATTAAGAAGTAAACATAATGAATTAAGTACGTCTTAGTAAAAGACATTATGGTACTTAATGTAAAAGACATGGGCTAATGGATAATTTGCTCATTTTGGCATAGACATACATTCTTAGATGTGAAATATGTATAAGAATGTTTGATATGTTGCTTGCATTTATGAATATGATGACAGGGGAATTGGTAAAAGAAGTATCTCATTTGCTTATGGAATTTTGTTGGTTAAATTGAATGTATTTTTGTGTTGTTCTTGCACGATAAGATTGAAGTTAGTTGATTTGAGATGTGTACATTGCTTAATGGATAGGTTCTACTGAATAGATTTTTGTAATTTGGTCATATATTGGCTTGTAGACCTCCAAATTGAATAATTTCAATTGGAGATTAAACTAGAGACATAGATCTAAAACTTTTATGAAGGAATCAAAATTTTATTGTGCCTCTCAGATTTTTGAATTATGGCTTAAAATTGAGTTATGGCTGTTATCCCTGTTTTCAAACAGCCTGTAGTGTTTTGAGTATAACTCTCAAAATAATTAACCAAATTGCATAAAATTTATCACATTAGAAAATTAAGACATAGGGGAATGAAATTAATTGATAATATTGTAGGTCAATGTGGGAAGTAAAGGAAGAAGAAGGACCAATATGTAATTTTTCTAAAGTTAAGACATGGACCAATTGGATTAAGGCATATGTGACCAATAAAAATAAAGCATGTGTGTTTAACAGAAATTAAGCATATGTGTGAGTCTTGAAAGTTCTGGAATAGCATATGGAGAGGGGAGATGCACAACAATTTGGGGGTTCTATGTTTAGATTTTTCTCTTCTCCATTTCACCTTCTTCATCTCATCATTTTTCATGTACGAAATAAAGTCAATCTTAGTTGAAAATCAAAGTAAAAGGGATTTTCTCTTCACCTTTATCTCTTATTATTTTGCTTATGAAGGAATGAAATTATAAGGTTGGAAGTGGGATTGAGAGGTATATTTTTGGTGTTTCTAGTTGGTGAGTCAAGCAAAGCCAAAGAGGAAGGGAATGAAAGCCAATAGAAGACCTACTTTGTCAAATTTGAGTTTTGGGACTTCACTTAGTTGATTTATGTATTTGTGTATGATTGAATGGATATAAAGATTCATTTGGAAGTGGAATTAGTTCTGAGATGTTGCTTTGGTGTTATTTTGGTGTTACTTTGCATGAACTTGGTTGTATATGACAAGAGAGTATCGTGTAGCGGAATTCTGTCTAAGGTTTGTTTGAGTCATAACTCAACCTACAGACTTCCAAATTGTGTAATTTTAGTTGCATATGAAATCTAAGACATAGAGATAAATATCTCTAGAAGGGACTCTGACTTAATTATGTCTCTATTACCTTGATAATTGAGATTGAAAAAGGTAACATGATATTGCTCATGTTTTGGAGCAGCTTGTGATATTTTGCCTAGATCTCATGATCTAGAAGTCTAAATGATCTGATTGTTAGTGCTATAGAAACTGCACACATAGAGAAAAAAAATGTCTAGAAGACCTCGAAACCCAGTTCTGACTTTTTCTATATGAATGCTAAGGAACAAGTAATGGTCTGAATAGAGAGAGTGTCTGTCACGACCGTGGCATTGTCTTTGTTTCTGATTTCTACCGCATCTTGTCTGAACCTTTATAAAGGTGTATGAAAATTTCCAAACATCTAGAACTAAATGAAATAGGACTTAACATATGTGAATTGAGTGACTGAACATTAAAATTTAAGATTGAGCATAATATAGTCTAAAGAAAACTTACATGTACATAAATGATTTGTTTGCGTGTGTATTGCTCATATGTGTATAGTATGATTATAAAAGTGTGATTTTGACACCCTTCTAATGGTGATTAGTTATGACTTGCATGTATGAACATAGATATAGATTTTATGGCTTGAAATGTATATCATATGATTTGTTAATATATGAATTGTGAAATTTGCAAATGGTTAAAGGAAATGTTACAGTTCCTGCTCTATTGTCTTGGTTATGGATAAATAGGCATGCATATAGAGTTATAGTGCAGCTGCTACAGTTTGACACTACCGGTGTTCACAGTTTGATACCTCTGGGTATCCACAGTTCGATACCTTCGAGTATCCACAGTTTGATACCTTCGGGTATCTATATTTTGATATATTCGGATATCCACAACACTCGTTATCCACGGCCATAAAAAATGTACAGGCCTAACACAGAAAGTAAAGCAAAGAGATATAAATAAGAAATACAGTATGACAACATAAATAATCAATATATAAATGAGCATTTGCATTTGTATCGATGATTTGTATTATCGAGTGTTGAATATCAATGTTTGAGTTTTGAAGGTGAATTTGTGGTATATGAAAAAAACATTGAAGCATGTTTGCATTATTTGTTTGATTAAGTATGCCATCATTATTTGTGCGATGTTCACGAATGTATGTGGTTGACGGATGACTGCTGCGAGTGGTTATCTAAACTAAGTGTTTTCCCACAAAACTTTAAATCTCAACATAGGTGTTAATCCATGTAGGTCCAAGTCATAAGAGTGAGGTACAAGGAACATTTGCAGGGAATAAGGCCAATAAATAGAAGAAAAAGTACTCTTGATTGTACATGTAATAGTTAAAGGAAATTGTATATTTTCTTTTGGATTACTATGTAAATGTAAAAATGTTTTACTACTGTTAAATGATAATGTTAAGCATTGAGGAGTTTTGTAATGTGTATGTGTATAGCATTAAACCGAAATGCATGTCGTGAATGTATATACAAGAAATTAGTTGCCTTATGTGTGGATAATTGTAGCTTCCATATAAGGGTTGTTACATATAATCTTGTAACAAGTTAAAAAAAGTCCAAAGTAGATTTAACGCGAAATTAAAGACATTGTTGTGAGAAAGTGCAAAAACTTATTGCTTTTAAATTTTTTGAGTTATTTCAGATCATAAAAAATTAGAAATTAAACTCCAATATTTGAAAAAAAGAAGATGAAGAATTTAAAAGAGGTTAAAAGTAATAATTTAAAAATCAGACTAGAAAACTGATAAGATAAGAGATTAAGATTTAAAAGGTTCAGCTCGTATTAGACAGTAATAAAATTCTTTATAGATTGAATAAAATTAAAAAATTGAAGTATTATTGAAAAAAATTGTTCTTACCTATTAAAGAATTTGAAGTTTAATTAAAAATTGTTAAATAAAAATTAATTAATTATTTTAATTTATAGAAGTAATCATTAAAAAAAAGGCTAATTAATTAATAAATTGATTAAATTCTTACGATTTAGTAAAATAACATTCATGATTCTCGTTACCTTAGCCATCTCCCGCCACAACGTACTTCAATGGCCACTATAGCACCAAACCCTCCTTCTCTTTCGTATTTCTCCACATACCAGGTGCTTCTTTTTGGATTAGTTTTTGTAGTTTTTGGGACTCCTTTACTCGTTTTGTCATTCCATCTCGTTCTTTTTTCGAGGATTTTGCAGGTTCTGTCTTCTGGGTGTCGCTTAATATCAGTGAATTCGGTGTTCCAAGGTGGGAGGTCCAGGATTTTTAACACTTTGAAGCTGAAGCCCATTTTCACAACCAATTTGTTGGAGTTAAGGAGAAGGTAGTTGTAGTCACGCTTTCAGACAACCGACTCAGTTTTATGTTGTTTGAAATGTTGCTTTTTTAGTATTATAGATGTTAATATTCACAACTGCAATTGTGTCACAGACGGCGTTTTTTTTTGGGTGGGTTTTGGTTCTTTACTGCTTTTTCTGTCCTTAGTTGTTAAACATGTTTCATATGTATCTGTTGTGTGCTTAATCAGACCTTGTGATGGCAATTTACTTTACTTTGGTTCAATTAAACAGGAGAACTTTGATAACTGCAGTCAACCAGGATGCTGAGGAGTCGTTTAAAAAGACCGTTGAAGTAGATAGGTTGATTGACATGTTAAGGGATGCAAATCCATCAGAAGTAAGTCAACCGTTCGTTTTTTCTCTTTTTTTTCAATTTGATTAGGGAGATTTGGTTTCATGGGCATATTAGGAATTAATTCTTGTGGATATAGAGACTTAGACTACATGCTCTTCATGGACTTGATAAGGTTATTATGATTAGAAACTTATGGTTTGAACTGCAGTTTATGATACAATTAGTTGACTTCTCAACCCACATTTTCTATGAACAGCTTCAAAAGCTTGTTGTTGAAAATATCCTTGTTTTCAACGAGAGTTTCTGGATACGTCTTGCAGCAAGAAGTGATACCTGCAAATCAGAGGATGATAAAGCATGGTTTTTTAACTTTGATGTTTTTTATTACGTTATTGTCTCCACTGCAAACATCTTTTCTTTCCTTTGATTTTTATAGAATCTGTTGGCTTTTTCTTTTCTTTTCTTTTTTGCAGAAAGATTATGAGGAATTAGCTGTATTTGTAATGAGTATAGTAGACCGTGTAGTCCACAAGACTAAGGTACATGTCTCTCTCTCTCTCCCAGACACAATAAGAAACGTACGATGATCTCTTTCATTTATTTTATGTTTCTTTTTATTTGTAATGTTCCCTTAGGAAAAGATTGAGTCATCTACTGACATCCTGAAGGCGGTTTTAAAACCTGTAGTGGATGAAGAGGAAGAGACTTCGTGGCCTCCCAGAGATCCCAAGGCCCTCAAACTTATGGAAAAGGTAAGATATTGGTTCCATTTGTTAAGTTCCTCACTGATTATTTATGCAAATTAACATTGTTTATTTCATGTGTTTTTATTTGTCAGCTTACTATCTATAGAAACTAGCTCTGGCATTAATGATCTGTCAGATCTCCTTGCCTATGCTTAAACATGTTTAATCTGAAGTACCATTTTAAATAACCTAAGGTATTTGAATTTATCTTAAGATTGGTTCTTATGGAAATTGTTCATGCTTAGATACGGAACGTGTAAATTTGGACAAAAGAAAGGGATGGGAGAGAAGGCTCTGTAAAATTTAGGTTCTAATTACTTCATCAAAAAAGGAAGTCCGATGGTGATGAAAAAAATCCTATTTGAACTGAGACCCGTAATTGGATTGGCACTGACCATTAACATAATTGTTGGTTGAGGCCTGAATCTTGCTACCATTCATAAGCTGGATAATTGATACTATTGTGATTATAAATTGTCTGCAACATTGTGAACTAATCCTTATCTTGGCAAAAGAATGAGGAGCATTGGTGGCACCATTATATGGATTATGTTACTTCATCTTTATGAACAGAATTAATTGTGGAATGCCTATACTTTTCAGTCATTTGTTGTGAATCCATGCCTATTCATATTCCTGTTCATTAGAACATTATCCAAAGGGAGAAAGAAGGGCAGCTAGATGAAGGGTTCCTTTCAGAAGTTAGTGCACAACTAAGACAAGTATGTTATTCTTTTCTGTGCTGATTAGTGCTTCTTCATGTCTGTTTCAGTTTGTCTAAAAAGGATTGCATCATGAGGAAAACAATGGAAAATTGTTGAAATATGTACTTTCTGCTCTTGTTTCAGTACTGTTGACTGAAAAAAACATGGTTTTTCAGTTGCTTTTTGGATGAGTTGGTGACTAATTTAAGCAAATATGACTCATGCAGAAGTTGTTCAAATGCTAATTCTTTCTGTTCATTCATTATTCATTTACCGATCATTTGTAGGCAAAAGAAGATGGAGATAAGCCTGGTCTCGAAGCTATGTTGCAAAAGGTCCTTCAATTTTATGCGTCCAGTGTTCTCTCCAAGCGTAGTTATGCAAAGAAAGGTAATGATAAATGTGTTTTCCATATTTATGTATGAAAAAAAGATAGAGGGAATTTAAGTCATATTGTAAGGTCTGAAACTGGTGTTGGTCAAGATGATAAGCCTTGTTAGTGTTTGTGTAGGAACCTTAAACTGCCACTAAATTGGCTTCCAAAGTTTGTTCTGGTTTTACTTGATGGTTACTTCGAACCCTCTTTAGAATGGAAGAATTAGAATATAACACACACATTAATGGTCTGTAAAACTTAAGCATGTCGTCATTTGTTAATCCGAACTTATACATTGGTAGATCATTCGGGTCACCCTTAGTTGCTTGGATGGACCATTGTTTAATATTCTTCTTTTGATAAATCTTTGATTGCTGAATCTGTTCTTTGCTTATTATGATCTTCACTTTAGTGTTATTGCTGGTTGGTTAAGCTCATAGGTTGGATGCCTGGAACATCTGGTTCTTATCTGTGTTTATTGTGCAGGAGATGAAGTTTTGAAGGCTGAGCAGTTTCTTGAAACTGTAATAAAAGGTGTTTACTAATCTTCATTACTGTTGTGCCTGAAAGCATATATGGACTCAGAAACATATAGGGTGCTCAATAGTGCAATTCTTCACCAATTTTTATGGTTTTGGAAGGCTTAATGTTCATACTGTCTAGGAAAATTTTACATTTTCTTTGGATTTCAACATTTCTGCCTCATGTGAAAGTTCATTGTCTTTGAGTCAATCATAGTATTCCATTTTTGATGGGTCATGCTTCTTCCTGGAGATTTTACAAGAATGCACTTTGTTGCAGCTCCTGAGGAAGAATGGAACACGCTTTTAATAAATGGCATGACGGTTGGCAAAGGAGAAATTTCTCCAGAAGAATTCTATGCTGTCATAAAGAAACGAATTGAGCGGACTCTGATCCGAACAGTATCAAGAAATCCTTAACCTTGAATCTTTGTAGCCATCTATTTCCTTTAAACGGTTTTCCATTTCTAACTCTTTCTATCTCTTCAGGAGGGTGGCTCATACCAGCAACGCATTCTTACCGAGTATCTTAAGGGTATCCAATCTAGAGCTGAGGAGATCGTTAATGCGCTTCAAAGCAAGAAATAGTCGATAGACACTAATCGATGATCAATTCCATATTCCAATGGCATCGACAGCATATGGAGCCTGAAAAGCAGTTTCGTCTCTAAAGTGGAAAATCAAGGAAAGAACATTCGGGATATTTAAGAGAAAAGCAGAGTTAGATTCTCTGCATATTCATTATCTTGTGCAACTTGTCCCAAATCGTTTCAGTCCCAAAAGGGAAGATGTTATCAGAGATCCCCAGCTTTTTCCCTTCTAACCTGGAATTGAAGACATTTAAGTTTCAGAAGTTTGATCTATGCCTCCAGGGCATTTTCTTCTGATACTAGCTTGGTAATGGTACAGATTACATGTCTGTTATGTTCATATATGTATTTGGAATGAAGACATTGCACACTCATGTTGAAATTCTGAGCTCATATCATGTAAGATGTGTTATTCCAGGGACCTTGCCTGTGCAGTCTCTGCGTGTGTTTGGGTTGATGATTGTTACTTGCAAGTTGCTTATCCCTGTTTTAAGTCATCTCTATTGTATTGTTACCCAGACTTGACTTATGATATCTCCTGGGATGGGTCCTAAAACTTATTTTTAGGTCGAACTCGAACTCAGATTGGTTGGGTGTAGACAGCCCGAAGTTCAATCAGATTGAAGACCAAACGATATCATTTTAATTCATCTCTGTTTATTACTCATTGTATTCTAATAGTAGTGACCAATCAGCATTTGATGCGTAGCAGTATACAAGCTAGGTAAGAATTTGAAGGATTTTGGAATTTCAGATTTATTTCTTTTAGAACTATGAGTGTGAGGTCTTAAGAGTTTAGGATTAGTTCGACGAAGTTGGGATACCTAATGTATATATATATAAATGATTTTTATTTTATTTAAATTTAAACTTGAATATTTGAATTTAATTAAACTTGAATTTGAGTTGATAAAATTTTTAAATTCAATTAACAAAAAATTAAATTATACCAATCTAAAATTAATAAATTAATCATATTGTAACTAATAATTAAAAAATAACCCAAAAAGATCACGGCCACCAAAATCCCATCGAACGGCTACAATTCCCTCTCACGCACCCATCAAAGGAATATTTGATCTCCAACTGAAAAAAGAATTGGTACTATGCAATCTCTAATTTGCCCTCTTATAACTCCCTAAATATCCTCTATGCCCTATCCCCTGGCTCTCTTGTCTTGTCCCTTTAGATTAACCCACTCACTCCCACTAGCCTCATCGACTCAGATCTAGAAACAGAGAAACTGAACACTTATGCTTATATATTTGTGCTTTACTGATCAGATCTGAGGTAAAGATCTTTGTGTCCTTCCTCTTGAGTTCTGATTTCTGTTTTCAGTTCCTCTTAGATCTGTTAATATGCTATTTTGATCTGCAGCTAGTGGATTCGGCGTTCTTTGTTTTTTTGTCGGTATAGTGTTGGAGAAAGATGTTGACGAAGTTCGAGACGAAAAGTAATAGAGTGAAGGGACTGAGTTTTCACAGCAAAAGGCCGTGGATTCTCGCTAGTCTTCATAGTGGTGTGATTCAACTATGGGACTACCGAATGGGGACTCTGATTGATCGGTTCGACGAGCACGATGGTCCCGTTCGCGGCGTTCACTTTCACAAATCTCAACCTCTCTTTGTCTCCGGAGGTGACTCTGCAAGTCTTAGCCCTTTTTTTTTGGTCACGAATCATGGTTTCAATTATATTGTTTTGTGCAATTTTATGTATGTGTTCAATTGCGTTTTATTTCTTTGCAAATTTAAGAATGCTTGGGAGGTAGAGTGCATTGAACTCTGGTTATATTTCTAACAATAATAATTCGTTAGGTCTAGGCGATTTGTTTCTAGTTTAGTAAATATTCATTGAAGGATGAGTGAGAGGTTGTGATCGTTGGTTGAACTTTTAGGTTTTTTGATGGGAAGGTGGAATCTAGGTTCAGCAGTTTGATTCTGCCACCACAATGTAGAGAAGTGATTTCCGGGACTTCCAAACTAACTTCTTTGAACTTGGCATTGGGAAGATTTGATGATGACCATAGATTTCAGCAAAACAATAGTACTCCTAGCGGTGGAGATAGAAGATTGTGTAAAATTCAAGTTCAGAGATCAAGAGATGTATGCATGCATGCATAAGAATAAGTACAAGGATCTGCGTTCGATATACAAATGTGGAATATGAATTGAATGGCTAGATGTTGCTGCCAAATTGAAATGACATCTAGATCTAGGTCGGTTCTTTCTTAGTTCTTGTTACTGGGACAGACAGATTTGAGGTTTTTTTTTTAATAAAATAATTAGACAGATTTTGGAGATATCAAATTTATTTTTGGACATCGAGGTGACAAAATTTTGAAATAACTCTGGCATTGTGATTTGAGATATCAGTGCACTTAATATTTTCTTGCTTGTGTTATTTAATGTTTACTATTTCTTGTATCTTTCAGTTGAAGTTTACAAAAAATAGAAAATTGGATTTACTTTACTTTGGCTTTACCTTTTTGTATCGGTAGTGTTATTTGCTTATTTAGAATATTCCTTTACAATATATGGCCATGATGGCTTGCAGGAGACGATTACAAGATTAAGGTTTGGAATTACAAGTTACATAGATGTCTGTTCACTCTTCTTGGGCATCTTGACTACATTCGTACTGTTCACTTTCATCACGAATACCCATGGATTGTTAGTGCCAGTGATGACCAGACGATTCGAATTTGGAACTGGCAATCGCGGACTTGCATTTCTGTGTTGACGGGTCACAATCATTATGTTATGTGTGCATCATTCCACCCTAAAGAAGACCTTGTTGTGTCAGCATCTCTTGATCAAACTGTCCGTGTATGGGATATTGGATCCCTCAAAAGGAAGACTGTATCACCAGCTGATGACATTCTACGGTTGAGTCAGATGAACACAGATCTTTTTGGTGGTGTGGATGCGGTTGTTAAGTATGTCCTGGAAGGCCATGATCGAGGAGTCAACTGGGCTGGTTTCCATCCTACTCTTCCTTTAATTGTTTCAGGGGCAGATGATCGCCAAGTAAAATTATGGCGCATGAATGGTTAGTGATCTAAATGGCCTTCACCATCTGTGCTAGGGTTGTTTATCATTTATCATATCATGCCAAAAACTTAATTATCACTTTTCAGTTGAAGCTCTTCGTTTCCTTCTGCCCAGAATTTAATTGATCTTGACCTCTTTTCCTGTGTATTTATTACCTGTGATTGCGATAAAATTACAGAATCAGTTGACATATTTTTTTTTTCTGCTTTCAGATACAAAAGCTTGGGAAGTGGATACATTGAGAGGGCACATGAATAATGTCTCATGTGTTATGTTCCACGCTAAACAGGATATAATTGTATCTAATTCAGAGGATAAAAGCATTCGTGTGTGGGATGTAACCAAACGGACAGGGCTTCAAACCTTCCGTAGGGAGCATGACCGTTTCTGGATACTTGCTTCTCACCCTGAGATGAATCTCCTGGCTGCAGGACACGATAGTGGCATGATTGTTTTTAAGTTAGAGAGAGAAAGACCTGCATTTGCTGTGAGTGGGGATTCTCTTTTTTATGCAAAAGATCGCTTCTTGCGACTCTTCGAGTTTTCAACTCAAAAAGACACACAAGTGATACCTATTCGACGTCCTGGTACCACCAGCTTGAATCAAAGCCCAAGATCTATTTCATATAGTCCTACGGAAAATGCTGTTCTTATTTGCTCAGATGCTGAAGGGGGTTCATATGAGTTGTATGTAATACCTAAAGACAGCATTGGTAGGGGTGATATTGTTCAGGAGCCAAAGAGAGGTGCTGGGGGCTCTGCTATCTTTGTATCTCGTAATAGGTTCGCCGTTCTTGAGAAAAGCAGCAACCAGGTCCTTGTCAGGAACCTAAAGAATGAGGTTGTTAAAAAGAGTGGTCTCCCCATTGCTACTGATGCAATATTTTATGCTGGGACTGGTAATTTACTTTGCAGGACAGAGGATAGAGTGGTCATATTTGATCTTCAGCAAAGGCTTGTTCTTGGGGAACTCCAAGCACTTCTTGTCAAATATGTTGTGTGGTCTAACGACATGGAAACTGTTGCTTTGCTCAGTAAACATGCGATCATCATTGCTAGCAAGAAGCTTGTGCATCAATGTACTCTTCATGAGACAATTCGTGTAAAGAGTGGGGCCTGGGATGATAATGGTGTTTTCATCTATACAACACTTAATCACATCAAGTACTGCCTCCCAAATGGTGATAGTGGTATTATTAGAACCCTTGATATCCCTATATACATTACCAAAGTGTCAGGAAATACAATATTCTGCTTGGATCGGGATGGGAAAAGTAGGGATATTGCCATTGATGCGACGGAGTATATCTTCAAGTTGTCTCTTATAAGGAAGAGATATGACCATGTGATGAGCATGATTAGGAACTCACAGCTTTGCGGGCAGGCAATGATTGCTTACCTGCAGCAGAAGGGGTTCCCTGAGGTTGCTCTACATTTTGTGAAGGATGAGAGAACTCGTTTTAATTTGGCTCTGGAGAGTGGGAACATTCAAATTGCTGTTGCATCAGCTAAGGAAATTGATGAGAAAGATCACTGGTACAGACTAGGGGTGGAAGCTCTTCGACAAGGCAATGCAGGCATTGTTGAATATGCTTATCAGAGGACAAAGAATTTTGAGAGATTATCTTTCCTTTATCTAATAACCGGTAATTTGGAAAAGCTGTCCAAGATGCTCAAAATTGCAGAAGTTAAGAATGATGTCATGGGACAGTTTCACAATGCCCTATATATGGGTGATGTGCAAGAACGTGTTAAGATTTTAGAAAATGCTGGTCATTTTCCACTGGCATATGCTACAGCTAGAGTCCATGGGCTACAGGATGTTGCTGAGCGTCTGGCCACTGAGTTGGGAGATAACATTCCATCCTTTCCTGAGGGTAAAAGACCCTCTCTTCTCATGCCACCAGCTCCCATTATGTGTGCTGGTGATTGGCCGCTTCTGAGAGTTATGAAAGGCATATTTGAAGGTGGGCTTGATAACTTGGGTAGAGGTGCTGCTGATGAAGATGAAGAAGCTGCAGAAGCTGATTGGGGTGAGGAACTTGATATGGTTGATGTGGATGGTTTACAAAATGGGGATGTAACAGCAATTTTGGAACATGGGGATGTTGCTGAAGACAATGAAGAAGGTGGATGGGACCTTGAGGACTTGGAGCTACCTCCCGAGGCGGAAACACCACGGGCTTCTGTCAGTGCTCGGTCAACAGTATTTGTGGCACCAACTCCAGGCATGCCTGTGAGCCAGATTTGGACCCAGAGATCTTCACTTGCTGCTGAACATGCTGCAGCTGGCAATTTCGATACTGCCATGCGCCTGCTCAGCAGGCAACTTGGAATTAGAAATTTTACGCCATTGAAATCCATGTTTCTTGATATACATTCAGGTAGCCAAACCTATTTACGAGTCTTTGCATCTACTCCAGTGATATCACTAGCTGTTGAACGAGGATGGAATGAGTCTGCTAGTCCCAATGTGAGAGGCCCTCCAGCATTGGTATTTAATTTCACTCAGCTGGATGAGAAGGTCAGGGCTGGTTACAAGGCCACTACTTCCGGGAAATTCAGCGAGGCACTTCGAATTTTTCTCAGCATACTTCATACAATTCCTTTGATTGTTGTAGAATCAAGAAGGGAAGTGGATGACGTGAAAGAGTTACTTATTATAGCCAAAGAGTACGTTTTGGGTTTGGAAATGGAGCTGAAGAGAAAGGAATTAGAAGACAACCCAGTACGCCAGATGGAGCTTGCGGCTTACTTTACCCACTGCAGTCTTCAAATTCCACACTTAAGGCTTGCCCTGTTAAATGCTATGAGGGTTTGCTACAAGTTCAAGAACCTCGCAACTGCAGCTAACTTTGCTAGGCGACTATTGGAGACTAACCCCACCGTTGAGAACCAATCAAAGACTGCTAGGCAAGTGCTGCAGGCTGCTGAAAGGAATATGACAGATGCTTCTGAGCTGAATTATGATTTCAGAAACCCATTTGTAGTATGTGGTGCAACTTATGTGCCAATTTATCGAGGACAAAAAGATGTCTCCTGCCCATATTGCACTTCTCGGTTTGTTCCAAATCAGGAAGGCCAACTGTGTTCTGTATGTGATCTTGCAGTGGTTGGTGCAGATGCATCAGGCCTGCTCTGTTCTCCTACCCAGATACGATGACCAAAAAATGATTCCAGTTCATCACTTTTTATCATTTTACATCTCATCTTTGTAGCAGAAAAAGCAGTTGTCTAATCGAGGTAAGAAGTATTATAGAAAGAGTTTTAAGTTCCAAAAGATTTGTTTGTGCTGCCTTTCTCTTTTTACTCTCTTTTCCTTTTCTTTCCTTTATTTACTTGGATATGAATTTCCGATGTAATAATCACTTGAGAATTTTGGCATGGGCTATCCTTGGTAGTTGTTCATATGCAAGAATAGCGAAGGACCCTTTTTATGTTTAGACCATCACTAGGCAGGACATTTATCAAATGTATGCAGATACCCACTAGGCAAATCCTTTTTGCTCGTATCTGTGGTGCATTTAATTCAGTCTGTTGGTAGGCAAAACATATCCATGTCTATGTTTCTTTATACATATTTTCCTTGGAGTTGCTTGCTTGCAAGGATGTTACTCACATTAGATAAAAAGTGTATGGAAACGTGCTGAGTCTGCTAATATTAGTTAGTTCGAGTTTGTTATTTGGTTTTACTTAGAATACATAGTTTATGAGCTATGACGTGTATTCGAGAATATTAGTTGGTTTGAATCTGTCATTTGGTTCTAAATCATAAACTTACCAATTGATTTACTTAGAATGTTATTTAGAATGCATAGTTTATGAATTATTATATGTATTCCATAATTTATTCAATGAGCTTAAGGCCACTTAAAAGTTCACAAATGAAGGAAAGGTGTACTCGTCTCTGCCTGAACTAAGCCCATCAATGTCTGTACATTCACCTTCTCTCATTAAGCTCTTTCTCGGTAAATTTTTACACAATCTTAAAGCCATAAGTGTGTAGTTAGGGATGATAATTAGTCTGGTTTCGATTCTGACAATATTTTGTTTGAGTTTGTCATTTAATTTTAAATTTTAAACTTGATAATTGATTTACTTGGAATATATTTAATTTATGAATTATTCAAATATTAGTTGGTTTAATTATGTCATTTGATTCTAAATCATAAACTTAGTTGATTTAATGAATTATTTTTTTATTTTAGTTTTATTTATTTACTTTTTTTAATTTGCATCAATTATTTGTAGTTTTTATTGTATTATTATTACACTATGTACTTTTTTTTTTTCATTGTCACATTTATATGTGAGTTTACCGGAAATAGCCTTTATATTCTGTAAGGGTAAGGTTGTGTATTATCAGACTTTTTTAAGTTTTGCTTTAATGCGGAATTTTAGGCTAAGTGATAACGATGATGATGAAACTTAGTAATTGTTTTACTTAAAATAAATAATTTATGAATTATTCGTTTATTCGCATATAATTTATGAATTACGTAAAGCTAACAAATGCAATTGGCCACCAACCCAAGTTCATCATAATGCCGAAGCCAGCCCATCACTCTCTATGTGTTAGGAATGGGAAAAAATAACATCTCGATTTGAACAGAAGTGAAGGGTTACGATTTGAATTTCAAATCAGATTTGAGCCTCTCTCTTAATTTCCTAAGTTATCCGTCCGAAATATATATTTTTTAAGTAAAACAATGTTTAAGATTTAAATCAGATTTAATTGAATTCGGACTTGGAGTTTTGGGCTCAATTAAGTTTCGGATTAGGACCATATCTAAATATAGATTTTTGGATAAATCTTGAGTTTAGGTGGACTTCAGTATGGTCTGATTTTGTTAAGTCTACTGTAAAATTTTCCAATCTCGGATCTATAAATGTGTAGTTAGGCGTGATTATTTAGTTCGGTTTCGATTTGTTGACTTCGGTTTAACTTGGGTTTGTGTGCTTGATTCAAACTGGCCGAGACCAATGTCGGCCCTATAGATACTGGGTTTTAAATTAAAAAAAAAATTAAGATGGGCAAAGTTGGACTTGGCCCAATTGAACTTAAACCTGGACCTGACCTTTTACTTTTTTTCAGTAAATTTAATAAATGGGAAACTTTA
The DNA here is from genome assembly GCA_025629805.1 of Erythroxylum baracoense. Taxonomy (NCBI): domain Eukaryota; kingdom Viridiplantae; phylum Streptophyta; class Magnoliopsida; order Malpighiales; family Erythroxylaceae; genus Erythroxylum; species Erythroxylum baracoense. The sequence continues at coordinate 39,866,945 of JAOTAY010000190.1, read as the reverse complement.
AGCCAATATATAATTAGCAGAGGAAATAATATTTTACTCATTAAAATAATTTTTTATTATTTTAATTTGTATAAAACACTTTATAAACATTATATATTTAAATATTTTTAAAAAAAATTTATTCAATTATTTTTATAAAAAAGGGTTACATATTATTTCTTTTTCGGTCATAATATAAATAAAGAAGTTTCTTATTTTTAATATCATATATATTTAATAATTAAGAATTGGTAACTTTAAAAATCAAATAAACGTCTACATTTTTTGTAACTTTAGAAAATGATGTTATTTTATTTAAAAATGTCTATTTTTAGAACGAAATTTTATATTAGGTCAAGCTAGGTAATTTAAGTTTGAGTCCAGAAATCAGATATTTTGTACTGGTTATAATGTTCTTATCATGTTCTATTAAATTTCATCAATACATTTACATAAATTCTACATAAATATATGGATGAGATTTAATATAACAAAGTTGAAACAGAATGAGTGTAGCAGAGGATTTGATGGGTCAAACCTGATCTGAAATTTGAAGTAAAAAACAAGTTGAGCCCCCGACTAATCCTATCCACAAAACTAGGATAACTTACCCTAACAAAATATTAAAAATAATAAATTAATTTAGGATAAAATTTTGAATAATATTTAAATAGAAAAAATCCTATATTTAGTATATGGAATAAAAAATGGATCAGATGCTCCAAGTCACTTTACGTGGCCACCAAGTAGTCTTTAAGGATTATATATAAAAAAAGAAAACTACGTATTAAATACACGTGGTTAATTTTAATTGGTTCTACTAGTGAAGTACATAATGAGAGAACCTCAAAACAATATTAAGATCACCAACCCAACGCTCCAGTAATCGATCAATCAAAGCCTGTAATCACACGAAATACAAGGAGATTATGGCGATCAACACCGATTCTCAACAACTATTGACGTTCCCCACATCCATGGAACCTGCTTTGCATGATGGATTTGATGAACAAGAAGAGTTTGATGTGAATTACTGGGAGTTCGTTAACCAATCTGATGCTGACTCAGATAACGAGTCTCTGGTCAGCGTGGAAGATGGGTTTGTCGCTTTGTACCGTGTAAGAACCAGAACGAGAACACCATCGGTGAAATCCCCAGAAATGAACGAAGAAACTGGGTCTCCGAGGACGACCCATGCTGGTGATGATGGTGATGAGGATCATCATCATGAGCAGGACGACGTGGGACCCATTGTGGTGTTTGGTTTGGATGATGGATTTGAGGAACAGGAAGATGAGGAGGAAGAGGACGATGGGTATGGGTATGGGTTGGATGATGAGCTCGTGCCGTTGAGTGTGAGAGGGAAGTTCGGGAAACAGAGGATGAGGAAATTGGGGAAGAGGGTTTTCGCTAAGATGAGCAATTCCAAACGGAACCCACATCTGTTTGTGAAACCTGGGTGTGTTCGTGGCAAATATGGTCTGGGAATGAAAGCTTGAAGATGTTAAAGAAAGGTAAAAGCTTTAGGAAGGGGCTTGATTGGTGGTCAAAACTTGGGTTGGATATTAAAAATGGGGTTGTTGTTAGGTTTAGTTAGTGTGATTGGATCGTGTTTCTTTTAATTTCCTCAGTTTAGGTTGTCCGGACTGAGATGACTCAATGTTGATTCTAGTTGTTTCACCATCTTATTGCTTATTAATACTCATCAATGATCTTGATGTCTCTCATGCCTTTCTCTTCTTTGGGTGATGGGTTTTGGGAGGTACATTCCTACGTTCTTGTGTAGAAATAAAAGTTCTAATCGACCCTTTTGATTGGTGAATAGTATTTTTCCTGGAAGTTTGTCAGGAAATTGCTTCAAGAGATTTAAACAGGGACTGGCATGTATTGAATCACCAATTGTTGTAGTTGAATCACAAATGCTGTGATGTGTTTATTTTACTTAGTCTTATTCACATTTTACTTTCGGAAATGGGTGTCTCTGAGTTGGCTGTTGGGTGAAAAGTGTTCTCAGGATTTCCTACTCCTCCATGGAGTTACAGTCCATTTTTGTCTAGTTTGAGTCAGAAAGAAAATGGTGGAGAATTAGGTTTCGATCTTGTAACATTCATATTCTTCATGAAGTTTTGATCATTAACATGTATTAAAATTTGGAATAATGGGAAATGGTTTAATGTTTGATTGTTATAAGTGGTACACAGATGCTTGGTCGTAATTCAAGATGAAATGAAGTTAGAACTGGGAAAATGTTTCACATTCGTTGTTTATGGTCCCTAGGAGTTACTAGCTCACAATGTTCTTTGGAGCAATAAGTGATTAGTTTTTTTTTTTTTCTTTAAGCTTTCATTGATCTATTGCGTACATCTTGGCAGGATTCGGTCCTTGTTATTGATCTATTCCGAAAGTTCTTTATCCGCTTTCGTTTAACATCATTCAGTGCTTCTGCATACTTTAATGGTTTAACATTTGCTTGCTATAAGTGGAAAGGAGATGCTTGGTCATAATTCAAGATGAGATGAAGTTTAGAACCAGTACCCAGGAGTTACTAGTTCAAAATGTTCTTTGGAGCAATAAGTGATTAGTTTGTTTTATCTTTAAGCTTTCATTGATCTATTGCTGACATCTTGGCAGGATTCGGTTCATTGTTATTGATCTATTCTGAAAGTTCATTGTCCGTGTTCGTTTAACATCATTCGGTGCTTCTGCTTAATTTTGTACTGATTTTTCATTTTGTCAAAGAGGTCCAACTGATAATAACTATTTTATCTTGTTTACTACCAGTAGTATTGGTTGAGTTAAAGTTTTGGGAAAAGTTTCAGAAGTTGTATGATACAAGCAATGTAGAAGACAATTTAAGTTCTGATCCCTTTCCATTATTAAATAAACTAAGATTTTACCATGAATGAGTGACCTTGAAAATTGGAACGAACAGAAAGTTCATTAGCTGCGAATTGCTGAAACATTCTGCCCCTGTTATGAGTGAACTGAGTAAAAGGATTCATGAAAGTCAGAGGAAGAGAGTATACATAGGCGTGATTCCTTTTAATTTGTTATCTGCTCCAGTCTTCATTACTTGTTATGTGTAAGGGCCATTGGTGTTATTGTTGGCAATGGCCCTGGCCTCTTAAATCTGGAGTCTGAGCCCACAAATTTTTTGAAGCTCGAGTCTGAATCGACTTTGGTCAAATCTAATTTGATACGGATCGAATTGAACTAATTTAACATGATATTACGAAGCATAGACTCGAATTCAAATATGGTTGAACTTGAATATTTGAACGAGATTGATTAAACTAACTCGTTGATTTTGAGGGTAGGCTTGAGTTAATTGGGATCAGATCTCCTGTTTTAATTGTGATGTTTTTATCAGGTTCTATTAAATCTTATCCACACATTTTTATGATCTTCACATAAATGTGTAGATGAGATTTAATGAAACAGAGGATTTGATGTGGAGTTAATTTACCTCTTTAATTGTAGGGTTTCAATGCTTCCACTGCTAAGGTCTAAAGTTGACAAATTTTGATTTCTTACTACGTTGGTTTTTATTTAAGCTCAGTAATTTTAACTCGATTATATATTTAAGTTAGACCGGGTTCGAATTTGATTTTGATAGATTAGTTCAAATTTCAGCTTAATCTCTTTCTTGAAAGTGATGTTGTTTTAGTTTAACTTATAGTTTTAATTATGTTATTTTAGTTTATAAATTTTAAAATTAAAATAATATCATTTACTCTAAATGGCCAGTTTAAAGTATCAGATCTGGTTAAGGACAGGCTTGACATGACTTGACTTACCGTACTTAAGTCCTGGTCCTATCTGCACTACTAAACTCACCAAATTTAGAACAGATAGTGTCCAATTTGTTGCCTATTTAATCCTTAGCCCATCAGTTTAAAGTATCAGATCGGGTTAAGGACAGGCTTGACATGACTTGACTTACTGTACCTAAGTCCTGGTTCTATCTGCACTATTGAACTCACCAAATTTAGAACAGACTGTGTCCAAGTTGTTGCCTATTTAGTCCTTAGCCCAACAAAACATTTTGAACAGACAGGACCTCAATGCCTCTGACCACTGACTGTTTTCACTTTGCTGCCATGAAATTCCTATGCTAATCTTCAAAAGAGCAACTCTTTATTATTTACAATTCAAAAGGATACGGTACAAAGTAATAACCAATATTTTAAAAACCGAGCCGATAAGATAAATGATTTTAAATTTGAACGTTTAATTGATAATACAGTATTATAAAATTAGTTAAAGATTGAATAAAATTAAAAATTTTGAAATATAATTAAAAGAGATTGTCTTTATCGGTTAAAAAATAAAATTTAATTAAAAAATGAGATTGTTAGATGAAAATTAATGGGTTAATTTTAATTTATAAATATTAATTAATCAATTAAATATATCAATAATTATAATTTTTAATATGGGTAGAATATAAACTCCATGAACAAAAATTGAACTTGGGTCAACTATTGCTAAAATGATTAGAATTAGTCATTTAGATAGTTGACTCTTACTACCTACAAACCCTTTAATATTTTCATGTTTAGTCGATATGAAATACTCTAATATCCAATGGCGAAGCTCGACTAATTCTTAAGGGGACGAGAGAAGGGAGTGGTTGAACTTTGCAGTGAGTAAGAGAGGAGTGAGTGGCTGGCAAAGAGACGAAGTATTCGTTCAAGCATAGAAGAGGTCAGAGCAAGGGTAACAATAGCCCCTCCTTACCGTCCCGAACTACTGCCATTGCTAATACCAATAAATTTCTAATAAAAAAGTTATTAAATTAAATTGAATCTAAAAATTAAAAATTAATCAATTTAAAATTTTTATTAAATCAATGAAATAGTAAGAAACAGCCAAAATTTTCACTTGTTGCTGCTTAGAGTAAGCGCCGTTTGGATGAGCTTATATCAGTAGAGCTTTTGTCAGTAGAGCTTTTATCAGTAGAGTTTTTCTGAGAAGAGCTTTTTTAAAAAACCAGTTGATTGTTTGACTGTCAATTAAAAAAACAGCTTTTTAAAAAGAGCTTCATACAGTAGACTGTTTGGCAACATAAAAATAAAAAGCACTTTTATTAATTTTAAGTATATTTTATTTTATAATAAAATTATTTATGCATATAAATAATATTTAAAGTATACTAAACAATTTGCAAAATACAATATATTATATTTACGGTTACCTATTTTTTGTTAAGGTGCATAATCATGATTTTGTTAAGTTGCATATTATCTAGTAATCGCATACATAATCGTGAATTTCATAAGTTGTATAACGCATGCAAATTAACATGCATAATCAGACGACTTTGCATAATCATAAGTCGTCTGCGTTAAACGCAGACGCAGACCTTGTCTGCGTTGAACGCAGACGACGTTCTATGTTTTAACGCAGACGAACATACTTAAAGTCTGCGTTCGCAGACATAGACCTCTGCGAAGGTAGACGTGGTCTGCGTTTTTGTGTTTAAAATAACAAAAAACAAATAGACAATAAAAAGATATACATGAATAAGAAAAAACGCAAACAAGTGTATAGACGAAAACATGAAATAAAAACTAACCTGATCTGTCTTGAAAGAAGATGAAATGTTGCTGTGTATCTTATGTGTATCGTATAGGAGGAGAACTGGAGAGTTTTGTAAACAGAATCAAAAGTAACGTTTAAAATTTGTTATATACGTAAGTGACGTGAAAGTTGCTACCCGAAAAAGCTAAAATGGGGGGCTTTTTAAAAAAGCTCCAAATTTGAGCTTTTGGAAAAGCTGTATTTTAGCTTTTAAAAAAGCTATTTCTATTCTAAAAGTATTTTTGGACTTTATAGCCAAACACCCATTTTTTCTTCAAATAATTTTTGCAGTGAAAAAAATTATTTTTTCACCTACCAAAAACTGAACCAAACATAGGCTAAGTAGAAAGAAGAACTTAAAAAAAAGATGGAGAAGAAAGAAAACGACAAAGCAAGACGTCGCCTCACTTCACATCCTGCCCTTTGGCTACCTAGACATGTGACTAAAGTTGCAACTTTAGGTAAGGGTTAACATTAATTGATTAGATAGTTTTGTTTGAGCCTACATAAAAAAAAATATTGTGAGTGTGAATTAAATAAATTTAAATATATATCATATTTATATATTTTATATTTTAAATAAATTATTTTAAAATAAATTTAATTTAAATATTTATATAAATTTTAATCTTCTTTAAAATTAAAACGAGTTAATCAATTTTCTTAATTTAATTTAAATAATACTTATAAATTTTGATTTTATTTAAAATTAAAATAAATTAATCAGTCATTTTCTTTAAAATTAAAAAGATTTATAACCTTACTTCTTCAGTTTTTTTTACCGCTTGAACCACTTATTAATAAAATAAGTAATTTTTAATAAGAATAAACAACAATTTTATCTAATAAAATTTCCGCTGAAACGTAAAGTCTGAAAAGATACGATAGTATATAATTTTTTCTTTATTTAATAAAAAAGCTATCTATGATAAAATTACATGTCAGTGCAAAAAAGATCCTTTTTTTTGGTAACCCTATTTCAAGTTATCTTCAATCAAGCGTACGTTTTTTAGGTAACCTCAATTCAAGTGATCTTTAACCAAAATAAGACCCTTCTATTTATCGAAACTCCTCAGTTACTATTTCTTTAAAAAGTTTCTTAAAGATGACATAAGAGAGGAATAAAAAAAAAAAGTCCTTTTGAATATAAAAAAATTACATCAAATTTTTTATTTCAGCTCTAATCTATTTCATTAAATTTTATTCATATATTTATATAAAATTATAAATATATAAATAAAATTTAATAAAATATGATATAAATACTGTAACCATGACAACAAGTCTGGTAATATAAAAAGTTACATAAAGAACATTAGAATGCTAATCACGCCCACTCGATATGTTTCTTATGATGTGATATTACCCAAAGCACTTGATTAGTAGTTCCCAACGTTATTGAAATCCCATCACTTGACATATACATAGTACAAAAAGTACCTGGAAACCAGGTGGTGACAGCCCAAAACCATCACTCTAAACAGCTCGAAGGGTCACTTAAACAGTGGGTTTGGGACTTTGGAGCTATGGGAGAGGGCTATACTATAAATCCATGGAGCTAAGGGAGAGGGATCAGCAAGTGGAAGGTGTCAGTTCTGACTCACAGTTCCCCTAACCAGGGTTTTTAGTGGAAATGCTCGTGTAACCTTTTTACTGTGTAACCTTCACTGTTTCAGATTATGAAAATCTCTGAAACACTAAAAATCCATGGAGAAAGTGTCATGTGAGATCTGTCAATGGCATTATTATTGTTATCCACTCCAAAGAGAAAGTGCCCAAGTGAAGTTATGGTGGGGAAGATGAGGTTTGTATCGGAAAATAGAAAAAATACTCACCAGAATCTTTTTATTTTTGTACCTAAAGCCGTCACACCAATGTTACAGGTAAGGTTGAACAAAGACAAGTTCTTGTTTTGTCTTTGTTTGTTTTACATGTCTTTGTTTGTTTGAAGTTATTAGTTATTATTCATCAAATCTATGTTTTTATTTTTTTTTACTGTAATGCTGGCTTAAGATCTTCATACACCTGTCTATGACTCTATGTCTGAGCTTGAAATGATGATGCTTTAATGGCGGCTCTCCGACCTTCGGTGATTTATCTGTCAAAAGGAGAACAACTCATACTAGTTTAAGTAGTAACTGCAAAAGCTGAAATTTCCCAACAAGACAAACATGAATCATGGTTTTAACAAAAAAATATGAATAAAAAAATCAATAACCTATATGCTCCTACCATCATTACCAAGTAAGAACCAAAGAAACCAACTTACAGAAGAAAACCCTTCTCGGAATCTAGTGATTTAGCGTAGCAGATGAACTTTTAGGATGAATTAAAACGGTAGATTTTTAAGTGTACTTAAAGAAAGAAAAAAAGAAGTATATTTTTTATTTAATTAGGAATAAATATAATACTAGAAGTTAAATGACAAGTAGTCCTCTTTTTCTATCTTTTTTAGAAACAAAACTTGTTTAAACTAAAAACAAGAAAGGAATAGAAGAAGAAGAAGAAGGACATTTCAGAACTGAATCTGAAATGAGCTGTGATTGGCTTCAGGAATGACAAAAACTACCATTTCAGATAATGATGGTTAGAGAAGAAGGAAGTTATGGTGGGTCAAGATGTGAAGACTGTGGAAACCAAGCTAAGAAAGATTGTTTCTATATGAGATGTAGAACTTGTTGTAAGAGTAAAGGGTTTCAGTGTCCAACACATGTTAAGAGCACCTGGGTTCCTGCTTACAGGAGACGTCAGAGACAGCTTAACAATCTTCCCACTGTTCATGATCAAGAACAGTCTCAAGGACATAACCCTAAAAGGGTTAGAGCAAATCCTTCCACAGGTACCGTCTTACTCGTCATGCCCGTAGATCTACACATTACACCCTATTCAGATGCTAGAGAGCTAAACAAATATATATTATGTATGTATGTGTATGTATATATGTACATGTGCTTGCATATGAACATGACATACATAGTAACCCTAGCAGCTATTGTTCACTGTGAAGGTGCAATTCTTCTGACTGTTTCAAGATGTGGCCTTTGCTTCTTTTTAGTGAACAGATTAAGTTCTGTTCAAGACTTTCCAAAGTTGAAGGCTTTTTTTGGACCTTTTTAGGTTTACAGGTGGGAAATTTTCCAGCTGAAGTGAACTCCATAGCGACCTTTCGATGTTTTCGTGTGAGTTCTGTTCATGATGCAGAAGCTGATCAATTTGCATACCAGACAAGTGTGAACATCGGAGGAAGGATGTTCAAGGGTATTCTTTATGATCAAGGCCCTGAAACTTCTGGTTATGGCATTGGAGAGAACTCATCTACTCAGCTTCAAGAACGTGATAATCTCACAAATGTTCCTGTCCTAACTACTAATACACCGTTGGGTTCAACCTCAGGAGTCTCAGATCACCAATCTCATGTTCATTCTCAATATCCTTTTCCTCTCAATGCTTTTGTGTCTGGTACGCAACTCTTCCTGCATCCAAAATCTTAGTCCTGATGGAGATCTTATGTACTCAATTGGAAAATGGAGGATAAACTCCAAAAAAACTTGTAGTGCTACACCAGCTCTTTTGTTATATGATCTTGTCTTTGATAATAACAATATATACAGATGTCTGAATCTGGAAAAATATCAATAGGCCTTTAATAAGTTTCTTCTTCTTGTTTTTGTTTATCATGGCTGTATATGAAACTTTCAGGAAGATGAAACCTGGACTTTTTGCAATGTTCATATGCTAGTTCACCGTTGGTATGGTTAGTCTCACACCCTAAATATTCAGGAAAACACGGACAAACACACAAGATATGATGAAGATGAAACCAACATAAATGTTTGCAATTTGTAGAAAGATGGCAAGTTGATTTAACTACACTTTATTTCATATTTCACAACTCTTTTTCCTTATATCTATATATATAAATATATGTTTGTCTTTCCAAATGACTACTACTTTAAATGTTCTTGGAATTTGCATTGCTTCTTGATAGACTAGTGTACTTGCCTGGTTCATAATCACATATTCTAGCATGAAACATTCCTTAGTCCTGTATGCTTTAATTAATGAAATCAAGCCTATACATATGTACATATAAAGCCTAGGGGAATCCAACAATACCCTAGAGGATAGTATATTTTAAAAGATCTTGATACAAAAAAGTTGGCTTAAGGGTCAGTAAGTATAGGTGGTCATTAATGTTATAAATAATAAAAAACATTATTCTCATAAAATAAATTTTGTTGAATAATGATGACTAATAAAAACTATTAAATAATAATCATATATAGTTATTTTCAAGATCATATTTGAAAAACCATTCTCATAAACCCTAATTTTTTACCGTTAAAGACATGATCTCACTAACTATAGGAAAAGATTGATACCCTTATCACACAACCAGTGAATATGACCTTCCTACTTGGAAAGTGAACAATATGCTGATACAAAGAGTCCTATTGTGCACTATGTCTACAGTATAACCTAAGTCACCAAGAAAATTTGAAATTATAGGATTAAAAAAGCAAAAGAAGCATTCCCAAAGCTTATGTGATCTGTTTCTAAGACTTTTCAAAAGGATTTGCTATCTGAAAGAAATCAATTTTCTGGATTCTAAGAAAGAACTTCTTTTCTAAGAAGCCCTTGTATTAAGCCTGAGAAGAGTAGCTTAAATTCATAGACTCAAAGCTTAGTGGAGTATTTATGGAAACTAACAATGGTGGCTTCACAATCTTGGCACAGCATCTCCTTCCCTAATTAAGAAATCGAAGAATCAGCTCCCAGTGAGAATGTTCTTTTCACATTTTTCTCTTTGATTCATTAAATTTACTCATTGTCACTAGAAAAAAGCTTTTGTAAATCTGTAAATCTACACAAATCTGTGAGAAATCTTGTTGAGCAGAACCTGCACGAGTACTTATATGCCTGCATTAATGCATATATTTTTATATAAGTAATATAAATGATAAAATATATTAATCATGGTCCTTTGTATCTTTACATGTTATAAGATAAAATAGGTTGGATTTGAACATAGATGTACAAAACTGCTAATAGATCATGTTAGAGCTATTGAAGTTTCTCACTTTCTTCAATTGTCATATTTATCTCTTTCAGGTGTAAGTTCATGAGAACTCTTAAGTAATGGATTATCCTTAATCAAAAGAGTTATCAAATAAATAATTAAACTTAGATTAACATTTGTTTATTCTTACCTGTTGAGAATATAAATAAAAGGGTTAATTGAGTTTATTGGTATTATTTTTAGTAATTTCTTAAAGAATTGTATCATTGAGAAAGTAATTTCTGTTATTTGACACATGGTAAAAAGTTTGATGTTTGGTTTACAACGTTAAGCAAAAGTTGATAAATTTATTAACTAAAATAAATATAATAAAATTTTTAATTTTAAAGTAAAAATGATAATTTTACTCGTTCTAAAATTTATATTTAAAAATTTACTCTCGATAACTTTTATTTTTTACTTCACCGTTCGGACGACTAATTCTGTTTTAATATTTTTAAAGTCTAGTTTGTGAGAAATATAAATCGGAAGCAAATAGATTTTACATTGCCAATTAGCATCAAATTGACCTATCCATTTTATAGAGGTAAGGCTGCGTATTATCAGTCCTTTCCAGACTTCGCATTAGTGTGAGATTCAACTGGATATGATGATGATGATGATGAAGAATTAGTAACTGAGTTTTTTTAGTTTGATATTAGACCACTGTATATGAAAATTCTTCTTGATGCAATCTCTTTACATTTGAGCTATAGTTGTGTAAAAGATTCACTTAAGGGAACTCAATTAGGATTTTATATATCTTATATTATAGATGATGAAAGTTTCAGATTTAATAATGTGATTTTTATTTTGTTAATTTGATTATAGATTTTGCATGTTCCGATCGAATAATTTGAATTTTTTAAAACTAATTACACAAGAAAAGGAAATTAGTGTTGTACTTTAAATGCAATTAAGTTTATGAATTAACTTTTAAAGATTGTTATGGAAATTTAAATAATATCATGACCCTCTCCAGATCTATGCAAAGCAGGAAGCCTTGTGTGCTGAGTACGTTAACTTTGATGACTCCTATCATATATTAACTTTGATGTCACTACTAAAAGAATTATTAATTACATGAACACACACATTAATTTTAATAGTCCAAATTATAAAAAATCAAAATATTAAGAACTTATTTAAATTTTTATCAAAATCTTAAAGGTAGATCCATATCTTTAATTTTTACATTTTCTAAGTTTTTGCCTTTTTCATTTTCATTGATTAAATACAACATCATTCAAAGGTGTAAGAGCATTATTATCATTAATGGAGTCTAAATATAAACTTACATAAGCAAATTTAGTTTTTGTTCTTAATCTTTTGTAACAAAAATGGATATATAGAAGAAGGCTCTTATGATAAATGAAAGAATATTTCTTACACATTTATATTTTAAATTTTTATTATATTCACATAATTTGGACCTCATCAAATGGATAACTCACTTATCATTTACACTCACTTATTATCAATGATGGCTACACCTTTAGCATTATTTTTACTTTATTATATATTCATTCCATCCTCTTCAAATTTCACCTCTCCCCTACTTTCACCCAATAAAACACATCATCTCTCCTATAAATTATAATGGTTTTTTCAATTTAACACTAATTATTACCTTAATATTTTATTAAAGGCTTTGATTGATTTGAATTTATAACCATGTCTAAGTTAAATTAAGATTTAGTTACATCTTAATTACCACTTTGCCATTTAATTTTTCTAAGTTGTCTTTGATAATTTCAAAATTTATACTAACAACCTTGTAATATAACTTATCATCATAAATTACTCCACCGTTAACCAAATATTAAAAATCCTATGATTAAAACGAGGTCATTTTGCGCAGACTTAACTAGAGAAAACACACAACCTATTGAAACCCTACTAATGATATCATCATTGTTTCTCCATTTATTTCCCTTCACAATAGCACGACATTGTGCAAATCTTTTTTTAGCAAATGAAGCTCTAAATTACTTATATGTTAACAATCCAATCCTTTAATTGTTGCCCATAAAATTGATCTTCATTGTTGCTCTACTTCTACAATAGTACCTTGCATCCAAGTATTGAGGGAATAAATTAAATTATGAAGCATGAAGAAAGTTAAGCAAGACTAATTAGTGGATAACATTACTTCTCCAATTTCATTAAAGGTAAAAGAGTGAAAATTTGCTTTTCCGAATGAGTATATTTTGTTAAGTACTACTTTATTATTGTAATTTTTATTATAAAAATTGATAAAAAGAAGATTAGTTTAATAAGACAATCATCTATGCATATAAGTTTCAAAGGGTTAATAAGTTGGTATTTGGTTTGGGGGAAGACATTAGTCTCCAATTTGAAGACGTATGGCATCATAAGGATCTAGTTCAAATATAGAACCTTACATACTTGTTTTTAAACATTTTATATATGGATAATAATACATTCCAATTGAAGGCCTAATTTTAATTTTTTAATGTAAAGATATCCCTTAAGGGATTTGTCCTATTTATATATTCAAATCAATAATTATTAAATTCTTCTTCGACTAGGTCTTGAAAAAAGAAAACCCATCAACATGAGACGAAGAGAAAACTCTACTTATTGTATTTAATTATTTAGTTAAACCAATTATTAAATATCATTGTAGGTAGTAAGAACCACCATTTCAATCAATGTACATGTTCTTTATTTTCAAATGAAGTCTTATCTTTTATTTGTATCTCATATTGACTCTTAATCGACTCATGTGAGAGATATATTTAGTGTTATGTTATATGTAGCTTAAATTGTATGTTTTGATAGACATTTTTAATTATAATTTGTACTATTATCAATAATATGTAGCTTTTAGTCAAGTTGCTAGTTTGCATATATATTCTTGATAGACTTAAAAACCAAGTTCAAATATCATTATGATGGTGTTTTTAGGTTCACGATAGTATGGAATATTTTAAGGCTAGGGTAGATAGAATCGCACTGATTGATTTCATAAAGGAGAGAAAAAAAAAACAATAGCATGAAGACGTATAAGAATTTTATATAAGTTTTCACAAGAGTCTTTGAAGATGAGAATAAGTTTTTAGACAAGGATCAAATATGTGAAGATAGATGCCATTTGAAGATAAGACATGATGTAATTTTTAATAACAGTTGGATGAAGATCTTAACGACATCATATGTCTATTAGCTTGGTCACTTGCTAGGATGAAAAACAACAGACATGGAAATAGTTCTTTCGAATGTCTTCTCCAAGAGATAGGTATAATGAAACATGTGTCTTCATGTTTAACAGGGAAAGATCAAGTTTATCAATATTTAAATCATGCTTGATTAGGTATATTTTATTACTAAACAATCTAATAATTTTGTGAATTGTAAGGGTTTCATCAATCATTTGAAAATTAGTTGTATTATTATAATCATATTATTATAATCACATGTATTGTTTTAAACATTTTTAGGCTAATATTAGGAGGCAATATATCAAAGTTAACAAAATCTTAAAGGATTAAATGATATGAGCAATAACTATTGCACACATGTGATGAGGAAAAAGTAAATGAAAATGCTTAAATTATTCAACAAAAGTGTCCATAGTTAGTTGAAGAAGCTAAGAGAAAAGAGATAATGTAAAAATGGATTTGATAGAATGTTTGAATGTGATATTTTATCCAGCAACACATTAAAAGAATTAATGCATACTTAAAAAAGCTATAGACAAATTCATTCTCACTAGGTGATGAAGAGAATATTGTGAATAGATGTCATTAAAAGAAAGAAGACATAACTTCCTAATAAGAAGGAAGCTTCAAATTACCTTACATATTATATTAGAAAAGGGAAATTTGAAGTGGAATATTAAACCAAAATCTGCCATTTAGTCAACTTGAAAAACTAATCTTACACATGTGGTAAGTAGAATCTAGTAATTAAGAATATGTTGTAGAAATGTAAATGTATATATATTACTTGATAAAGGAATACAGAATAATGTATGGTCCATAGGGATGGTAATGGGTGGCCCATGGGCCTAAATTCAAATGTTTTCAATGGGTCAGCTCATGAGCTAGGCCTAGGCTCAGACTAGTTCGAGACCCAACTATTCTAAGCAAAACTCATTTTGTTTAGAAGAGTTAAGTCTCGAGTAGGTTTGATTCAAACTCAATTAAAAAAAGATGTTATTTAATATTTTTAATTTTAAAGAAATTGGCGAGACTGACTCATTGTCATCATTATGTATGAAAAAATGCTACTCTAAAGGGATATACTTGAATGCATTAAAAAAACCATTTCTAATGAATAGTTTTAGCTCCGACTAAGAGAAAAAAATTTATGAGCACTTTATTGTACCACCAATCTTCAAACCTAGAGTAAAAGGCCAAAAAAAATATAAAGGATCAAGCAAGTTAAGAGAAAGGCATGCAAGTTATATTTCTTAGGGAAGATGACAAAAAATTGACCATAATTTCAGAAAGTTGCAAAGCTCCTTCATCTCAACATAAGTAAGATAAGTGATAAAGCTAATTGTAGATTTTTTAGATCACTAACCTTTATTCAATATTATCCACTTTCTTTTGTTATGTTCAATATAATATGATCCTTTATTATTCAATGTGATGTTAACATTTATTTTCTTATGCATTTAGGGCAATTAATCATCTTTTGTATTAACTTATTTTCTTCTAAGTGGATATCATTTAGATTGGTTGTCCTTATTAATATTATGTTTATGAATGGTATGTTTAAATCTTTGGCTTATGTTTAGTATATGGCTTATGTTTATTAATTTGTGTCTTTTCACATTTAGTTTTGTTCACTTGTATTTGATTCCACATTTCACACAATGACATGTTATCGATTAGATCACATCTATTTTGTACCAATAAATTCAAAATAATAAACAAACTTAGTCAAATGAAAGGGAAATGTTGAAATATAATACAATAGGTGACAATGCAAATATAACATTTTCTAAGTTGACTTGCAAAACTTATAAAACATTAATAAAGATATCACAAATCCCAAAAGCAAGCCAAGAGACAAGAAACAAAATCAAATTCATCTCATTTTCTTTCATAAGCTTAATGTTCTTGTCTCTCATTTTATTAATTATTCCAATACTCTTTTTTTTGTGAATTTGATATTATACAAAACAAAGAACTTGCATTGTCTATTACCTTGTTCCATTAATTTAAGAATCGAGTATATACAAAATAAATCTATAATTAACTTACTTCCTATCTTCAACAAAAAAAAACCTCTTATTAAAATCCTTCCTTATTTAAGAGATCTTGAATGAAGTTTCTAATATAAATGAACAAAAGAATTATACATGTTTAAGAACATTGAAGAAGGTAATTGTATTGTATTTTAGTTAGTTAGTTATGTGAGCTTATACATGCTAGTCCACATTTTTGTATAAATTATACTAAAATTAAAATTTATATCAAAAATTGTAACTCACATCTTATTATGTAACATATAATAGAATAATTATTAAAAATTGAGTTATTTCTTTAACTAGCATAGGATATTGGTATTTTGTTGGTTTAAAACTACTATAAGAGCTATATATTAAAAGAATACTTAACTCTTATTAAGGATATCTCACGTCTTAGACCAAAAAAAAGGAAGAGAATTTTAGAAAAATCTTAATATCTATAATATCAATGATTAAAAAACTAAATCTATTTGATCACTTTAATCATAAGAACTTTAATTCGGTTAACTTTTTGATTTGATTTATTTTAATAACCTTTATTATTAAAATCGATCAATTTATTAATTAATCGGTCAGTTTTATAAACTAATGTATTTTTATAAACTAAAATTAATTAATTAATTTTTATTTAAAAATCTTTTGATGGATAAGGATAGTCTCCTTCACTTATATTTCAAATTCTTCAATTTTATTAAATATTTAACTAGCTTTATAGCTATCTAATACCAGTCGAACTTTTTAAATCTTAAACCTTTTGTATTGATGGTTTAACTTCCAGTTCAAATTTTAAAACATTGATATTATACCAAATAAACAAATGCAATAAATAATTCATCTTCAATAATCACTTTGGGGTATTTTATCAACAAATTTGGATATTAATAGATTAAGATCTCAATCATGTTGGATATTAAATTCAGTCATAGTGAGAAAACATCTAAGTTAACTCACAGTACACTCCAGATAAGCTATTGCTTGATGACCTGGCAATGTCTGAATGCTAACGATCAATTTGCGCTTCTTTAGTCATGCAATACACACATGTAGTTCACACATCACTAAGTTGATCAATCATATGAATATTCAATCATGCACATATATACGTGTCATGTTTAATGCATGCTCAATTGACCTTTTCGGGTATGTAACTATTCATAAATCTTGACCA
Source organism: Erythroxylum baracoense (assembly GCA_025629805.1). Lineage (NCBI taxonomy): Eukaryota > Viridiplantae > Streptophyta > Magnoliopsida > Malpighiales > Erythroxylaceae > Erythroxylum > Erythroxylum baracoense. The sequence continues at coordinate 39,849,932 of JAOTAY010000190.1, read as the reverse complement.
TTCAAACATCATATTTTGTATACTACCATTTTGCAATCAGTTTTGTACCTTAAAGTTAGCTTGATTTACTCCAAATTCATTAACCATACTTCACACTTATCCTTAAACATTTTTATGATCAAAAGCCTTTTATAACACACACATAATTGTTACTTTAAATATGGAATTTCAGCAAGCTAAATCTATACATTCACCAAACTTTTTCTAGCAATGTATATTTTTACATTTACCCAATTCTTATTCATAAATACCCCTTGCTCTTCAATGCTCATTCATCCATATCTTATACACATTACTCATGTCCTTAAGATCATGTTTGCATTAAAAGAACTCATTTATTCCTTTAACAAATCATAATTT
>JAOTAY010000190.1:39816462-39849472 GCA_025629805.1 Erythroxylum baracoense | reverse complement strand
GGATTTTATCACATTTGATCATTGTTTGAGTTTTCACTTTTCATTTCCCAAAAATCCAAAAACACCCTTTTTATACATTTTTCTTTCATTTAGTTCAATTCATTTAGTTTAATCAAAATAATCCAAAACCCCACTCTTAACTAATTTAGTTTGCATTTCATGACAATTAAGCTAGCTTAGATCATTTGCTCTAGGTTCCAATTAAATGAGACGACTCGGGGTTGCACTCTATATTGCAATCCTTGGAATTAAATTTTTGATTCAGTTTCCAAGGGAGTGATCCAAAGACTCAACCGCACACCAATCGTCGGTCTAGCTTTGAATGTAGTCTTTTCAGTTGCTGAGATTTATTATACCATTAAATTAATGACCTAGGTTACTTTGGCTAAATATGCAGGTTAATTAGGATGCGATGTTAGTTTATTAAATTAATGACCTAGGTTACTTTGGCTAAATATGCAGGTTCATTAAGATGCAATGTTAGTTTATTCACCCTAGAAAGTTGTCACATTCATTTATAATTTAGGTCAATCGAATAAGTAGCGTTGCTGGTGTATTTTCATGATAACGATTAGCTAAAGAAATAAGGTAAACTTACAAAAAAATGAAATAAAAGTATAAAATTTAAATAAATAACTATTTCGCTAGCCTTCGGGTTATGAATAGAGCTAGTAGCAAGTTAAGAATGTGATGAAGCTGAGTAACTAGATCAACATACTTCACAAATGTGTTCCTTCACTTAAAAAGGCTATAATAACAACATAACCTAGTTGAGTAACCAGACCGACATTCAACATAAATATTTACCTTCATGTAAAAGGCTAGGATTATATCTATAAAAATTAGTAAAACCAATGTTTTGTCAAATAAAACCTACCGACCTTATGAATAGCTTGAATTTTCATGAAAACTTACTTAGGGATAGTTACATTTTTTATTGACCAAATGATTGTCAATGTGTGTGTGTGCAAGTGAAAGGGGTGAACAATTTGACATTAGGGCCTTGGTTAATATGTATATTTAGTCTAAGTTATTTAAACGTAAATTTCAGAAGTTAATAAGTTAGAACAACTTGAGGGATAATGTTTGTAGTTAAATTTGTTATGTGAAGTTGAATGTCATTGCCTCGTTATTGCATTTACGTGTTTTGTGATTTGATGTGTTGTGAATTTTGTTTGTTTTGTTTTTGCTTGAGAACAAGCCAACGTCTAAGAATGGGGATGTTCATAGTTGTAGAATGCATCATATTTTTTAGGTAGTTTATAAGGTATTTGGTGGTTAAACTTAATCGATTATTGCGTGTTTAGGTTAGAATTTTATTCAGTTAAATATTACTGTCTTGAGTGTTTTGCGGGTTAGAGCACACATTTGAACTTCATTTTATGGTTTTGAAGTGCCGTGATGTGTTTACTAGTGTTTTACGGCAAATATAGAAGAACGAAGGAGATTCGGACAAGACACAAAGCCAAACCTAGGCTCATAATTGTGATAGAAGCAGATGCACATGCCATGATCGTGACAGAAGGGGAAAAAGTACACGATCATGGCCTAGGCACAGACAAATGCCAATAGCCTTTTGGACTAAGTTTTTAAAGGTCTTTTCAAACCTTTCGGACCCAGAAAAATTCCTAGGATTGCTCAAAACATTAATACTATAAATAGGAAAGAGATGGAACCTTAAAGGGGAGCTTTACATCTTATCACATTTAGGAAACACGCCGAGAGGAGAGAAGAAGAGAGAGAGAGAAAGAGGAAGAGAGGAGAAAGTAGTGGGTCTTCATAGCTGCTGCTTTCCTGAAGCGTCCCGATCCCCATTCCATACGCATTTCTTTCATCTTTGTTTTCATTTTCTTGAATGTTAAGATGAATACAAATATGTTTATGGATTTGGGTTTAATTAAGATGTTCTAACTTTATTCCAGGATTTTACCTTCAGTTAATGTTAATCTAGTTATTTTCGTTTAATTTTGATTGGGTGTTGTGATTAATTGCAGAACTTGCATATTACGGTAATAAACCAAGAGGGTGAACTAAATAAAACATTATAAAAATAAGGTTTAGAGATGGAAATTACCAATAGAATGTGAAGGTTTTCCGTCGGCAAGCTAAGTTAGCGACGGAATTCACCGACGGAATAAGTCATGGAAGAAATGGTCGTAGGTAATAATTGGTGACAACTAAAAATTTTCCATTGTTAATTTACTGACGGATATTTTCTGTTCTATTACTATATTTAGCAATGGTAATTTTTGTTTTGTCGGTAAATTTAGTGACAAAAAGTTTATTTCAGTTGGTAAATGTAGCGATGGACCAGGCTCCTCTTTAGGTAACTTTATTGACGGGTTATCTTTTGGTAAATTCACGACGAATGTTACCGATGGATCTTAGTAGTCCATCGGTAAATTCACTGCATTTTATTGACGAATTTATTTTTTATTAGTAAATTTACTGATATTTTAAAAAAATTCCCTACGTTTAATTTTATTTGATAATCTTATGATTAATGTATAATTTATACATTTATCAGTTATCTGTTTATAATATTTTGATTTGTTTCTATATATAATTTGTTAAAACAGAAAGTTAATTGATAATATAAAGTAAAAATTATCTTAATTGATAATAATAAAATTATTATCTACAACAATAAGTATTTAATTCATACAAAATGACTACAACTATGCTATTCATTTGGTGAATGCAGATGCTCTGAATGTTGTGATGAGATGTTGCCTTTCCCATTCATCTCATCCATCTTGTTACAGAGCTGGGCTATTGCAACTGAGTTATGAATACCTATATTGTGCTCCGAAGCTTATGGACTTCATTAGAGGGGAGCCGCCTAGTAGATGTTATAGTATTGGATGTGGAGGATTACGAATAACATTTGTTTACAAATGAACGTAAGTCAAAGATTCTTCCACGGTGATCCCTACCACCTACTGTATGAAGATATGTTTAACTCTCATCATCATCTTCAGACTACTGAGACTGTCGTTGAATGCTTTCTTGTATTTGGTCCTATCATAAGGCAATGTTTATGTTAAAAAGTGATAATTATTAAGCATTAATATTAAACATAAATTTCACATACTTTTAATTCTTTACATCTAGTGTTGAAGAAGGTCACACTATCATGCTTCTTAGTGTGATTGTGCAAAAAGAGCTGACGGGGTGTAAGCTTCTTCCCCATAGACTTTTCCTACATCAGAATAAAATGTTTCCTCTATTTTTATGATATTTACCCCTTGTTGACTAAAGAAAGTAACTTAATAACACAGTCATATATGGCCTCAGACATTTATAACATTATCATTCTCAATAATACACATATTTTCATTATAAAATCCACCCATCAAATTAAATTGAAATACGTCAAAGTAAAAACAATCAGAATATAAGTGTAAAGTGTAGTACTTATAAGTCTCTTTGCATGCTTGTGGTGGGTAATAGATCCTCTGGTGTGTATGGGAAAACTCTCTCCCCCTGGTCCTCTATATCTGTTGGAAGAATTATACTCTAAAATGCTCTAAAATGGACATTACCTTGGGTGATGTCCAATGCGGCTACAAATGACTCCATATGTCTTCATAAATATAAAGAGGTTGTACACCAATCTTGTGTACTACACCAACAAAGTCTCTATAACGTGTACGATCTTGTCTCTCCTATACTTTATAAATAACTGTGTCAAATTTAGAATCCCAAAAAATTTCTTTCTTAAAAAAAGGAAAAACATACGATAAGTACTTATAACTTACAATATTTATCTAATTAATGTATAAAAATTGATTACAAAAAATATATTTGGTACCTTAAACTCCTGATAATAAAAATCTTTTTTCACCTGAGAAATATTCTTCCATATATAACCCTCAAGATTAATCTTCTCCTTAAACTTGGATGTCATGTTTCTTGATCACGGTCCATATGGAATCAACCTAATATAAAAACAAGTTTATATCATTTTTAAATTAAAACCTATAACTTAATTATAAACATATGGTGTTTCATATATTTTCACTTACAAATTGTTGAAAATTACGATGTAAGTTCTTCCATTATCTCTTTCAGCTTTAAGCTAGAGTTTGCCTCCTTCATCTACAATGTTTACTTCTGATATCTCTGTCGGCATAGGGGTGTTGTAACACACGACTACCATAGAGTATATGCCCAAATATACAGAGGACATTCAAGATCATACCCCATAAAAATGGCATGTTAGAGCAATCACATCAACATAATATTGCATCATAAAAATCATAGGTATTTACAAATATCAAAACTCCTCATTTCATTCACAAAATGAAACTTACATTGTCATTACATTTCATAATCCATGTTTATACATAACATAACATTTGGGAGTTTAAAGTTCTATACAAAAATTTCAACATGAAAGGAGAAGCTAAACAAAAGTATTCTATCTAGACTCCGCAGGTATTAGATGACCAGACCTTTAAGCCATTCTTGTTCCTAAAATTTACAGTACTAGACTTCATTATATCAGCATAAAAGCTAGGTCTCCCTTGTAACTGAAAATCAATGTTACAATTTTGATGAGTTTTCAAACTCAGTAAGTGAACCATCATCGATGTGCTCACTCAAGTCAGAACACAAAAACACAAGTATAAACCAAATTCACAAGTGTATTTCCCAATTTAGCAGATGTATCATATCTTTCAATATTGATCCTATGAGGAAGGGATATAGTCCTAAAATATAACAGCAACTAAGTTTGCAATATCAAATTAGACAACTACTACAAAAATTAAAATTAATCAAGAAGCAAATATGAGAAATTCAAGCACCAAAAGAATGAACAAAATAGCAACTCACACAAATAACCAGAAACTCAACCAAGAAGTGACCAGTTGAGAGAAAGGGGAATTAATTCGAAACTAAAGAAAATCTACCCAATTACGTAATTTCCGACTTAAAGGGCCTAGATGATCCTAGGGTGAATTACTCTCTCTCGAGTTATAATTCTTAACCCTAATTAATAATACCTAATTCAAATTATGAAAATTGTGATCTCTCGATCCGTAATTGGTCCAAAACCTAAATTATTTCTAAAGTTATCTATTAATCTATCGGGAATCTATGTTCGATATCTCGTTACACAACTCTACCAGTTTGATTCAACTCTCTACCTATCAATTTACCTAACTCTCATTAGCCTAAATCGATGATTTTCACCCAACTCACCTTCTCAGTTTGTTTCCAAGTTATAAAGAACTGAAATTGAATCACATATAAATCGAATAAAACACAATCAAATAAATTTTATTAATCTCAAAAACAAAAAACACAAAGGTGAGTTTAGACAAAAGATCAACACTCAATGACAATATTCCTAATCAATATCCAAATCTCATACATCAATAAAATCGAAATAAAAACATAGAAAATACTGTTGAAATGGATCTTGGAGGTAGCGACTGCGAGAAACTGCCTGTTCTGGGAAGTACGTCACATCAAACGTATCTCTGTGCCTCTCTTCCTTCCTCTCCTTCCTCAATCGCTTGATCTCTCCCTAGGGTTCTCTCGGATTTTTACAGAATCTTGCTTTTTATACAGCTCTCTCAACTTTCTAAAACTATTAGTGGCTACTAGGTATTGTTCTATTTATTCTGTAATAGCTCTAGGTCAAACTCGAGGTTGAAACTGTCTAAAAAATCACCCAAAATTGAGTTTTTGTGTCAGCCCGATGTAGGGCACGATCGTGGCCAGCATCTTAACCTTTCTGTAACAATCGTGGCATGGAGTACACGATTATGGCCTAACATGATGCTCACTATCAAGATCGCAGCATAGCTGTTGTTAGCTCTTCCTCTTCTATCACGATCGTGACCTATGTCTTTTAGCCCAAAACTCTTTAAATCTTCACGTTCTTCCCTGTTTAACTTGCAACACTAGCACACACATCAAGATTCCTTAACTAACCCATAAAAACACTTAAACACAGAAACTAACCTAAATGCGTACTCAACACTCAATTTAACACAAAATGCATAACAAATTAAACCTTAGAACATAATGCAAATCACAACTATCATATATCATGAACCACAAACATTTCATATAATCATTTTAAAATAATCCAATTATTTATCTCAATCATTCATATCATCAACATGTACATAAACAATGCATATCACTATATCAACACAATTTAGTATCTTCGCAATCATTCACAAGATACATGTAAATATATATATATATATATATATATATAAATATATAAATGCAAATACACATGTGACTCCACTTTCATTTTTACTTTGTTATGACCGAATGCCTATTTACTTTCTTGTATCTGTTGCAGATACCGGGCTCATTTCATATTTTGTCTCGTACCTATTGTAGATACTGACCTCATTAATAACTGATTTTATGGCTCTTTGTGCACATTTATAAGCTTTAAGCACTTTTTCACACTAGTCACTCCAGTCAAAGTCCTTTATCTGATCATGCATAACAATGTGATGGAATGCATCAATTCATATAATATGCTAGCAACAACTTTCATTCAATGTGCACAGTCATTTATCACATTCATCTAAGTCCAACATTCAACATTTAGTTGAGTACACATTTTCCATATTCATATACAATTAGAAAGCACTTCCAATACAATCCCGAATATCAAACTCCTAGAACCATTAATGTTTGGAATTATCACAATTATATTAATAATAGTTCAATATCTAAAATTTAATTGAAAATAATTCAATCATAATAAGAAAACATCTAGGTTAACTCACAGTCCACTCCAGATAAGCTATTGCCTTGATGACCCGGTAATGTCTAAATACTGACGATCAATTTGTGCTTCTTTAGTCATGCAATGCACACATATAGTTCACACATTACTAAGTTGATAAATCGTATGAATATTCAATCATACATATATATATGTGTCATTTTTAATGCATACTCAATCAACCTTTCTGAGTATATAACTATTCATAAATCTTGACCATTCAAACATCATATTTTGTATACTAACATTTTGCGATCAGGTTTGTACCTATAAGTTAGCTTGATTTACTCCAAATTCATCAACCATACTTTACACTTATCGTTAAACATTTTCATGATCGGAAGCCTCTTATAACACATATACAATTGTTACTTTAAATCTAAAATTTCAGCAAGCTAGATCTTCTCGTTCATCAACACCCCATGTTCTTCAATGCTCATTCATCCATACCTTATACACATTACTCTTGTCCTTAAGATCATGTTTGCATTAAAAGAACTCATTTATTCCTTTAACAACTCATAATTTCTGGATTTGAGCTCAACCATATTAAAATAGATCATTCTTTAGATTATGACATCAATTAACTACATAAACTTATCAAGCTCTTAACCAATTAATCAAACAACAATCTAGGCTCATTCCTAGCCTTAATCAAGTTCAAATATACCAATTTAGAGTAAAATTTCTCAGATGGTTCAACATGTACACAAGACTGAAATTAAAATTCCAAAATTTGTCATTATCGTCACTAATGTGTGTAACTTTACTACTTTCAATACTTCACTAATTTTACAAGCTTAGAGACATCACTAACACCTGAAATTTCCAAATTTAATGTCTTTTAACGTTACTTTATTTGAGGTTAATTTAACTTCCATATTGGTTACACTAAGGCTTATAAAATTCTGCTCACTTATGTCATTAACAGTCTTTTTTTTTACAAACACATCTACAACTCTAATTTTTTAGATTTGAAAACTTCTTAATAACACTTATCTTTACCATGAATTACGCATCAATTATACTTCAAATCCCAACTTAAATTGTTGGATCCCGTTTTTTTAGGATATTTATATTTATATTTAATTTTATTTATTTAACTAAATCTAAAGGTTATATTTTATTTTATTGCAATGCTCCCATATATATTTATTTATTATTTTAAATAAATTCTAATGGTGACACGTAGTCGCCATAAAATCTATATGGGGACCCGGGGCCAACATAAATCATCCATACAATAGCCCATAAACTACTATTTTTGTACATGCAAAAATAAAACAGAAAAGTATCCATTCATTCTCCATTTTTTAACAAATCTTTAACATTAACATCATATACAATCTATCTCAATTCAATCATCATAATCTTTATATTATAACATGTCATAAAGATCAATACTTTACTTACTTGTTTAGCTCAAGTTCCACCTCAATTCATCAAGTTAACCTAGCCTTTCATCCATGCAAGATTATCACAAATTCAAGGTGGAAGTAAAATGATTTCAGTAAAGGCAAAATGATGATAACACATTATAACTATCTTTGAGTAGATTTTTGTGTAGATCTTGAGGTGACTATGAATAAAATTGAAGCAAAATTCAGAAGTTGTGAGAATGTGTGAGTGTTTCGGTGGTGAAAGGAATGGAAAGGAGAAGAATGAACACAACAAAAACTACTCCTGCAATAGCTTGACTCATCAAATGCTAGGTGTCTCCATGTTACAATGACATAAGTCACTAAGAATGTAAGTCAATTATCCCCTCTATAAGCTGCCAAATGCCAGCTAATTACTAGTCCATTTGTCACTCATTCATTGCTGTTATTTGTCAATTAATTACCTATGCCAAATATCATTCATTTATCTAGGTCAAATGTCACTCAATTTATAGGCTTAGTCATCCTAATTTTTTTATATATCAAAAACCAAAACATAAACTTTCATTTACTATCATTCATGTAATCTTAGTTCTTTCCCACTTCAAAAACACTACATTAGCACCTTTCTTTAGCATTAATTCACCTTCATTATATTTCAAAATTCAATCTCATTTATCCACAAAACAACTTATAACTTATGATTTTTATACATCCAGAACAAAGTATAAAAGTATCCAATTCATAATCATTTTTTCTAATTATAGCAATTAATTCCAAATTTACTACTTGTAACTAATCAAACCAAAATTTAAGACGTAAATAATACACAATTCACATCATGATCATTTTAAACTTTTCATACTTTGGAATATGTCAATTGAGTGCATATACTATCTTTATAATGTGTAAAAAATAATAATTCATATGTATGCTTATGATATGCATGTGAATGAAATGCATTTCATGAATGTTAAGACTCTAACCCTTACTATAGAAAACGGGTTATTTCTTATGAACTCCTCCGTTTCCTTCTCATTTCATTTCATTATAAAATTTCCTTCTAAACAATAAAAGTGTTTTATGTTTCGTTTCGTTACTTAATATCCAACCAAACATTCCTAACGGTGAGAGTAAGGGAACGGAGATTAACTGCGAAGGCGAAAATGGTGGGGGCGCGTGGAGGATGCTGGCCCCCGATGGATCTGTTCCGGTCGGAGGCTATGCAGTTGGTCCAGCTCATCATCCCCGTCCAGTCGGCTCATCTCACCGTCTCCTATCTCGGGGACCTCGGCCTTCTTCAGTTCAAAGATGTCCGTAAACTAACATTAACTTTCTTGTCACTTGTGTTTATACTTGCATACTTATAACTGTCGCTGTTTCTCTGATAAAGAGACTTTATGAGCTCGAACTCACTTATGAGATAGATTGGAGATTTATTTTCGATTTTTCCTGTTTGTTTCTGTTTCATTCCCTTTGTTTAATATAGCTTAGTTCGGAAATGGTGTGCGATTGATCAGATGGTGTTTTACGTGTGAATTTTTTGCTTTTCAGCTCAATGCAGATAAGAGCCCGTTTCAAAGAACTTATGCTGCTCAGGTGAGACTATCTTCTACGTACGCTTCATTTTGCTTGCTGATTTTTAATTTCGTATATGAGGAACACATTTTGATTCTACTTCTTAATGATTATGAAGTAAGGTGATGAACTTAGTCTTTGGTTCTTTTTTAATAAGTTTGTCACATTATGAAACTAGGGCTGAGTGCTTTAAATCTCAAGTCAAGCCTTAAGTGAATTATATTGTTACCAGGAAATATCATCAGTTCATTACCGTCATGTTGAAAATAGTTCAAAATCGTGAGGCAACGGGGACTGTGAAACACATAATGTTGTCTGTTTGAAAAAGCTTGATGACTTAGGTTGTTGTACTTGTAACTGCTAATATATTTGTGAAGTTGCCTCAAAAGAAAGGAGCAATGGGCACTGACAACTGATTCTTCAACTTTTTGAGATATATTGTTTTATATCATGTTAGTGGGAATTACTATGTGGAGAGATGGCACGCAAGTTATTACACTTTTTTAAGGAGCAAATAGAGAAGGCAGGTGTGCGTCCCACCGTCAAAGATGTCTATGGCACTGAATGATATAGATAAAGAAGATCTAGAGGTATGTGAAGAAGTTCATAATATTAGCTGAACTGTTGTGTCACTGAAATTCTCCGATTTCTACACCCTTTCATGTTTTTTTTTTCTTCTTTCCCTGATATGGAAGATTAAGCTTGGAGAGCTTGAGGCAGATCTAGTTGAAAAGGTACTGTGATGCTTATTGTTATGGCATATTGATGATTGGAGTCCTCTTGTTGCACATAACATATGTGGGTGTTAATAGCTACCTAATTTTGTGAAACGAAATGAAAATTTACCCAGATATGTTATGGATATTTCTCGTTGTAGGCTATTGGGTTCTTTTCTTCAGCTCTAAACCTTACAACTGCTCAGCAGAGGGAAATGGAATCCCATCATAGTGGTGAAGAATCACTAAGTACTCCTTTGTTGCAGGACCAAGTATGAATGTCTAAGGCACTTAGGTATGGTATCATTAACTTGTCCCTCAAACTCATAACGTCCTTTTTTGGGTTTGCTGTTCTAGGAAATATTAGCTGATTCATCAAAGCAAGTGAAAGTGGAATTTTTTTTACGGGCCTTGTCCCTAAGACAAGTCTTTGGCATTTGAAAGAATCATATCTCATGCAACCAGGGCAGTGTGTTTATCAGGCAGGCTACTGTGGATGAACCTGTCGTTGATCCTATTTCTGGAGAAAAGCTTTCTTCTCTTCGTCTTATCACAAATGTTTGTAAAACAGTGCAAGAATAGCTTCCTATTGTGATTGGGATTTTCAAGTGAAGTAAATGAATACATGCAATCTTTTTGTAGAATTGAACTCAAAGTTAAAACTATATGTTTAAGCAGCTTTTGTGGAAAATTGCTGTATTTAATACCCAATAGTCACTGTACCTTGTGTAATTATAAGAGACAAGTTGGTCGTTTGAATTTTTATCTTTGCTGCAATATACATGGCACCAGGAAAAACTTTTCAATGAACATTCCATCGTAACTTAGTTCTTTCCATGTTCCTTTTCAATTTCTGTGTATAATAATTCTTGCTTGGAAATGCCATATAATATGTATTGTAACTTAGATAACCTGTTTAATAAGTACTTTATACACACATTCAAAGCTTGGAAGTTTTGTTTTCCTAAATTTTTGTTTGGTCTACCGCTGTTATGTCCTTTTCTTAATTTTGTGAATATGCAGGCCGAGAAGAATGTTTTTGTTGTTTTCCATTCTGGAGAACGGGCAAAGAGTAAAATACTAAAAACATGTGAAGCATTTGGGGCAAACCGGTATCCTTTGAGTGATGATAATGGAAAACAAGCTCAAATGATGACTGAAGTATGTGTTATTCCTTGTTTCGACCCCCCTTTTTGTTTCGACCCCCCTTTTTTCCTTTTGTTTCTTTGTATAGGTTATCCCTTGTTCCATTCTTATATTTCTTTTACTAAACTTCTCAACAACTGTTTGCCGAATCTCAAGATGAAGTACTCTTGTGTTAACACTCTTCTGCTTTTGGATTGCTGTGCAACCACAAGCAGTTTTTTATAGTGGCTGTTAAAAGTTTAACCATCTTGGTCTTTCAATTTGAACTCAGGTCTCAGGAACTCTTTGTTCTGTTCAAGATTTTGTTCCATTAAATTTTATCTGGTACTTTTATGTATCTGATCGTGTAATGTGAATAACATTATATTTCTTCTGAATGATAAACTTCAGAATCATTTTGGTACTCATATATGATTTGTTGCTTTATTTTAAGCATACTGAATTCTGCGTTTTTGGCTTATCAAGGTTAGGAAGGAGAAATCCATCTACGATATTCTGAACATGCTTAGTCTTGATGTGACAAAGAAATGTCTTGTTGCTGAGGGATGGAGTCCTGTCTTTGCCGCTAAGCAGGTAAATTATGTCCTTGTTTCATAAGTGGATGTTGTTTTAGTTATAGTTTAAATATTCACGGTTCTTCAATACAGTTATGCAATATTCATTTTGATCAAAACAAACTGACTTCGAACTGGATCTTTGCAGATTCAGGATGCATTGCAGCGAGCTTCATTTGATTCCAACTCCCAATTTGGAACCATTTTCCAATGATCCTTCAACTATGTAATAGCACTGATCATGAAATTCACCGTTTATGTCTTGTTCAAAATTTTAGTTATGTGATGGCATCTATTTAAGTTGTCTCTTGAGGTGAAATACTTTATCATCAACCTTCATCTTCTATATGATTTTTATCGTTGACATGGTCTCAGTTATTGACATAATGTATCTCTGATTGTTGTAGTATTGCAAAGTACCAAGAGGCAAATCCTGGAGTATACACGATATAAAGTAAGCGATGTTCCCAATATATTCACTTTTAGATCTTTTTTGCATTGTTTTTTAGAGGAACTGTCGACATATTCCTCTAAAAATCATGTTCACTTCTATCTAGGCTTTTTCTTTATTTACATGCAATCATTAGCATCTTAATTAGCTATGCTTATTCTTAAGCGCAGAAACTGGGAGATCATATAACTGAAATGACCTTTGGTGGTCGTTATGTGATCATGATGATGGCACTCTTCTCCATTTCCACTGGCCTGATCTATAATGAATTCTTCTCTGTACCCTTTGAACTAATTGGTCTCTTGCAGGCATTTGAAATACATATTTGAGACAATTTCTAGAAGCTTTTCCTTGTATCTTCTGTTCCAAATGCTTGATAGTTTTTTGCTTGATTCTTAGGGACGCTACAATAGATGGTCTGATCAAGGTGCGCTCTACTTACCCATTTGGTGTGGATCCTGCATGGCATGGTACTCCAAGTGAGCTGCCATTCCTCAACTCTCTGAAAATGAAAATGTCAATTCTTCTTGGAGTTGCCCATATGAATCTTGGAATAATTTTCAGGATAGTAACTACTACTGCACTTTTCTTATAAGTTGATTTTGTATTTCATTGTCTAAATCTTTGTCTTGTGTATTTGTACTTCCCCAGGGTTCCAGTTTATTCGACAAATGATATTTTTGAATGCCTCATTTGGCTAATTTATTGTTCCTCATCATTGTGAAGTGGTGCACGGGTTCACAAGCTGACCTGTACCACGTAAGGTATACATGTTCTTGAGTCCAGCGGATGAATTGGGGGAAAACCAGCTTTTTCCTGGGCAAAAGACTGTTCAGGTTGGCTTCATACTTCAATTGGGTTGTTTGCTTATCTTCCCGACCAATGAGGTGTTAACGTTTCACTGATTCTCTCGTGAATTTCTTTCTCAGCTTGTCTTACTATTGCTTGCTCTTGTTTCTGTGCCCTGGATGCTGCTTCTAAAGCCTTTAATTTTGAAGAAACAACACAAAACTTAAGGCTGCAGCTCCCAATTTCCGAATTGCTTTTGTTATACGTTCAAGAACTTTGCATTTCATTTTGATTTTATTATGTTCTGATATCCTTCTTATTCAGAGGTATCAAGGTCAGTCATATACACCTATTCAGGGCACTGAAGAGTCTCTTCAATTGGAAGTGAGCCATGACTCCTATAATGAAGAAGAATTTGAATTTTTTGTTCACCAGATGATACACACAATTGAGTTTGTACTCGGAGAGTCTCAAACACAGCTTCCCACCTTCGACTCTGGGCCCTAAGGTATCTCGATTCGATATTGATGGCATTAATTTGTCTTAACTTCAATTTTTTTTTTTTTCTGATTCTGATAGAAATCTCTTCAACCTAGATCTATAAAGTTGATCCTATTATTAGACCTTTCTTATATTTTTAAGGCATGTATGGAACCCCAACATGAACATGTAAATTTTAAAATTTTTAAGGTTTTTTTATTTTCCATTCCAATTAACAAGTACCAACGAACAAGTCAGTTGAAAGGGCACATTATTAGTGTTTTATGTTACGATTTGATCCAATTGTAAGGTATGAGATTTGGATCCCACATTGATTAAATATAAAGTTGATGTGAGATTTATAAGGATTTTAAACTCTCCACCCTTACAAGTTAGCTTTTGGAATGCGGCTTTCCTAAAGTCCTTATCAATTGGTATCAGAGCTGGTTTTGGAGTGATGACCCATGGAATGGTGACTTGGAAGTGTCAGTTGTGACTAACGTGGCCGTGCCCAACAAGGATCTAGGAGTAGTGACTTAAAAGTGTCAGCCGTGACCAAAGAGGACGTTGGTTCTTATGAGGGGACCAATGTTACGGTTTAATTCAATTGCAAGGTATGAGATTTAGATTTCACATTGATTAAACACAAATTTAGTGTGAGATTTATAAAGACTTTAGACTCTTCACCCTTACAAACTAACTTTTGGAATGTGGCTCTCCTAAAGTCCTTATCATTTTGATTGTCTTTAGAAATTTGTTATTATTGATAGCATAAATGATTCACAGGATGGCTATTGGCTGAGTTGGGCTTGAGTTACAGCCTGATTAAACTCAGGCTGAAATCAAAATAATGTCTTTTTATTGAACTGGCTCGACCTCAAAACCTAAGGTTTTGTCAACTTGGACCCAACCAGACTGAGCATAATTTGTCAACCTTAGTGATTCATTAATCTCTTTCTCTTGTTATATTGTCATCTATTTCCACTTATGAATTTGCAATTAATATTCTTTTTCTTTTCTTTCTTTATGCAGTCTAGCCCACTCCGAGTTGTCTTGTGTATTCTATAAGGTCCTTTTAGGTTGGGGGTAAGTTAGATGCATCCTATATTTACTATGCCAAATTGTAGGTTCTCTTTCTTGGATTTTTCCTGCTCTTTGTTACGGTCTCGTTGGCGTGTATTGTCCCGCATCGGATGTGTATTAGAGAAGTCTTGGGTTTATAAGTAGATGGATAATCCTCATCAAGTGGTATCAGAACCAGCCTGGGGTCACTTGCTAAATGTGTACTAGAGAGGTCTTCGATTTATAAGTGGATGGATAATCTTCACCTATTAGGCTAATCTTTTGGGTTAAGGGTCCAGTCCATGACATCTTATACAGAGACGATAATACCGAACTGAATGTTCGAAACAGGTTCAACAACATAATCATCCTTATCATTGGCTTCATCGTCTTTATTTTTGCAACCGTTGAGACTTGGCGCTTTTCTGCATGCGTTGAGACTTCACTGGGTAGAATTCCAGAACAAGTTCTACGAGGGAGACGGGTACAAATTCATTCCGTTTTCATTTGCATTATTAGCTGATGAAGATGAATAATGCACCGAGATCGAGTCAAATCTTGCTGCTCCCAAAGCTAATCGAGTCTGGCGCTAATTGGGTACGATTTTGTGTTGATCTTTTTCCTGTCTGAATTAAGATTAGACCATGATTTGGTATTTAACCGGTAGCGGAGTTGATTGGAGCTTCTTCACCTGTTCTTAGAAGGGATAGGTAGCTTTTAAGAGTAGTTAGGCAAGGTAGTTCTGCACGCGATTCTGGTTATGGGGTATCTAATAATCAGTGAATTTGATTTCTCCAAATTACATTTATTTATTCTTGAAAATTAAAAAAAAATGTTAAACTACCTTCCCTTTTATCCAGTGTTTTGCATTAGTGTTGTATCAACAAAAAACCGTAGCCTCCTAGGAGGTTGTAGTCTCGTAGGAGTGGTTGAGTTAGTGGAGTGAGGAGATATAGGATCAAAAGATCTCGTGTTTGAATCTTCTTATTTACACTCTCCCGATTGAGTCTGTCGTATAAAGTTTGCCTAGTGTGAAGTACCCGATTGGCGTAATTTGCAGATTATTATGTTAATCCGAAAATTTACTCAGTACGCATCTAAATGGTAACGGCTAAGAATTTCTTGGTTTCAAAACAAAACAAAAAACTGTACAAAAATATATTGGATTATTCTGTGGAGTGTATAGCAAAATTTATGAAAAGAAATATCCACTCAAAATTTAAATTAAAATTTTGGTATTAATATTTTTAAAAATAATTATCATATTTTAATATTAATTTAACAAAATAGAACTATTGGTTCAAAATTCAAAATTTTGGCTTTCAATTTCAATCATAATAAAAAAATCAAAATTTTTATTATGTAAAAATTATATACCTACTATATAATTTTAAAAATTAATTTAAAACAATATTTAACATTATCATATGGATATCAATATTGCATCACATTAGCGCTAAAATTTAATATTTTAAAAATTAAACTAAAAGTTAAACTAGTAAAAGAAAATATTTAAAATTTAAAAGAAGATATTAAATTTTGAATAAAATTAAATGATAAAAAAAGATTCTTTTTTTATCGAAAATTTTAAATTTTAAATGAAAAATTATTAAATAAAAATTAATTAGTTTATTTCAGTTTATAAAAATTAATTTGTCAATTAATAAATTGGTCAGTTTTTATCAATAATAATTATTAAACTAAATTAGACTAAAGAATTCAAAAATTAGCCTAATCGCTCCAGTTTTTAAAAAATTGACAGAATCTCTATGTACGCAACTTTGCTTTTATCAAACCAAATATCAACTGATCTTATCTACCACCACTACAATAGGTCATGACACATCTGCTAAACCAATTTCTATGTTCAACACAACTTGGTAGGATGTCACTGTCTGAGCATTTATTTAAACAGGAAAATAACGCATGGTCTTAAATTAGAAAATACTTTTAATTGAAAACATTTAATAAGACAATTCAAATGTTCTTACCAACCAAATACATAGGAAATCTCGAACTAATTCCAATCCTATGCCTTGATTGGACCTGACAGATTGAAAGTTTATCTGAGGATATATATAGTTATAACAGAGCCAGCATATGTACACAACATTCCCAGATTGATTCACCACATGAAGGGATTAATAATGGTCTACTCACTCATTGTGATGAGGTAGTAACGGCAGCAACAGTAGAGACCATGGAGTCGACTCCACAAATGTTGCGACCTCTGCAGATTTTGTAGTACCCACTCTCGCCCCAGTTCTCTCCCCATGAGTTCTTGATAACCCAATATGGCTTGTCCTTCATCCTAACGGGAGCATAACCAGTTGACCCATATCCCACAAGCAACACTCCATGATTCAGCCTCTTAGAGCATATGTAAGGGCATGAAACTCCACCAACATATGTCTGCATGTACAGAGCATTGATAGCCACTGCATTGCATTCATGGGCAAATTGTAGATTAGAGGTTAAGTATAGAATTGTCTATTGCTCGGTTTTTAAGGTATCAGAGGATAACGAATTTGAAAGTGTCAAATTCTTTTTATTTTCCTCCATTTAGTCTTAACTTTTCACGGTTTTCCATTAAATGTCTAAACTTTTAAAGACTAGATAATTTTTTTGAAGGAGATATCTAGTTCTTTGTTTTTGATAAAATGATTTTTGAACCTCTTATTACATATACATTGATGGTCACTTGTTTGTTTGATGTTTATAAATAATGCATGAAAGATGTCACATAACCCCTCTAAATATTAGTTTTTAACTGCTTTTTCAATCATATCAATAAAATATTAACGAAAGACGATCTTTTGGATTGAATCGTTTGGTTTTTAAAAATTTAAACACTTAATTGAAAGTTTTAAAAAGTTGGACACAAAAATAAAAAAATCTAGAAATATTTGAAATTTTGTAATTTATTATGTGTGTATGTGTATGTGTGTGTTTGTGTAGATATAGGTCAGTCCAAAACTCGTGTACCTGCAAGAGGACCGTTTTTAACAAGATTTGCAGCAATTTGATCCTCGTCAAGGGACACAACGCTGAAGTTGGCTACTTTAGCTGCCACTTTATTCTCGTCAAATTTGCAAGTCTTACCATCAGTACCAGTGTAAGGATATTCTTCCTCACGCATGAGACCACCAGCTTTGAGGGTGTACTCAAAGGCACTGTTCATCAACCCTCCGTTGCATCCAGAATCGCATGAACCTTGCTCTTCTGGATCACACTGTAGATACACGCAGTCTTAATTTTAGAAGCATAACATCAACAAAAGTAATACTCAACATATCCACCACAATCACTACACAACATACTCCAAATGGTAGATAAGTTACTACATCAAAAGGAAAGCATCAATCCAAGTTTTTAAATTGGGGTTCGGAACCGCTATGGTGACCGTAATATTGCATAACACGTAATACTAACAGAAACAATACTCAAACTATTTATCACAATCACTACCCAATACACTCCAAATGGTAGATAAGTTACTACATTAGCAGGCAAGTATCAGTCCATGGTTTTAAATTTGGGTCCAGAACTGCAGTCATGGACGCAATATTGCAGCCAGACTGCAATCACTATCCAATACACTCAAAATGGTAAATAACTTACTACATCAACAAGAGAGCATCAATCCATGGTTCTAAATTTGGGTCCGGAACGCAATCATGGCTGTAAAATTGCAGCTAGATTGCACCAGGATTTGCCACAAAGTCCGAAATTGTGGCAATTGCCCGCATTAGTATTAAAATCTTGTTCTATCTTAACCACTTAAGCAGAAACTTTTGGCAATAATGCAGATGTATACAGCTCATAGCAAGTATCATACTTCAAGCAATCTGATCATAATAGCATAATTGCACCAACTAGACACACGTTTCGACTAAATACGCAATTATATGCTTGCAATTGAAGCTAAATAACTATGGAGCACAAGAAGATCACAATTTGGGGTAAAGGACAATTCACCAACCTCATGATCACAGTCCACAAGCTGTTGCTCGCTGAGGCTAACGAGCTCCCCAGTAGCAAGGAAGTGGGCACCCTCCAAAGCTCCTGTAGTACTGAAACTCCAGCACGATCCACACGAACCCTAAACACAATCGAACAAATAACCATTCAGAGTTAAAAGATGATACAAATTTTGAGAAAAGCAGACAGAATTGAATCGACCGAAAGGTATGAAAAAGAGACCTGATTTTTAATAGGAGTCACAGCTCCTTTCTCTCTCCAATCAAAATCCTCAGGCAAATCATTAGTCGGCAAAATCGGCGCCTGATGGGCGTCCTTAGGAAACCGCAGCCTCCTCAGCCCCAAAAACTGACTCTTGAACTCCCCCCGAGTCAGATCGGAGAACTGCGTCACGCCGTGCTCCGCCGTCGGGTCCATCTTCTGGTGACGCTGGGCGCGTCGCAAGTTCCTCTTGAAGACATTGAATCTATAGTCATGCTCTTCCTGGGAAGCGTACGATTTACCAAACTTTCTCTTGAAGAGAGAGAAGTGGTGCTCGGCGCCGAGAAGATGTGCTTCCTTGCCACCGACCACCTGCCTGATCAACGGATCCTCGCCGTCCGACGAGGTCAACGACTCCGCTGAAATAGCGGAGACAAAGAGGAGAGAGGAGATCACCAAGAGAGAGAAGCGACGAGCCATGCCTAACAATAAGCTAATAGGCTTAGCTCAAAAGCATATATATAAACACAATCAAAACGTATATCAACTCTTTTGTATACGTATACGTATAAGTATACTCATACGTATAAGTATAATTTCATTTTATATATAATAATTAATAATTAAATATTGTTTTATAATTTTATTTTCAATATTTTTAATATTTTAATTAGATTTTGTGTATAACTCGTACAATACCCTGTACCGTATGGTATTCAAAAGTCTGATTGGAGGTGTCATCAAAGCTAACAGTCTTATTTAAAAATATTTTAATGGGGTTGCTTGCTTGAAGTAAGGAAACGCGATATCCAATTAAAACGTGCCACGCGGAGATGGTTGAATGGAAGTTTTGAATGGTAGTTGGTTTTTGGACTTGGGTCTTTTGTCGTGACATACGGTGGTTTTTTCTATGTTGTTTCTCGGTTTAGGGAACTGGTGTTTTGTCTTTTTATATGACAGTTTCCTGCCTTTTGGGTGTTGCATTGGTTGGTTGTGTAGGAAGAAATGGGAAGGAAATTTCTTGTGCATGCCGGAGGAACTTATGTTTGTTTTTACTTTTTAATTTAGTTGGGCCTGTACGTTGGGCCTATGTTATATGAAGGGGGAAATTAGGCCCCAAACTATTTCATTGCCCTTAAAAAACCAAAATTTATTGATTTTTATCGATTACGGATAAAGTCGTGTATTTCTGAACTTCTTCAGACTCCACGTATCAGCTAACTTCTATTAAAATATTGTTATTATTATTGTATAATTGTATTGATTTTGGGCCGTGGGAAGGTAATTTATCAAATTCGGTTAGGCCTGAATCTGAATCGTCTATGACTTAAGATTAATCTAATTTTTTGATTTTAATGACAAAATAAATAACAAAAATTTTAATGAAATAATTTTTTAATTAATTAATTTTTCAGTCATTAAATAAAGTATCATTTTTTAATTAGAAATTGTCCTAATAGATCCACTTAAGTCTAAAATCTAATTATTATGTTAGGTCATCAACAGTAATGGCAAAAAAAGGTCTATGAAATCAACATGTCCAACTTAAATTGACTTAATTTCAAAAAGATTCAGACTTTTATTATATAAAAATAATGTTATATTAATTTTATAAATTAAAAAAATAAATTTAATCGGATCGGATCATAATTTTTACTTTTGAATGATGCTATAAAACGTAAAATTATCAATTATCATAGAGAAAAAAATAAAAAGAACATTTGGAGTTTTGCTTGCTTTCATAAGGAAAAAACTTTATTGTTAGGAATACGCAGGTTCTTCCAAATTGTTTTGTGGTTCTCAAAGGCAGACTTTTGAGGAGTAAGTCATTTATTTAGCAAGGACCTTCAAAGATATTGACTGCCCAATAACTCGACATGCTTTGCTTCTACGGCAATTCTTAAGTCTAGACTGTGGGCGGGTCAGATTCGAGTTACGTACGTGTCTAACGCCAGTCTTGATTTAATTAGTAATCACTTCGTGACTATAAAATTATTTGTTTAGATTACGAAAACAGTTTTTTTTTTGTAAAAATATGAAAAAGTGGTTGCGTATATTATAACCTTTCTCATGCTCTTGTAAAGTGAGGAGCTGATGTAAACCAGGTCTAATTAATTAAAAGACTAGTCTAGTAGATAAGTTTGCTCAACCTACATATAAGGTCATCTCGACCAATACTCTCAAGCAATGTGAGACTATGATACTCACTGCATCAATTCTCTCCATTGCAGAAGAACACACGTCTCGTGTGTGGTCCGGGTCACCTTCTATCAAAGGATTACCCCAAACTAACCTCACAGACCTGCGTGCGCCCACATGCGTGAGAGCCCGTCTCTGATACCAAATGATGCAAATCAGGCCTAACTAACTAAAAGATTAGTCTAGTAGATAGATTTGCCCAACCTACATATAAGGCAATCTCGATCAATACTTTCAGGCAATGTGGGACTATGATACTCCCTACATGAAGAGCCTTGTAGGAATATTGATGGGTCAAGTCGGGCCACTCATAGCCTAGCCTGACCCAACTACGAGCCAACCCACTCACTTTATATATTTTTATAAATCTCAAAAACGATGCTGTTTTTGAAGTAACAATCAGGTCATGGGTCGGACTAAAATTGATATCTTTAAAGTTTTATGCATTGGGTATATTAACTTTTATAAGTCTAATCTCAAATCAAGTTATGTTAAGCCAGGTCATATTTTTATTTTTAAATTAGAAAATAAAAATTAATGTCATTTTTTTATAATTAGCGAGCTTCAAGGCTGACATAGCCTAGACAACATAAGCCTAAACTCAACCCGAGGCCTTATCAACTCAAACCTAATTATTTGACTTTGAGTTGAGATAGGCGAACTCAGACCCAAATGTCATTCCTAAACTCAAAGGTCTAAACAAGATAGAAATTCGCAAAATAAAGCATGATTAAGTTCAAGTCAAACTTGACTAATTTCTTTTTTTAATTTAATAGCAAAATAAAATCATTTTAATAAACTCGTTATTTTCGAGTTTCAAACTGAGCTAAACCAAAAAGTTCGAACCCGAATTTTATTTAAAACATAAAAAATAATTTACTTTCTAAATAATGATGATTTAGCTTTGAGTTTTTAAAATTTACAAACTAAAATATTATTTTCAAAAATTAAACCAAAACGAATTTATTTTAAGCAGATGATTCAAATTAACCTCCTGTATCCAAAACCTAATTAACTCGAACTTAGTTTGTTATGATTAATTTGTCAATCCTAAATATAGATAATCACAAAAAAGTGAAGCTGATGAAATTTTCAATTGAGAATAACAATAATTTGTGAGATTTGAAAATTTATATAATTATCTAATTGTGTTATGTTGATCTATAAATAAATTTGCTTATATGGCAATCCAACGTTAGTGACATTAATAACAGAGTTAACGGTGATAATAAATTAAATTTTGATTATTTGATTAATATTTTTAATAAATTTAATTATTATAAATTTATTCAAAATTTAAAATTTGAAAGTTTAAATTTATCTTTTTTATATACACATGCAGAACACAAGGCTCCTTAAAGGGTGGTCAAATTGGTGGAGTAGGGAATATGAAGTCAAAGATTATGTGTTTAAATTCCCCTTACTTACACTCTCTCGATTGAGCCTGTCGTATAGGATTTGTTTAGTGTAGAGTATCTGATTGGTGTGATTTACAGGCTATTGCATCAATCCGAAGGTTTATTCCGTTCAAAAAAAAATTGTAGAACATAGGACCTATAGATAGTGTAAAACTTTGAAACCTGCCATTATTTGCATCTTCAACCAAATACAATTTGCAAATTGAACGAACGTAAAGAGTTTGATATAAGTTTGAGTTGAATAAAAACACAAACTCATCTTTAAAATTTTACAAAAATTCAAATAAATTCTTAATTTTTTATGGTTATAAATTAATGTCAATATTTTATTAACAAAATATATAAATAAGAAATCATTTTGTAAACACTATGATTAAAAAGCTGAATTGATTCAAGCGATTCAGCCAATAAAATCTTGAATCAGTCAACTTTTTAATTTAATTTTTAACTTTTCAGTTTAATTTAATAACTTTTGTTAATAAAAATCAATCAACTTATTAATTAATTAGTTGATTTTTTTAAACTAATCAATTTTTATAAACAAAAATAAAATAATTAATTTTATTTATTAGTCTCATTTTTCAATTAAACTTTTAATTAAAAATAATTTCCTTCATTTTTGTTTTAAATTCTTTAAATTTATTTAATTTTTAACTAATTTTATGACAGTCAAATACTAATTAGACCTTTTAACTTTTAAATTTTTTATTTTATTAATTTAATTTTTAGTGTGATTTTTAAAATATTTATAAAGAAAGGACTAATTATAAAATAAAGAAGAGTGTTCTAAAAAGTTTTGGCTCCAATCCCAAGACACACAAGCAATGAGATGTGACAGTCACGTTTAGATGTAACCCAGTACTTTTGGTTTTTTATTAGAAGACAAAGTCAAAGTCGACGAGCCAGGCTTGCTGGTCCCTTTGTAGGCGGTCCCATTTCTTATTCAACCTATTTTAGTAGGGGCCATCCATTTTTGGGTATTTTATTAAGAGTTCGTGGGTCACATTTTATTTAAATAAAAGGGAGAAAGGAAACAACAAGATACCGTCTTAATAAAACAATCAAATGCTAATCATTTTAAAATAAGGCCTTTATAAGTGTTAGAACTCTAATATTAGGAGCCCCATTTTCCGTATTTTTAGGATTGGTGGAGGATGTAAATCGCGAGATATGCTTCAACTGATCAGGGACTTGGGCTTACCTACTGATCTCACCATATAAGGAGCTCAAATTTTAAAGATTGCTCCCAAGATTCGAACCCCCGCCCTATAGGTCGCCAGCATGACAGACACCACATCACCCAAGCCTTTGCCAATTGAGCTATGCCCCGAGGGCAAAATAAGGCCTTCATTTTTAGACTTGGAGAAGCCTAAATAGTCCACCGATAATTTATTAGATGATCCTTGATGAATTAAAAAATTTACACATTAATTTACTTCCCTCAATACATAAGATAAAGAGTATTGTCAATTTCTCAACATTAAAGATCTAATCTCCACGATTAGAGAAAAGTAAGGATGAAAGGTAGGACAAGAGTTCGTGGGTCACTTAGTCGTAAAACAAATTGTTTAAAGAGTAGTGTTCCATGCTTGGTGGGAGTGAAATTTCTAGAATTTCAATTAAGAATGATATAAATCAAATAAATTCAATTTTAATTTAATAAATTTCAGTTCAAATTAATCAAAAATTTAATTAAATTTAAGTTTAAAGAAGTTGATTAAAGTCAAATTTAAGATTCGATTTTAAATCATTTAAATTTGATTGAACAAAAAAATATATTTTATGTTTAAAAATTTTAATTTATTTTAATCTTTATAATTTTAAAAAATATTTCTTTTAATTTTTTTAAAATAATGAAATATATGTGATATAAAATTATATATGGGATAATCAAATATTATTAATATAATAATTTAACTTTATTTGTATATTCTACATAAATTGATTAAATTTGATTTAAATTGTTATTTTATATCGAATTAATTAATTAAATTAGATTATAATCATTTGATTAATTATTATTTATGTTGTGTGTTTTTTGGTTAATTTTTAACTTAAATATAATCGAAATTATTTTAAAATTTTTAATTTTCTTAAATTGAAAAGCAAATGTAACTTTTTACCCGAGAAAAGAAAAGGGTGATTAAGTCCGAATCACGTTGTTCATTGTCGGCATTAGAAATGCCAATTGTCTATTAGGCCAAAAGCGGGAAGTTTCATTAGAAGTTGACGTCTGGAGCACATGGTTTCTTGGAAATTTCAACCTGTGGGAGGGAGGATTATCTGGTGCAGTTACCGTGACGATCAGTCAACAATAGTTGCAATATCACATCGATCTTGACTTTTATTAGCGTTGACTGACTGACCTTGTGCCAAGTCGACAGAAAATTTTAATTTTAAACATAAGAATATATCGACGAACCCACTAGAGACCTACTTTATTTAAGAGGCCTTAAAATATAATCGATTAGGCCTGGGGTAATTTGATATACTATTTAATTTAATTTTGTTGTTTAACTTTAAATTATTAAATATTTTTAATTTATATATAATGTAAAATTATTGCATATATTTATTAATTTATTTAAAATATTTTAAAAGCAACAATTATAAATTTTTATGTATTATAAATTTTAATATGAGCAATATGAAGTCCACTAATAAGATAAGTTTGGGTCAATTATTGTTAAAATAGCTAGAATTAATCATTTAGATAGTTGACCCTTACCATTTATAAACCCTTTAACATTTTCATGTTTAGTTAATATGTGATACTCTAACACTATCCCTCAAGTGCAACTGAGAATAAACATCTAGTTGTCATTTGAAATAAATGCAGTGATAACCGAACCGAGCTGATGAGACTGGACACCCAGACGAACAACCGGAAAATTAATAATCCGGATCAAACCTGCTTTGATATCATTTTAAAATTTTTTATATAAGCAGAATATAGAGTTTATTAATAAGAATTAAGCTTGGGTCAATCATTATCAAAATGACTAGAATTAGTCATTTGGATAATTGACTCTTATCACTTATAAACTCTTTAACATTTTCATGTTTAATCAATATGAGATATTCTAACATTAGGCTATGTTAAAATTATTGCATATATATTTATTAATTTATTTAAAAATTTTAAAACCAACAATTATAAATTTTTATGCTATAATGATAGATTTAATGAGTTTGGTTGTATTGATATTTTAAAGTGAGATACTTAGAACATAAGGTATAGTATAGATTGAAAAAATGTTGGTAATTCAATAAAGGGTTATTGTTCGGCTGAAACCAGAGCACTAATTGGTACTAGTGGATAAGCATTACATCGGTTAAAAAATAGTACAAAATTTAACAATATTGTACTAGCCTATGTCCACCTTATCGGTTTGTACCGATCAGTGCAACTGTGCAAGCAAGTGTTTAATTTTATAAATTTTAAAAAACTTGAAAACTAAAATGCAAAATAAGAAAATAAAAAAACCAAAACCTGTTGTATGTTCTTCCACTTCCCCGATTCTCGGTCGCCTCCTCTCTTCAGCATTAGTCTCCCTCTCTCTCGTCTGTCGTCTCTCCATAGTCTAGTCTCCTCCGGTCATCTCAAATTGGTCTCCGTCACCTTGCCGGCCAATCACCATCGTCAGTCACCATCTCAATCGCCATCGCTAGTTGTTTGATTGGATTTATTTTTTATGGGCACAGTTAAATAAAATAGTGGAGCAGTTTATATTAATTATATATATTGGCTCCACTTGAATGACAATTCAATATTCTTAATATGCTTTATTTTGAGTAGGTGATTGTTTCTAGTTTTATTTTTATTTTCAAATTCAGTAAAAAAATATATTTTTTGAGTTTTTAGTTTTGATTTCTTTTAGTTTTCAAAAATTAGAAAACTATAAAAAGTAATTATTGTTTTTTATTTCTGCTTTTTTATAATCTGATTTACTATTATTTAAATATATATTATTTAATTTTTTATTATTAATAAAATTATGAATAATTTAATTCAAGATTATATTTAATAAAAAATTAATAATCAATAAAAATTATGAATAATTTAATTTAACTTAATTTTTATAATTAAATTATATGTAATTAAATTTTAATAATTATTAATTAATATAATTTATTTTAAAATATATAGATATTCAAATAAAATATGATTTAATAATTTAAATATATTTCAAACAAATATTAATTTATAAATAAAATTTTAATTTTTTAATTATTTATTTTATTAAAATAACATAATTTTATTAATAATTTGTTAATAAATATTATATAAGAGATTAAACAAATTTATTTAATTAAAAATAATTTATCTTTAAGTTTTATCTAATATGTTATTATTTTCAATGATAAAAATATAATTACATTAACAACTAAACAAAATTTTCTTTTTATTTGAAAGAAAAATATAAACAAAAAACTGAAAATCAAAACTGAAACTACAACAAAAAAACAGAACTAGAACTAAACGATCCTTTAATTATTAAACTTTACTTGAATTAATTAAGTTCAATTCAAATCAATAATTTTTATGGTTATATTAAATTTAGTTACGAGTCATATTTAATTAGTTTGAATCGGACTTAAGTATTGTATTAAATAGTTACGTCAACAACAATTGATTATTATGCATGTATGAGGGTATTCATAAAAAAAATTAAAAAGTTACAAAAAAAAAATAATTTTAAAGATTAAGAAAATTTTTAAAATTAATTAAATTACAAAAAGTTGCATATAGTTTACTCTAAGAAAAATATGATTGAATCGAATTGCGTTCATGTTTTATCACTACTTAACAAATTTTATGACATTTATGAAGAAAAATGTTATACTTCTAAACTTAACAAAATGGAATTATTTAAAATATAAATTAAATTAACATCCTTTTTTAAAATTTAAATCAAACTAATATCTTTTTTTATTAATTTCGAATTTTTCAATTTTTACGCCCGTGATGTTGGACCATTTCAGGAGCACCAAAGCCCTTTTGCCCCATTTTCCAAGCACAGAGAACTAGAGCCCAGTCGTAAAAAATTATCCAGACGAAACTCATAAGAAGAACCATGACCACTAGACGGGCCCTTTTGAACTGTGTAAAGACTCAAATGTTCCAAAAGCTCTAGGAGGTTAAGTTAATATCTTATTAGTAAATAATAATTCATCAAAAATAAAAAATATACAGATTTAAAAAAGATAAACTTTTGTGTCATAAGAGATTATTATTATCCAAATCCAATGCTCGAGCCCGACACTCGCAACAAAAATGACATTATTTTTGAAAAAACGATATCGTTTGTTATTTTTTAATTTAAAAAATAAGTCATGTTAAGTTGAATCGGGCTCTAACTTAGTTCCAATTGGGCTCGAGTGACCTGTCGGATCTTACTCATTGTCATCCTTATTTTTCGGTTGAATCACTTGCATATATAATATCTAGTCTTCTTCTTTCCTTTTTTTATCCTTTTTTATTTTAATTTTTTTCACATATATATATTTTTATCCTGAATTAGAGCTATAACCCTAACCCTAAATTGGGTTTGGACATTAAAAGATTGAAGTTGGTAAAACCATAACTTAATATCATAGCAAGTTTTAGGACATTACGTGCCCCTAAGCCTGAGACACATCACTAAGCAGAGTAGGGCTCAAATGATTTCGTGACTGATTGGGGATGATTGATCATTTCACCAAAACTAAGTGTTGGCATTTGCACAACTTTAGAGAAGTATAGTTGCCAATGAGTCATTATAGATTACAAAAAGTTGATATTCATTGCATGATGTAAGTTGATATGAAGAATCATTGCTCTTTTTTCTTTTAGTGATAACAAAGGTTATGAAATAATCATCAAATAGAGCATAGTACTAAAAACTTATGCCATATGAATTGATATTTTGATTCGGTGTTTGATTTAAATGTTGGACATTTTTGTCTATTTTTAATAAAGTTGGACAACATTTAATTACACTTTTGGTTTTCAATTAAATTATCAGTTAAGTTACGTAATTTGATTCAGATAAAGATAATAAGATGACCCAATAAATGATCTAAATCAATGGGTAAAAGTTCGAGTGGAGAATGGATCCCAATTAGTGTGGGCCTAGTTAACATCGACCTTGTGATGGGGAAGTCTGATATAGAAGCTATATATAAAAGTTAAGGTCTCCTACAGTTGCTCATCAATCGTAAGAATACAAAACATCTAACTCATTAAGAGAGCTTACGTATTGAAAAAATTATAAGAAGGCCTAAACTACGTGCCGGAGAATACTTTCCTTAAAGGTCCCGAGAGATTGGAGCTCGTTTAGTGCTTGAAAACTGCTTCGAAAACAGAGATAGAACTAAAATTATTTATTCCACATTCCTCCGTTTTTAATCATTTCATATACGACACGGGATACGTAATAAGGTCTACGCTATGTATTACATTAAAACCTAGCAAAAAGTATAAAATTAAAAAAGAAATGATTAAATTTCGACTTTATTTAAAAATGTTGAATATAACTTATTTTATAGAGTTTTTGAGTCCGATCCAACTATTGCCAATATTAATTTAAAGTATGAATTATCCTCCTTTGCTATTATGATTATTGTTATCATCATCATCACCATAAGTATTATTTATTAATTTATTTATATTTTTTCTTGTGGGTCTTTTGGAAACAACTTCTTTACTAGTTAGGGATAAGATTGCGTATTATCGGACCTTCTCAAAGCCTACTTTTTAGCGAAATTTTTACTAAATATGCCATTTTACTTGTAAGAAGTAAGAACATAAGATGACTAGGAAATGCTTTATTTCTCTCATATGTGCTTCAAACATTGTAATTTAAGATAACTTGAAAACTCACAAGTGATTTGCTTTCCAAAGTCATCTTGAAGTTCAAATTTCACCCAATTTGGAAACAATCTTCACTTATGGTTAAAATTTAAAACCCTAGAGAGAGAATCACACAAACATCCATTTTTGTTGAAATATATTTAATTAGTGGAACAATAAGATAAGCAACCATTTTTAGTTTGTTATTTTATGTTAAATAATACTAATGTCTTAAAAACTGATAAGAAAAAATATTTAAGGTTTGAAAAGTCTAATCGATATTAGACCGTCATAACATAGAATAAAATTAAAGAATTTGAAATATGATTGAAATTGAAAATTTTGAAGTTTAAGTAAAAAAAACTAATAAATAAAAATTAATTGATTTATTTTGGTTTATAAAACTAATTAGATAACCAAAACTGTCTGATTAATTAATAAGTTGATTGATTATTAACAATAATGGTTGTTAAAGCAAATGAAACCAAAAATTTAAAAATCGAATAAAATATTAATCAGTTCAAAGTATTTATAGTTAAACTGATCGAATTAGTTATGTTTTTTAATAATTAAATAATACAGGAAGTAATCCCCGATGTATAAATAAAAGTAAAATGTGTAAGCAAATCTCTCTTTATTTATTAACACTAAATAAAAATGTCAAAGTCAGCCTGGCTCACTCGGCCTGACTCGTTTTTGGGTCTAGGTTGGGCGGGTCACAGGTCGTTGGTTGGCTTATAGCCCGGCCATTACTTCCGAAACAACGCCATTTTATAAAAAAAAACGTCGTTTTGAAAGTTTTTAATTTAAAAAAACAAAGGAAAAGTCAGGCTGGGCTGGGCCAAGCTAGCATGCTCGTGGTCCGTCGAGCCATAATCGAACCACAGGCGAGTTAGACTGCGGGTTGATCCATCCTGACTCGCAAGATCACAGGCCACCATAGCTTAGGGTCGGGCTGGGCCTGGGCTGCCTTCTCTAACATTATATCGAAAGCTTTTGTAAGTAGATTTGGTTTAGTATCTAATTATTAGATCTACTCACGATCATGAAACGACGTCGCATGAGTCTCCAACTCACAAATTTCGATGTGGTCCCTACAAAGAATGGCGCTCCAATTCCCCAAATGTCCATTCCCTATTAACCTTCCCCTGATTACCTGGGACTGACTTGTCTTTTTCACATATCAAGAAGAAAAGGCTGCATGTGTTTCTGTGGCATGGAATCTCAAACGGGGCCCAACGTTAAACAAACAGCCAATACGATACTGAAACGTGGCGAAAAGTGCCTGAGTATGGTGTTCCCTGTAGCATGAGAAGTGTACTTTTTAGTACTTCTAGTTATGGACAACCTGACCTAATTCAGACCAAAGTGTTTTGCCTTTCCCATGCGCTCTAAATGCGATTTAATTACCGGCAAGCTCTTAGAGAATCACGGCATGCACTACTTCATCTATACAATCTTCTACTAAGCATGAGGGGTGAATGGTATTTTTATGATTTTTTTAATTATGGTATAAAAGAATATAAATACCAAAATTAAAAAATATAGTAAAATATTATTTTTATTATAAATATATATATACAAAACTTGATTTTACAAAGAAAAAATTTAGATTAATCTATTTGAAAAAGTATGTACCATATATCAAAAAGTTAATATTTCAGTTTGACGATTAATTATATAACAACTAAGAAATTGTAATTCATTGTGATGAAAAATATTAAAAATTGTCATAAAATAGTAAATTTAATAAATTTTTATAATTAAAAATAACTAAAATTGATACACATTAATGAATTAAAGTAATGCCTGATTTTTTATATAATAAATTTGTGATTTTTTTATTTGAATGATTTTTTTACTTCATCGTAAAAAAATTAACTAAAAATATAATTGATGTACACAAAATAATAACATAAAAAAATCTTTTGTTTCAGTTATTCTGTTCCAATCTTATTCCATTAAATCTCATCTATACATTTATGCGGGATCTACGTAAATGTGTAAATGAAATTTAAGAGAATATGATAGAAACACTATAACCGAAAGAGAAGATTTGATCCCATAATAATATCAAGAGGCCTAAATAGTGTTTTACCCAAAAAAAAATAAGAAAAAGAGGAGAAAAGGAAACCTGCAATCACTTTGTTTTTATACTAATTTGACTTTAGACTTGTTCTCTTCACATTTTACTAATTTCTTACCTAAAATAAATAATTAATTACCAAAGTTAGGAATATTTTTTTATATGTACAAATAATAGACACACTAACCAACATAAAAAAGACATAAAAATCAAAATTGAGAGATAATGAAGGCTAATTTGGCCTTTCAACATAAAAAAAAAACTAATTTTGTTACCACAAATGACCAATCAAAAGCCTAACGAGATCAATGGAAAGGTAAGTTCTTTATTGGAAGTTGTAATTAAATTCCCAAAATTGGGGAATCCTAGAATATCATTATCATTTAAAGCCCTAAATAATTAGGTTATCCTATTTAGATTCTACCCTAATTTATTCTAACGTGGTGGAATAAATTCACCCATTATGTCATATATTTAGTATTTACCCTAATTTTCCACTAAATAACATATTCAAATTTCAAAAATTAATGTTTTAAAAATTGAACTGATTCGGTCAGTTTAATTGTAAAAACTTTGAACCAGTTAATTTTTTCGTTTGATTTAGTTTAATGATCTTTATTGTTAAAAATTGATTAGTTTATTAATTAACTAATTAGTTTCTATAAACTAATCAGTTTTTATAACCAAAAAAACCAATTAATTTTCATTTAATAGTCTCATTTTTAATTAAACTTTAAAATTTTTTATGGTAAAAAATAAAAATAAATTTTTCAATCAAATTTCAAATTCATTAATTTTATTCAATCTTTAATCAATTTTATGACGGTCTAATACCAATTGAATCTTTTAAATCTTAAATCTTACGTCTTACTAGTTTAACTTCCGGTTTAGTTTTGAAAATTTTGCCATAAAAAGAAAAATCTAGAGTAATTAATATTATTATAATTTCCATCTAAACTTCATGAAACTACAAATCCCTAATCAATAAAAAAGTAAATTGTCAATTAAAAATAATTTATGACTAGCTAACTCCTTTAACTATGACACTAAGAATATATTTCCTTTTTATATGAAGAGGACAATGAACGGCCCAGATCGTTGTTGATGTTGATCCTAGGGGCAAAAACAAGCGATGCCTAGGAGGAAGCTGTGCAGGTTACGTCAGAGACCCATTGTCTACAGAAAGTCAGAGACATGAGACAATGTTAAAAAGAGAAGGCTTTAGTGTTGTGTTCAAGGCTATGTTTGATTGAGGGGTTGATGATGAAAGGGGATAGAACGTAACACATTTCTATCGTTTAGTTGAAGGTTTTATAATGGAATGGAATGGAATATGATGGAAGCGGAGGGTTTCATGTTACGTTCCATT
>JAOTAY010000190.1:39795856-39816362 GCA_025629805.1 Erythroxylum baracoense | reverse complement strand
TATTTTAAGTTTTATATTGGACTCATATTTATTTATTTTTAGTTCATTATATAATAATAAACATTGGTGTATTTTTTTCAATAAAATATTTTATTTTTATCTATTCTTATAAAATTTTCATCTTATTTATTATATTCCGGTTTTATAGCAGTTCACTACCGGTTAAACCTCTAAACCTTAAACATTTCCTTCGACCGGTTCGATATCTGGTTCGGTTTTTAAAACATTGTATTTTACATGACCAATTTGATGTGACATCTAACTATTATAAATTTTATAACAAGAAAGAAAAAAATGAACCATTGCATTGCCTTGTTTTTGAAATATAATAATTACAGATTATGTGGTTATTTTTATATATTAAATAAATAGTTAGATACATATAATAATTTCATAAATTATGTGTATTAAATAATTTATTAAAAACGTCAAATAGTTAAAATAATTAATTGATTTATACAAATTATTTTTCATAGCAATAGAATTTATATCTGTTAATTTGAAACTAATAGCAGTTATCTTTCAGGCATGCACTGTATAAAATTTGGCCTGCATATAATAGTTTACAAAAAGCTTAATGAATCAACATTTTAGATCTAATTACAAATATGTTCTTAAAATATAATAAATACAATAAGATTGACAAAATTCTGATTTATTTTTTTGGACAAGGAAGCAATCAAAATTTGCTAGATTTCAATAGAGACGACCCTAGGCCGATCAACACCTAAGAAATCCTCCTGAAAAAAATGATGGAGCTATCCAAGTAGAATCTCCAGGTGAATAACTTTAAAAAGGCCTCCAGAAACTCAAGTAAATAAGTAGTCAGCGCATATATTTGCTTCGTGATAAGTATGCATAACACGATACTGTCAAGGGTGGCTAAATAATTCCTTACAAGCACGAATAATTGAGTAGAATTTATTTGTAGGACAAAGGTCGCGCATTCACCTTGTTAACTACTAAAAACTAATTTAATTCAAGAAATACATTTCGGAGAAAAATCAATTGGAATTGAAGCTAACAAGACATATTCGAATTATTCAAATCTAATCACATTTGAAGGTTTATCTTACATGGTGAACAACCTAAATTGAATCAAGTACTAAAAAGATGTTCTTTAGTTTAATTCGAATTTGACCAAAATTTAAATTAAATTTAAGTTATTATATTCTTAACTAGTATTAGACAGTCATAAAATTTGTTAAAAATTAAACAAAATTAAAGAATTTAAAATATGGTTGAAAGAGATCGTCCATACTCATAAAAAATTTAAAATTTAATAGAAAAAGAAATTATTAAATAAAAATTAATTTATTTTAGTTTATAAGAACTTATTAATTTATAAAAATTGACCGATAATTAATAAATTGATTGATTTTTAATGATAAGAATTATTAAAATAAAATAAATTAAAAATTAAAAATTAATTGATTTAAAATTTTTATAATAAATTTACCGGACAGATTTTTGAATTATCGGTTATTAAAGAAGCGTAGTTGCTTGTCTCTATCAAAATTTATAACAGATCCGTCGTAGCGATCTAACAGGAGTATGGTCCTGTGTATGTCAGATTCATTGCCCGTTAAAGATAAATTTGGACAAGGTCAAAAGGACAACCCCTTGTCCCAATGATACTCGACGGTGTACTATATTGTCAAAAAAACGAAACCTGACCGTGATTCAGGAGTCAACCTCTTTTTATTACAAATTTTTCCTTATCAGACAACTAGGAATCTCTTACACGTTCACATTCTTTGCATCCTTAATTTTCTACGAACCCGTAAGTTTCACTTCCCAAGTTCCTAAGGTCGTTGAAAACTCCTCCTCAAGCTATCGGCATAAATCCCTGAATATTCCCCTTATTTCGTGCTGTAGGAACTAAATAACATTATATGGAAACGTAACACAAGAGCTTTTGGCATAAATGGAGGTTTAGAGCCCGTGGAGTTCCAGAGGGATACGGATTGGAAGATGGGGCTGATGGGATCTTCTTCTTTATTATGTTCTATTCTTGTTCTTCTTGGCTTGGTTTTGAATGCTGCAGTGTTGTGTAACGGAGGTATAACCGGCAGTTTTACTCGGAAAGTGGAGAAAACTTTGGATATGCCAATTGATAGTGATGTTTTCAGGGTCCCTTCTGGTTATAATGCTCCTCAACAGGTTTGTATCTCTCTGTTTTTTTTCTTTTCTATGTTCTTTGGATTTGTGAATATAGGTTTTTTGTATTAAGTTACGAACAATGCTAAAGATTCAATATTTTCTTCAGATTCATTGGTGATACCTTTCCTTTTGGTGTTCCAAACTCTCTGTCTGATGTTTTGGGTATGAATTAATGGTTTGTGTTTTTGGATTTAAAAGGTTCATATAACACAAGGTGATCATGAAGGAAAGGCAGTGATAGTTTCATGGGTGACTCAGGATGAACCAGGTTCAAGTACAGTGGTTTACTGGACTGAAGATAGCAAACAGAAGCAAGAGGCCAAAGGCAAACATTATACCTACAAGTTTGTCAATTACACCTCTGGTTATATCCATCACACTACGATAAGAAAATTGAAGGTAAGCGAGCAGGAAGCTACATTTCAATGAATTAGTTGGCATTTCTAGCTCTTACTCAAATGAGAAGTCCTTAATCTAGAATTTGGTTATCTGATTCTTTTTGACAGTTCAACACCAAATATTACTATGAAGTTGGAACCCTTCACAGTAAGAGGCAATTCTGGTTCAAAACTCCTCCTGCAGTTGGCCCTGATGTCCCATACACTTTTGGTCTCATAGGTAATGTTACAATATTCCTGATAGTTCTAATTTGTTTGGGTCATTGGCTTTTGGGATGCTTAGTTTTACTGCTGTTACAAATGTCTACAAGTTTCACGCCACAAAAAGAAGTAATCAACTAGAGAAGTCTCAGTAGGTTTCCTGATTGAGGAATGCTAATAATGAGGAAAGGTGATCTTCTTTTCGAGTTTCCGTTGTGCAATTTTATAAGAATATGCTACATTTGCAGGGGATCTTGGTCAGAGTTATGATTCGAATAAAACGCTCAGTCACTACGAAAACAACCCGCGAAAGGGACAAACTGTCTTGTTTGTTGGAGACCTCTCTTATGCTGATCAATATCCAGTTCATGACAATGTAAGATGGGATACATGGGGAAGGTTTGTGGAAAGAAGTGTTGCTTATCAACCTTGGATATGGACTGCAGGAAATCATGAAATTGATTTTGCCCCAGAGCTTGTAAGCATCCCAATATATGTGCATAGTCTTCTAATCAATAGTAGTTTCATACAATCCGTGGAGGCAAAGAAAAGTTATAGCTACATGTTTATCTTGTAAAACCATCTCTTATTCCTATGCTTTTCTCTTGGAATTTCTTGGTCTCACTTCTTTACAGAATTTAGTGAAAATCTTAAGTTTCTTCAGAAAAGATTTAGCCCACAGTACTAACGTTTCTTGATCTAATCGCTTGTTGTGGTGGCAGGGTGAAATGGAACCATTTAAGCCTTACTCCCACCGGTACCATACCCCTTACAAGGCATCAGGCAGCTCAGCTCCATTCTGGTACTCCATCAAGAGAGCTTCAGCATACATAATTGTATTATCTTCATATTCAGCATACGGTAAGAATGCATAGCTCATAAATTAAGTTAATGTTGAAATTATGCAGCAGAACTTGCGGAATATATTGCATTTCTTTTATCAATTGAAGCTATATTGGGGTATATGATTTTCTATCATATGCATAGGATGTGATCTAAATCATAATATTTAATTGATCCGTTTATTGCTTCGAAAATGAGCTCGGCTGATGTAATTTATGATTTCCTTACATTTGATGCTCACCTTCACAACTATCAGTCGATACTTTGTCATGCCTTAGTGGATGATGTGTTCTTTTTTTGGATTCTGATGGTTGGGGAACCTGAATGAACTCTTCCAATTTCTATGACAATGTCAAGTGTTTCTGTTCTTGATTTCAGAACTTGCAGACTTGATAGGATTATATGCATGAATATTCGTTCTTATATATGTTTATCTGTCATTTTCAGGCAAATACACTCCACAGTATAAGTGGCTTGAAGCAGAGCTGCCAAAAGTTAATAGAAGTGAGACTCCATGGCTGATTGTGCTTATGCATTCCCCATGGTACAATAGTTACAACTATCATTATATGGAAGGTGAAACCATGAGAGTAATGTATGAACCATGGTTTGTTCAGCACAAGGTAGATGTGGTGTTTGCTGGCCATGTACATGCCTATGAGCGATCTGTAAGTCCATCACGTCCTGCAGATTCTTACTGCAACTTCTCTGGATTTTACAGACTTTGGTTATGAATGAAACGTTTGACTAAAAGCTTTTTCCTTTAGTTGGTATAAAGAATCCATCTTTTGTAGCAAAATTTCTGATGAAACATTTTTTGCGAGTCAGAATCTCGAGTTTGTTATTATGTTCCTTTGTCAATCATCTGGGGCTGCTTTGCTTATTGATCACAATTTTCATCTGATATCTCTTCAGGAACGCATATCCAATGTTGCATACAACATTGTCAATGGAAAATGCACTCCTGTTAAAGATCAATCTGCTCCGGTTTACATAACGATTGGGGACGGAGGCAATCTCGAAGGTTTAGCAACCAAGTAAGGCTATCCAGTAGTTGGACTAGAATAAACTATCATATATATGTTCCTGCTTTCTGATGCTCCTAAACAGCGTCTGATCTTTCTTTTCTGCTGCAGCATGACTGAGCCACAGCCATCTTACTCAGCCTACCGTGAAGCCAGTTTTGGTCATGCCATTTTCGACATCAAGAACCGAACTCATGCTCACTACAGTTGGCATCGAAATGAGGATGGCTATGCTGTGGAAGCTGATTCCCTGTGGTTCTCCAACAGATTCTGGCGTCCTGTTGATGATTCTACAAGTTCTGAGTCATAATAATAGCAAATCTTTTTAGTCATATGAAAATAAAGTAGCCAAATACTTCTGAAGTCAGTCCCTTCAAAGCTTTCTTTCCATTCCTTTGTTGCTCTTAGAATGAACTTAGTTGCTTATTTCTGCCAAAAGGACAATAATCTAAGTAAAATCTTCGTTGTGAGCGATTTGTTTCATGATCATGTCGAAAAGTATTTCAGATACTTGATTGTGGAAAGTGTCTCCTGTCCATAAAAGTATGTAAATCCGTCGCTAATTCAGATACTTGATTGTGGGAAGTGTCTCTTGTCCGTAAAAGTATGTAAATCCGTCGCTAAAGCCTACAAAGCATGTAGTGATTAGAGGTTCCATTAGAAGCTTACGGTTGATTTGGATGCATTACTTGCTAATTTACTTAGGCATGACAAAAAACTTTAGGTTGGATTTGGTACAAATTTAATAAATCAATTTTGATTTTATCGGTTTTCAATTTAAATTTTAGACCAAATTAAAATTTAAATGTGAACTTAACAAGTTTTTTAAATTCGACCAATTATATAAAATTAAATCAACTCAATTTATATTATACAATATAATAAATTTAGTTATTGCGTATTTAAATTTTTATTTAATCAAACTTTGAAAATAAAACTTAATTTATTATTTATAACTATTTTTATTTTATTTCAAAAAAGAAATATTTTTGATAACTTTATTTTGTAATTTCAACTTATATACAATAGTAATAACACAAAAATAAAATTATTTTTATGATAAATTTCAATCTTTATTTTTATATTTTACTTAATAAAATTTTAAATACCAATAATTCGTTCAAATCGATATTAATTTTATTATAAAATTTAATTTTAATAATAAAAACCTTATAAGTTAACTGTAAATTCACAAAAAAATTATATTTAAATAATAATATAATAAATATTTATTATTTTAAATTTTATTATTTATATGTTATAGGACTCACACATAAAGCATTATTTTTTTATAAAATTAAAGGCATTTTCTAACATATATAAATACAAGCAGCACCCAAGCACCTAAGCGTTAAGCCTCAGCTTTCTAGAATTTCAAATCTTTCGCTCGCTCTCTCTAAGCCCTGTAACCGCCATTTTCTTCGTTATCTCATCGTCGAAACTTTCACTCATTGAGCGGTTCTACTAGTGGTTAGAACCATCTCTCATGAATTATCCGCGGGAAGAAGCGTCGTAGAATGACGGAGCTGGAGGCGATCGACGAGAGGCAGAGCAGGTCTGGAGAAGCTGACGTTAACAACAGTAACAGTGCAAATGAAGACGGAATTGACGAGACGACGATGACGAAGAAGAAGAACAGTGTAGATCTGGAATTGTTTAGTTGCTTGCTTCAGCCTGCGACTGCTAGTTCTGATCCGATCCAGATTACGTTGGCATTCGACGTCCTCTTCTCTATCGGAAAACGGAGGTCGGTGCTCTTCACCGTCTCGTGAATTCTATATTTCACGTGTTTTTTGTTTATTTTTGTACAGTTCAATTTTCGTAATATACGAGTGAATATTCCAGAGCTGTAGTCGATAGATTTTGGTTTTTAAATGATAGCGACCCTAGCTAGTATAGACTCCTAGCGAACGATTGGAGCTAGATGAGTGATTAAGAATGTGGCTTAATCGTTCATTGCTAAACGACTCAGAAACGTCTCTATTCAGCCAAAACCAAGCACTTCGACTTTGATCTTACGGAACTTAGATAATCTAATTTTATTGATCTTGCCGTTACTGCTTTTTGCAAAGCATAAAGCTTATGTTGTTCTCTGTTTCATATCTACAGAGTCATCATGAACATTTATGACAATGCATTTTCTGATTATTTTAAACTTATCTTTCTATACGATTCCGACACTAAGTGAGTGCGATGGCTTCCATCTGCAAGTCCACTCTCCCATTTGTATGAGATGGAGCTCTGGAGCTCTGGCAGGGTATGTCACTTCAGCTAAGATTTTCATTAGCTCGTATACTTTTGCTCCTACCTCATCTTTCCTGCATGCAAATCTGCTTCTAAATAGTTGCATGATGATATAAAATCTCTCGCTAGTTTGGAGTCAATTTTATTCCATTTAATTGCTTTATTTCCTTGAAGAATCTTCGCCTCCCATCAACTCATAGAACAAGCTACAACTCAAGTGTCAGAGATGGTGATCACCAACGGCGTCGAGGCATTTATAGGCATGCATTGCAACATTTATCACTGCAAAGCAGCTGGTAACTATAACTAGTAGCATAAACCACTACATCTCTGTTCGTGAAATATTCATTTTCTGTTTATTTATTTGAATCCAACAATCTGATTGGGCTTATATACAAAGTTACAGCTTTGAAGTTTGGGCAAGAGTTCTGATCTGCTTGGATTTGGAGTATCAGATGGAACCTTCATAGTGTGCACCGTATCTGTGCCAACTTTAGTCCTCAAACAGCCGACGGGGCATAAACAAGACGTTACAGGTTTGAGTAAATAGTTTGGAGTCGTTTTTTGATTTTGAAAGTTTCTAGTAGATGTGCCATGTTTCTCATCTAGATTATACCATACAAATGCTGGAATGATTATGTTGGTCCTTCATTATTTTGCTTGCATCTCCGTGTTCCAAAAAGACCTGTTTTGCATTATCATCACTATAATCCTTCCTTTATATGACTATCTGTATTGGACACCTGGCTTGCGAGTACTTGTTATTTGCATGCAATCTGAACTGTGATTAGTATGACAAATGGCAACAATCACAAACATACTTTGCATGGGACCGTATCCTCCTTCAGTATATAATTATGATATACTCTTTCCTGATTTTTATGTATAAATTATGTACCGTTTACAACAAAAGTTTTCTAATCTGAGTAGTATTTCAAGACCTGACATCAAACAACCAGTACATTGCATCATCATCCATGGATAAGACCATGAGGGTCTGGGAGTTATCAAAAGGTCTTTTGCGTTCGAGTGATATATGGAGTTCCCTTAAAATTGTGTATTCGTTTGCACGCTGCAAGTACACCATTCGGCTTTCATGCTTCCGCTCCTCCTCCTTCAAAGTCTTAGCGTGCATTTGGCAGAAACTATCACGTATCATTCCGTTACGTTACCAGCTCATCTTTTTTTTAATAATGGCTTTTTTTTGGAATTTTTTTAAAATAATGTTAATTGAATTACTTTCTGGATTGCTGTTTTATTTTAAGCAAATTAAAACCCGTTTCCGGCTTCTTCTGTCACTCTTTGGGATTATGCCCCTGGCGTACTTTCTCTTACGTATCTATCTTCGTAATTGACCTAAAATTGTCTCTCTCTTAACCCTCCAATCACACTGGTCATCCACTTTTCTGTGGCGATGCACAAGTATGTTCCCTCTATAAAAAATGCCTAATTATATTCGCTGTCTGATAGTCACATTCAACCCAATGCTCATGAATGACATGTACAGGATTGTGTACTCTGGAGTGTGTGATTTAGATGTCTTGTCCCGTTAATATCACCATCGAATTGGCAGTAAGGAGCAAATATTCAGTAACCATTGTGAAATACCGAAGTTTCTCTTTACCAACACGAGGCCCTGTCCTCTGTTTGTTGACATTTTTGGACCACGTAGCTTGGGCTTGATCGAGTTTTAGGTCGGATTTATCCATCTTTGATTTAATTCAATCTGACCTACTGCAGCCCTATTCGCAAGAATTTGAAATCTTAGATAAACCAATTTCAACTCACTGAATTGTCAACTCGAAAGTTGTTGGAGGCTAGGGAAACATTAAAGATTTCATTCTGTGATAATGGTTGTTTTATGTTACTTATACTATAGCTCAATATATTATGCAGTTGCCGAAAGTGTGGACTCGGATGTCTGCTTCGATGACTTAACTCGACCAAAGCTGCAGGTTCGTTCAAAATTCTAGATTAAGTAATACTTTCATAGTATTAAGAGCAGACAATTTTGACAAGTATCTGTAAATGCAGTGTCATCATAGATTCCCAGTTGTTGATGTTGCCTGGAGTCACTTAGTCAAGTCATGCATCATTCATATACGTCAAGAGTTGCTTTGCGCCATGAATGTTTTACAAGCAAAAGTGCAATTTACGACACAATTTTTTAAATAAAATATCTAATACAATTTTACCATTATTTCTAGTACCACTTTATATTTTAAAGTTAATAAAAATAAGGTACAAAATAATACTAAAAATAACCTTTTTATAAAAAATGGAGGTGCATATCACACTTCTCCAAATGTTTAATGTTTGATGTAAATCTAATTTGCACATTTACCTACATGAACCACTTAGTAATGAAATGTCCGCAGTATCTAATAACTGTTCATTGCTGTATTATTTCTGTTCCTTAGTATGTTACAGAAATCAAAGCTCGTCAAGAGGATGTTTTGCATATCTTCCGTACTCCTGTTCAACCTTCATCCGAGGACAAGGAGAGAACTGGTAAGCAAAAGGGACCACTGTATTTCTTTTGTTTAAATGCAAATCCCTTTCATTTACAACCCTAAATGAAGTATCATTTTTAACGGATAGCATTTCTAGAGATTTGAAATGGAAATTTACTTTTCCTTTTCTTGTTTGTCAGTAAAAGACTCCATACTTAAAAGGTATATTAGAATATAGCTATAGCTTATATTGGAAAAGTTTTGAAATATTTATCTGTATATTAATAAAACAAAGTTAGTAAGCA
This sequence comes from Erythroxylum baracoense, assembly GCA_025629805.1. Lineage (NCBI taxonomy): Eukaryota > Viridiplantae > Streptophyta > Magnoliopsida > Malpighiales > Erythroxylaceae > Erythroxylum > Erythroxylum baracoense. The sequence continues at coordinate 39,806,730 of JAOTAY010000190.1, read as the reverse complement.
CAAACTATGCTTCTTTTGAAACTTTTATTACAAAATGTCTTCCGTTTATAGATTATAGTCCTAGGTTAAAACAAACAAATCGATAAACTAAATAAGTTTAATTTATATAAAAAGAATAACACAGCCTCAGTTTTGTTTCTAATATTCAAATATTTAAGGTTATTGTTTATTGCTATTATTTACATTTTAAAGATATAATTATATTTTAATTTTAAGTGAAATAGGCATTGTTTTTAAAATATTTCTGAATTTTTAAGGAAAGAAAATCGATGGAGATAAAAATTGATACGAGGATTTATGAGATTTCTTGATTGAAAATTTAAAATCATTTATCAACATTTTAAAAAGTTCTACTTTTGTGCAGCAACAATTTCTCCTTTTTTTACTTTTGAATGTTCGTCGACTTTATTTTATTTTTGTCGCATACTTATCTAGTTATTTAGTTTTACTATTAAAAATTTATGGATTTCAAAACATAATTGTTAAATAGTATATGTTAACTCATTTTCTAAAATTTAACATACTTAAAAAGAGTGCATGTTAGCTGATTTTCTAAATTAAAAAGTTTAAACATTGGAAAAATTTAAATTAATACATCTACTTTAACAATAAGTATACTAAGAATCAAGTAAATATATACAAGAAATGCAAATCTTTGTAAAGATCAAATTTTATAATAAATTATAAATTTATACAAATAGATTTTCTATTAAATTTAAAAAATAAATAGGCCGGAACTCTTTTGAATGAAACAATTATTTATAATTGAATCTAAACATAAGTTTGAAAGTTTGTGTTCAAAACAATATACTTTATTTAAGCATTATTAAATTTGGATTATGTTTCAAGATTAATATTTTAATTATTAAAAAAGTCAATTAGATTAATTAGTATTTTAATTTCTTTACTAAATAATTTATCTATTAAGAGATATAATAAAATATTTTAAACAAGAATTTTTTATTTTTATTTTAGAAGATCGATAAAAAAACTTTGATTTTTTAGAAAATTATTTAGTTTTTATTTTTATTATGATTTTTCTAATTTTCATAAATTATAAAATATTTAATTTTTATGAATATAATTTGTATTATTCAATTATTTAATATTAATGATTAATAAATATAAATAATTTAATTTAATATTATTTATTTAATTTTATAATTATTCAAATTAAAATAAATATAATTTTAAATAAAATTTATTTAATAATTTAAAAATATAATAAAATTTAAATTATTATTTGTTTTAATTCACTATGATATTTCTACTAATAGTTTCAATAAATATTATATAAAAATTAAATAATTTATTTTAATTGATTATTTAGAAAAAATAATTTTAAAATTTTTAGATATAATTATTAGATATTAATAATTAAGTGTATTTTTATTTTTGTTTAAAAAATAAGAAACGAAAGTTAAACATCACAAAAAATTGAAAACAATCGATTCCCAAAATTTTAAAAAGAAACAAACGTTCATTATTCATTTTATTTTGAACCTTTTTAATATTTTAATAGAGTTTGAAAAAATATAAAATTTTGGCAAATCTCAATAAATACGTTATTTGGAAAATAATCAAACTTATCAAAGCAACGTTCTAATGAATCTATTTGAAAATATCCATCAATAGAATGTCTAATATCTAGAACAAATATTATAACAGATAAAAACTAAATATCATTACGTAGTTTATTACTATTACAATATCCGTTTAATAAATCATAAATTATTTGAAAATATAAAGATTCATTAATCGATTTTTTATTTATCATTTATATAAATTTTTCAATGAATAAAAAATAATTAATAAATGAAGAATAAAAATAATCACTTTTTTTTAAAAATTATAAAACCAATCACTTTAACTAATCATAAAATCAATTTATATTTGTTGACTTGTTAGTGATAAAAATATAACCCGCAAACTAAGTTATCTTTCCTACAAAAGGAAAAGGAAAAAAAAGGCTCAAATCAAACAAAAAATCACATCAGCAAAACAAGAAGCATACCGCTGCTAAAGAAACACTAAAACATACACCAGAAGAAGCTATTTTGGTTAGGTTAGTTTCTTCATGTACAAACCGTCAATAAGTTAATAGTGCTTCAATTTTACACAGCCTAGTTTACAAGAGTGGGAGGGTAAAAGTGGGAAAGAGATAAATCTACGTAATTATTATATATAACAATAACAGGCAACCAAACACATCCTCGACCTTGAAGGGAAACTGATGTACAACCATCCCTTTTCAAACCATATAAACAAGACAAAGTATCAGAAAACCAGTTCTCCTCATTCATCGACTCACAAATACTAGCACTTTTTGTGATGCAGATAATCTAGTCTCCGTGTTTGCTTGAAAGCCTAACCAACGGCTAAAACAGAAAAACTCCCCATCTACATCAAAGTGTCATTGTGCTTATTTACCTTTTTACTCACCTTCGGCGCCTCTTTGATTCCACCTGATTGAACAAGGATCAAATACTCCAATTATAACGGACGCTAAATGTATGCCATGTTGCTTACAATCACATTGTCATCATTTATATCCAATGAAGATTTTAAATTATATGTACTCGCATCAAGCAACACAATTATCTACACTGAATTTCACACGAACTAATACAACCAAACCTAGACAACAAACAAGCACTCGTTAAGAACTCAACTAGCTTGGGTTCCAGGCATGGTAACGGGCCAGATCAGGTCCCCTAAAACGTCTACATTTCGAAGTAGGATCAATCAACTAGGCCTGGCTCATTAACCTCAGGGCCAGACCAGGTTCGAGCCAATCTGCCATCTTTACCAGGTTCATGAATTATTGGTTCATGCATGCCGTTCATTTGATAATGAGGCGAGCACATTTAGCTTAATTAAGGCTTACGCTAACATCAATTAACGCTTACCTCTGACATTTCTTTCTATATGCTCAAGTAAAGTCCATCTGGATGATAAATTTTGTTTCATTCAAAGATGATTACGAATTTGGAATGTTTCCCCCATCATCATGTTTTACACGAGTTTGAAAATTAGTCAATCTATTTAACATGGCCTTTTGTAAAAAAGAAAGAATACAATACCAAACAGGAGCATAAGCACTAAAAGCTTGACAGTGAGCCCGAATCTAACCCGACATGAACTCATAACTGGTTTAAATTTCCAAGACTAAATCCACCCTGTGCTTCTTATGTCTCTAACAAAGCTAAGTTATTTGCAACAGATCACGTGCATTTATGACTGGTTCAATCTACTTAACATGGTCTTTTATAATAAAAGAAAGAATACAATGACAAATAGGAGAAGTACTAAATCCACCCTGTGCCTCTTATGTCTCTAACAAAGCTAAGTTATTTGTAACAGATCACGTGCATTTATAACGGGTTCAATCTACTTAACATGGTCTTTTGTAATAAAAGAAAGAATACAATGACAAACAAAAGAAAGAATACAATGACAAACAGGAGAAGAAGTACTAAAAGCTTGATAGTGAGCCTGGACCTAATCGAACTTGAACTCATGACCAGGTAAAAGTTCCAAAACCAAGTCACTTCCTACGTCTCTAACAAAGCTAAGTTATTTGTAACCAAGTTGAACCTAAGCATACCAAATTCAGATCACAGGCATTTATAATGGGTTCGATCTACTTAAACATGGCCTTCTGTGATAAAAGAAAGAATACAATACCAAACAGGAGAATAAGCACTAAAAGCTTGACAGTGAGCCCAGCCTAACCCGACTTGAACTTATAACCGGGTAAAATTTCCAAGACAATGTCCACCCTGTGCTTCCTACGTATCTAACAAAGCTAATTTATTTGAAACCAAGTTGAGCTAAGCATACAAAATTCAGATCACATGCCTTTATAACGGGTTCAATCTACTTAACATGGCCGTTTGTGATACAAGAGTAAATAAAATACCAAACAAGACAATAAGCACTAAAAGCTTGACAGTGAGCCCAGGCCCAACCCAACTTTAACTTATAACCAAGTAAAATTTCCAAGACAAAGACCACCCTGTGCTTCTTATGTCTCTAACAAAGCTAATTTATTTGTAACCAAGATAAGCCTAATCATACAAAGTTCAGATCACATGCATTTATGATGGGTTCCCACATACACTTCAATAATACTAGTGTGGAATATTCTTATGCATATTCACAATTAACTCTACTGCAGAATTGCAGCCATTGTTAACTGTGTCTCGTCACATCTGAATGATTATGGAAACTCCATTTAATAAGCTTATTAAGTTTGATAAAAGTTTATTCATGTCCAATACTAATGGTGGCGTATATTAATCCATTACCATTGCTTTTAATTTATAATCTCAATTTTGAATCTCTCTCTCAGTCTCAGACATCAGCACACCCACATGGATTTCTTAGTGTTAGAAAAAGAAATAGACTATATCGTTCTGCTGCCCTGAACATGAGCGTTAGTCAAATTGTATTAGACAAATGATCCAACCATTTGAATGGCCAAGAGAAATTTAAAATTTTAGGATTACCTTTGCATCTGATTGTCTGGTATTAATGTGAGAATCCTGCAACTTCTTTTGGCTTTCAGATGAGCACTTTTCACAGAAGAAGTGGTCAAGTCTTTTAGCTTCCTCTTGGGTCATTTCTATACAAGCAGGATGGAACCTGTCAAGAGTATTCGTCATAAAGCATTCAATTTGACTTTTGCATAAACTAGATGGTAGATTATAATGTTTGGACAGGAATAACATGCACAACAGCTTCATCTTAGAGAATGTACAGCTCAGGTTCATGAATAAGAAGGGTATTAGATATACATTGAACAGGCTACCAATGCCTTCCACACATTAACAAATCTAGTAGTATTCACAACCCTAAAGAAAAGTTTTTCAACGTGATATGCTTAAAATGATGGATTATGTCAGCGCCTTCGCAAGTATCACATTATCCCACCAAATAATTCCACTGATAAAATTTACCATGAAATGTGTTTGTTTCTTTTCTAGATGTGGCATATATGAACACGAGTCACTTTAGAAAGCAAAATAAGATGGTCCCAATTCATTAATGCAGCAGATCTTCCTGTGACGTCCATCTTTAATAAAAATGTTATTTTCAATAACAAAAGAGCTTAACAATAACAGTAGACAATGTTACTATAACACCAATTTCAAAGATGTAACATATATAGCTAGAAACTTCACAGATGGAGATCCCACAAACTTGCACAGTAACTCAAAACAGAAAAGAAGGAAAGCTCTCATACAGAATGCATGATAGACGATTTACTGCATTTATTATGTCGCTTTCAGCTAAACTCTCAGATCGAATGGTCATCCACAAAACCACAAAGTAAAACATCTTGCAACAACAAAGCATCTAAAACAAGCATAGAGATTAATCAACAAATAAATTCTATACATGGACCACATAGCAATATGTATAATCAGTCCCAAATTGACCACAAACTCCATGGAGCCCAGAGTTGCTCAGACTTTACATCAAAAAGCCCCTGATTTAGAGGGCAAGACTTGTGTTGTGTATATCAAACCTAGACAGGCATCATATCTCAATATACTAGCCAGTAAATTCTCTTTTAACATTAGTTTCTGCACTGACAGTTCAATAAGCATTACAGCTTACAAACAGTTCAACATCGACAAAAACTAATGGTCTTCAAGCCAGAGGTCATATTTATCCGCAACATTAATATAAATTTGATCTCATCAATTCAATTTAAAACTTATATCAGAGACTTGTTAACTGAGCATTGACATCCGCAAGTCAGAAGAATTCGAATACTCATGTCTCATTAGTTGTTTCACAAGCAATACATAATAGAAAACTATTAAAATAAGTCATTTACATAAAGTCATAAATTACCATTCAAATTTTCCACATTAACTATTGAAATGTTATAATGAATAGGAGTATGCAGCAGGTCAAAACAGTTCCTATTAACTGTCAATGTTAGTCATATTGATATTTCCAGCAAGCTAAACTTTCAGAACATAATAGCACAGTAATCACCAAACACAACATTATATAGATGATTCATCAAAAAATATCAACAAAATCTTCACAAGTAAACTGATTCATGGCGATTAACAGGTTCATACAAATCAAATCAACTGCTACCTGAACAAGAAAATTGAAACAGTTGATATGAAGCAATTAATAGGGAAAGCTTACAGCGTACCAGTCGCTGCAGCCTTCGCACTGAACCATTAGGTCATCAGGATTGTAAGGCATCTCACATTTGCAGTACCTGAACAAAACAAATGTAACGATAAATGAAACTTAAAAATAATGGAGTCAAAACAAGTAAGACTAAGACAAACTAAAAACGTAAAACTAACTGAGCAAGTAAAAAGGGAAAAGAAAAGGAAACATAAAAACCAAAACAACTTCTATTAGATGAAACCACAAAAATTATCAGAGCTTACGGTTACTAAATGTAAAATTTAAAAATCATAAAACAGCGCTCTCAAGAAAATCGTGTTATCGAGCTACAAACTAACCAGCAAAATTAGAGTAAGACAACCTAATCTAACAAGTTTCGATGTAGCAATAGAAAAAAAATAATGAACGAAGCAGTTTTTTCCGTATAACAGATTATGAACATACACGGCAACTCTATCGGGATTGAAAGCTCCAGTGGCCGAATTGTACTCGAAACGGCAGAAGAAGTCGTCGTTTCCTACGGCGTCAAGCTTCGTATAATTCTTAAAACTGTGAACCGTACACTTTCCCTCAATCGTGTCGGCGCTCTGAATATCATAGTGATCGGATAGAAACACCTCCTTCGAGCCGTGGAACTGCCTCCGACCGCCAATCGACTCCTCCGGCCGGTAATACCACCGGACATGGATCTTAACATTCGCTCCTCTGCTATCCGACTCGATCCGCTCGATTTTCGCCACGTATGACGGCTTCGCCGGATCCGATGGCCGCATCAACACACAGTCACCAGCTAAAAAAGAAACATCGCCATATCAAAGCAAAAGATCAATAAGCTCTGCGAGTGAGCGAGAAAGAGAGAGAGAGAGAGAGAGGAGTGTTTGTTTGGAAGGAAACTGAATTATCTGGAAGAAGAAGAGAGAGCAGAGAGAAAGAGAGAAGAAGTGAGAAAGTTCGAGAGAAAAATCAGTTATCACTGACCTTTAACACTCCTATTGAGGTGTTTAATTGTGTAGGAGTCTAGAGTGCGTCTTGGTCCTTTTGGTTTGCCCATGGAAGTAGTAGTGTTGTTGAGCAATACCGAGACATGCACAAAGACAGAGAGAGAGATAGGCAAGTGAGAGAGAGAGAGAATTGCTTTAGTTTTAAATTAAAAGGAAGTTTCTGTACACTATATATATCGGTTTTTGTTCTATTACACTGTTCATATCCGTACATCACACGAACAAAGAAGTTCGGCCATTAAAAATCAGGATCTAACGGCTGGAGGGAAAAGTGCGGTGTTTGTGCTGAGAGCTCTGATTCGGTGGTGCCAGGCGCGTAATAAGACGAACATTAATATTAAAACATTAATATTAAAACAACCAATTAAAAATTTTATTTTACCAATTTTTCATTTTAATGTATTTAGATTTTTAAAAAATTAAATAATAAAATTATTTTTATAAATACATATATTAAATTTATCTTCAATTTTAAATCTTTTAATCTAAAATAAAAATCTTATAATTAAGTAAACTCGTAATAAGATTCTTAAAAGTTATTAAAACATTTACTAAAAGAATTTATTGTTTTATATAATATTTTATTTTTATCAAATTAATAATTATTTATTTATATGATTAATTATTTAATTTCTATTAAATTTTAAAAGCTTTAAAATAAAATATTTATTGTTATGCATTAATCTTATTAATAAAAAAGAGAATAATTTTTTAAACTAATTTTATTCTTAAATTTTAAATATTTTATTAAAATTATATAACAACAACAATAATTTAATAAAAATTTTACTAACATGTGAAATATAGGAAAGTTCAATAGTACGTAATCGTATAAATAAGGAGATTATTTTTAAATAAATAAGTATTTTATATTTAAAAATTTTAAAAAACTGATAATTGCATCACCTTTTCTCAACGTTTGATGAGACAAAATGGTCAATTCATTAGCCTTTAATCCACTTTTCAAGAGAAAAGGACAACGAAGAGAAGATATCTTATTGTAAATAAATAACAAGATGAGGGGTAATTTCGGTAGCGGGAAACATGGGGCGGCTGAGTGTACACGTAAATATTACTTTAAAAGGCGTTAGGGAATCACGCTATCTGATGGGAGGGCTACTGGGATAATGCCACGTCAATATGGTGAGTGCTCCTTGCTTTACCACGTCATCTTAGTCCGAAAGGTACCTTTTTTAAAAAAATTTTGGTAAAAAATTTATGTATTTTTATTTTTATTTTCTTCCTCTTTTTAAAAATTATAAAAAATAATTGTTATTTTTTGTTTCTATTTTTTACCGTAATCTAGTTTACTGTTATTTAAATATATGTTATTTAACTATTTAATTATTAATAAAATTATAGATAATTTAATTAAGATTATATATTTAATAAATTAAAATTAATTATTAATAAAAATATGAATAATTTAATTTTATTTAATTTTTATAATTAAATTATATGTAATTAAATTTTAATAATTATAATTAAATTTAAAATAATTAAATAAATTTTGATTTAAGAATTAAAATATATTTTAAATAAATAAAAATTTAATGTTTAAATTATTTAATTTGTCAAAATGACATAATTTTATTAATAATTTATTAATAAATATTTTATAAAAATTATAAAATTTTATTTAATTAAAAATAATTAATATTTAAGTTTTATTTAATATGTAATTATTATCAACAATAAAAACATAAATATTAATAATAAAAATATAAATATTGATAATATTAATATATTTATATTTTTTGAAAAAATAGAAATTAAAAATTAAAAATTACAACAACAAAAAAAAGGGAAATAGAAACGAACAGAATAAATGTTTTCGTCCCTGATATACGGTAGATGTGTTTGCAGAGAATATTTGCCCTGTATACGATGAGAGCCTGTTTGGATACGGAAGAGTAGCTTTCGTGGGCTCCACGGGGTTTACCCACGCTGATCTTTCTTTTAGCATGCTGCATTCAAAGTGACATTTGTCAAAAAATTAAGGTAGATTGGTTTGCTTTCTTGTGATTTTTAGTTTTTTTTATTTCTATTTTTCTTTTAAATAAAAATAAATTCATATTTAATTGTTAATGTTTAGTTATTTTTATTATTAATGATAATTATATATTAGCTAAAAATTAAAGATAAATGATTTTTAATTAATTGATTTCATTTTAATCTCTTATATAATATTTATTAATAAATTATTTAAAAAAAATTTATTTATTAAAATAAATAATTTAAACATTAAAATTTATTTATAATTAAAATTAACTCTAAATATATTTTAATTATCAAATCAAATTTTATTTGATATTTATATATTTTGAAGATAACTTAAATTAATAATTATTTAATTTAATTAATTACAAATTAATATATTAAATAATTAAATTATATATTTAGGTGATAGTAAATTAGTCATAAAAAAGAATTAGAAAATAAAAATTATTTTTTGTAATTTTCACATATTTTAAAAATAGGAAGAAACTAAAATCAAAAATAAAAAAATCAAATAATTTTTTTAAAATTTAAAAATAAAATCATAAAGCATAAATAGAAATAAACAAGCCCTAAAAGAATAATACAGATCGTGCCACACATGTACTTACGGAGTACAGAGAGCAATAGGTCAAGTTGGGTCAACTTAAGCCCAAAGCTTTTGAACTTTTAGTCTAGTTTGATTTCCTCCGAACTCAACCTATTCGGCTTAGCTTAAGCCACCAACTAAATCGAGACTTACGCTTGGTACTGTTTGGTAAAGAAAATGAATTTTTATCTCACTTGAGCTTGATTGAGCGTGTTTTTTGGCAATGGGACTATTCCGATGGGACATGATCCTCTGGCTCCTTTATTTTGGCCCTAACCTGTCCTATTGTATCTCAGCCATCTATTTATATGGGACTCACCTAAATAGATGGCTGAGATACAATAGGATAGGTTAGGGCCAAAGTAAAGGAGCCAGAGGATCTGAGGGCCCATTCCGATAGTCTCTTATTGCGAGCCTTTATGCAGTTTGATCTAATTATTTATTTTTAAAAAATTAAAATTTTAAAAATATTGTTATTTTTTATAATTTTTAAACTTCTAGTTGAGTCGGACCGGATAGCTCAGATCTCAACCTAATAAACCCAAAAAAAATTAACATAAAGTCAAATCTATCCCTAAAGTCCTATCAAATAGGGTCAAGTCAGTCGGATACAAGCTTATTTCCTAAATGCTTGTTTGGTTAATCTTTTAGAAGATGAGTAAGTACTTTTTTTTACCTAAAAGTTTTTTTTTAATAAGTATTTGGTTGTAAAATAAAAAAACACTTTTTTAGTAGATGTAGCTTTTTTGGCAGTTAAAATATAGCTTTTTAAGAAACTCAAATTTAGAACTTATCAAAAAAATACTTTTTCAGGTAAATTTTTCAGACTAATTAACTAGCCTATTTTTTAGTCCCTTTTACCCTTATGTTTTACACATAATTCTTATAATACCCACAAATACATCTTCACGTTTATTTTGAGATTTATATAATATTATTTGACTTTTTTATATGTTTTCATATTTATTTTTTATATTAAATTTACTTATGTTATAATCCATACAAAAGATTTGGTTAGATATATTTTCATTTATATTTTATATTGTTTAAAATTATATAATAATTAATATATTGTGCTTTGCATATTGTTTAATATATTTTAAATAATATTTATATGCATA
>JAOTAY010000190.1:39750744-39795756 GCA_025629805.1 Erythroxylum baracoense | reverse complement strand
TTGCATATTGTTTAATATATTTTAAATAATATTTATATGCATAAATAATTTTTATTACAAAATAAAATATAGTTAAATTTAAAAATACTTTTTATTTTTATGTTGTCAAACAGTCTATTGTATAAAGCTCTTTCAAAAAAGTTCTTTTTTAAATAATAGCCAAACAATCAACTAATCTTTTAGAAAAGCTCTTTTCAAAAAAGCTCATCCAATCAAACACTAAACTTATTTACATGGAAGGCAAAATTAGTCATGCAATAAATCAATTTCAAAAGTCATTTAGATTTTATTTTAATATTAATTTTTAAAAATGTACAGACCAAAACAACATCTTTCTTACAATCTTTAAATCGAAGTAGACTCGAATTAACATGAAATTCAAATAACTTAAACTTGATTCATCAAGTTTAGACAAAGTAAAATGAGATCGAGCGTAACTTTAGACTAAACCTTCCCTACTTTGTCAGCACCTCTTTGAAGAAAATGACGACACAGCTGAATTGGGATGTGGTCTAAGCAAAATGTAAATGAGAAGCCTTTTCATGTGATATTACTAAAAGTGATTACTCAATTTTGTCAAGATGTTAGATCGAAGAAAACATATGAACTCGTGCATATTGGCTCATACAACTGTGTTACACAATCTATCAAAATTTTGTTACGATTCAAACCACCTTTTCAGCTTCTTCGTAGCTTGCAAGTTACCATCAGACCTATCAGAACTCTGTTTTGAGAACTTAGATCTGTACTGTTCAATCAGCAAATCAAGATTGTCCACCAACTTTCCATCACCTCCTGAGGCTGCTTTGTTCTTTCTGGATCTTTTCATTTCCTTTGAACTTTCTTTGAACTTCTTTTGTTGCTTTGGTTTTGCCCTCTTCTTGGACAATAGATTTGTTTCCTTGTCACGTTTTAAATTGCCAGCCTCAGGCTTCTGATTTACCTTCTGTATTGTGCTTCTTGGTTTATCTTGTGAAGATGGTTTTTGCTTCTCACTCCCCAAATTTCTCTTCTGTTTCTTTTTCCTTCTCGGTTTTTCAGAGAAATCTGTATTGGAAACTGCATTTTCCATGCCATCCTTTTTAGTTGGTTCAGAGGTCTTTTCTGGTGTATCCTTGTCTCTGGATTTTCTCTTCCTGTACTTCTCATTTTGAGTAGGAAATGTATTTGGCCCATGTGATGCATTACCATCTTGAGTACTCCCCAAGTCGTTGGTTTCCAACTGCGGTGCTTGCTGCTTAGCCTTGCGAGACCTTAGCGTTTGGATGTTGTCAACAGCAAATTCCACAATTGGACGATGTTCAGGACCAAAAGTTTCTATACAATGCCATAATTTTTAGTAATTAAAATAACAGCTTCCCGATGATTATGGAATTATGATTGACCGACAAATAGAATACATTACCAGGATTGTTATTAAGAACCCTCAGGGCCACAAGAGCATGCTGGTGTTCTGAAAACTCAACAAAAGCAACTCCACGCGAGTGATTCTTTGCGACAATTTTTCCTTTCTTTGTATCCTCCAAAAACTTTACCTGCAGAATTAATATTCAACGATAGATTCTGCCGTAACATACACAGTAAACAAAAGAGAACAATTACAAACTTGCAACTGTATCTAACCTGTCTGATCCTAGGATTTTGTTTTGTAGCTCGGGAGATAACTGCATCGATACAAAGTTTCCTTAGTTCTTTCTCAGCCATCGTCTTTGGCAAATTGTAGATAACTAGTCTGGTCCTTGAGACATGAAAATTTGGAGATTGGAGTTTCTTTGACTTCTTTTCCTGTAAACTGCAGATTTTAAAGGGTAAAGTTCAAAATGTCAGTGAGATGATAAAGCCAAATGAAGTGTCGACAACATGACAAGAAGCATTCATCACATTAACCTGAATCTATTTGTTCGACAAAAACCAAAGGCATGAAAAGTTTTGAATACTAGAGGCCCATAGATTTCAAAAAAATAAAATAAAATAAAGGATTAGCACACAATGGACGTGCCAAGAGAGAGAGAGAGAGAGCTTTTGCATGAAATAGCCTGTAATGTCATTCACAATCTCAGGCTAATCTGTTGGCCTTATGTCACAGAATGGTGTGTTCAAATGTATATCCACGTACCATACAGCACCATGTCAGAAACAGATATCACTTCTCAACGTCCTTGCCCACTCGAAGACTTAGAAAAGAGTTAATCTAAGAATAAAGGAACTTACTTTTTTCGCTTAGCCATATCACTGGCTGAGACACCTTCAGCAGCTGGAGTCCCCTTAAGAATAAGACCCTCCTGTAAGAAATTGGGCAGTTGAGAAATAAAAAACGATTGAGATCAACACGATCAGATTGGAAAGATGGCATCTAATCCAATGGTAATGCAAATCCGTAGGTCCCAAAATGTGAGGAAAAAGAGGCCCAACCTTTGCCAAGTAAAGATTACGGTGATCGTTACTCTCTGTCTTGGCTTTCTCTAATTCCTTATCATGTGCTGATTTCTTATCCAAAGCCTTCAAGACCTTCAGTTGCCTACCTTCCACAAAAATCCCTAAACCAGATCCAACATTAGCTGCTGAAACTGCAGAGTTAGCTGCATCCACTGATTTAAATTTGAGAAATCCAGTCCCCCTTGGCCTCCTGCAATCAGCAGAAGTGGATTTCATGATAAAAAATCAAAAGTAGGCAAAAACTAGGAAGCAAGTCATACAGTACAAATCCCTACTTGGTGACTTGATGAAGGACAGGGACAAAGGATTCCACTTCTCCAAATGCAGAGAATCGTTGTCTAACTTTTTCATTATCAACATCAAATGGAAGATTGTTGATAAAAACTGTTCTTTGTAAATCATCATCCCCCACTGTATGCTCACTATTTGCAGATTTGTTTTTTCCAGACTTTGCAGGTATTTCAGATTCACCGGACAATTTACTTTCAGTGGCAAGTGCATCAGAATCAGGTTCCTGGTTTCTCTTGGACAGTACTGAATCATCAATAAGAGAAGTAGAATCTTTGGAGGAGGATGAAACCAAATTATCAAAAACTTTCCTTGCGATGTCTACTTCCTTGTCAAAATCAACCACAGTGTTCATGCCATCTTTCTCAGATGATTCGGAGTCATCTGAGGCATCATCAATCCCAGAAGGTTGTTGGCTTTTGCTAGTTAAATTAGCATCGCAATCATCATCATCCAAATCATCACCACTAGTGTTGCTGTTACTGTCTACATCTTGATTTTCTGTAAAAGCACCCAAAGATTGCACCAAATTGAACAAAAGAGTCAAGATAGAGATATTATTCTTCACCCTAAAAAATATTTATTGATATATATTTATTATACTTTAACCATCTAATAGCTGAGTTATAAAGACCCTGCCTCGATCTTAATCTGCGGTAGATCAGTGTCCCATTTCAAATGGACAATTCAGGTAATTCTAAAAGAAGATAGAAGGCCCAATGCCAGTAGTTAGTGGGAAAGGATGGGTAGGTAAATAAAAATGTGACAGAAGAAAGTTGGACTTCTAATGAGCTCAGATGAGTCCCCTCTCCACTATCTCACACCCCCTTATTCTTCACATAATCAATACTCCTTAGCACACTTCTTAAACGTAAGTAAATATAACATAATAGGAAGTAGGAATAATACAATCCAGTTAACTGCAAAATTACCATCTTCTGGGGCAGCAGATGCATTAGGACCAGTAACATAGATTTTCTTTGAGACAGCCCAGTCAACAGCAACAGGTCTTTTGCCAAACAAGTGTCCGTTGAACTTTTGAATGGCCTTAACAACAAAGATTAATAAAAAAAAAAGGGAATTTCAAATCATACACGAGCCTTATTTCAAGAATAAAAGTAAAATAAATATCAGAGTTCATACCTTCTCCGCGTCCTGTTTGCATGTGAACTTGACAAATGCATAGCGTTTAGAAGCTCTGAATGAGTTAGGTAGAACAATATAATTATGTTGGCCATTTCAATTGAGATGACAATTTTTATTAAGAAACTTGCATACCCTGTTTCAGAATTATGTGGAACAAAAACATCCCAGACAAAACCAGCTGTTGAGAAAAGTTTCCTTATCTCATCTGATTTGGACTGCATTCATATTCAGCACAGAACTTTAGAAGCATCATTCTTCCAAAAAGAAATAAAGGTAAAAGCCATATATCAGGATAGAACACCTTCAAAGGAAGATTTCTGACAATAACTTTCCACTTTTGAGTTTTGGAACCCTGGCAAATACATGGTACAAAATAAACTCAATTATGAGTTATGATAATAATTTAAGTTCTTCACATCTCTAGATTTACTAGTGTGATAAACTTCTAAAAAATGTGGTAGCCTCACAATCACCGAGTAGACGACATCTGATAGAAAATTCAAGGATAATGCGAAGGCACGTAAAATATAAGAACAAATGACTCCATAACTCTGAGATTCTGCTACTAAATTTCCAGTATAAAACTTTTAAATTTCTATTGAAATCAACAGATTAATACAATCGTAGTAGGCTATTCTTTTACCTCACCACCAAGCTGGCGAGCCCAAACAGTATTCCCTTTTATCTCTTTCTGATGTAGAGTTACCACACATGTCCGAGCTTCCCTAACACTTTTATATAGTACTGCTGATGCATCCAATTTACAGCCATCTTGTCCAAGTCCTGAAAGAAAAGTTCAAAGCCAATAAAGTTTTTGAAAACCAAACCACCCCACCATATGAAAAGAGATGGAACCCAAAATGTTGTTACCATGTTCAAGTATTTCTGGAGGAAGGGGATAAGTAATTGAGCACACAGTCCCAACCTCTTTGGCAATAGTATGCACATCTTCTGCCATAGAATCATTCAGTAGACCACCAAATATGACAGTCCTTGCAACCCTTAATGAGATTACAAATGTAAAAGAATCCATCAATGAGAAGAAATAATATCATTATCTTTGTGTCATGATAGCCTACTTATAATAGATTCAACATAATATCAAGGATATAAAGCATTCCCGCAAAGTCCCACATTCCCACCAACATTTATGACAGCCAAATATATTCTGTGAACTCTAAATTAGCCACCTTAATAGAAAAAATATCATTAATGTTAGGCTTACTAGTCCAAATTTGAAACCTTAAATCATAAAATTGCTCCTTACAACCAAGAAAAGCAACTCAAAAAAAAGATCACTGGCAATGTGCTGGTGTAATGCACATCTAAGCCTGCCCTCATAGGGGTAAAAGCAACCCAAGCAATGTTGGAACAGCCAAAAGTTAAAATCCAAACAATTTAATGCACCATAATTAAACCAGACAAAATGGTAATTGACTTAATTTTAACATCTTGGTTCAAAACGAGAGGCAGCTCCAGTACTTGGTAGAACAGAAGCAATCAACAATAACGCTAGGTTAAACCATTCAATTGATGATGCTTCTTCCGTCTCAACAACCAAAGTCCTTCCAACCAAGACTGAAAACCAAAATGATCAACACCCAGAGTATCTGAGAGAAAGTTAAATACCTCTGCTTTTCTGAACCAGTCTCTTTATCAGTTAGAACAGTGAAAAGTTTCTCCCACTTTTTTGACTCCAACTTTTTCCCTGCAATTTCAAAAAAAAGGTATCCACTTAGCTAAAACATTATAAGTAAACATGACTTGTATAGATAACTGGTTATGTACAAAACCTGATTCGGGAAATTTTGAAGCATGTTTGTCTTCACTAGTGGGAAGACCAGCCCCATCATCTATTTGCTTAGTCTTGTTGTCTGTCTCAACCACTGATAAAAAGGGAAAAAGGAGTTGGAGATCATATTAAAGAAACCAGCGACCTGTTGCTATGATACAGTTTTTTAATCATATTAGAGTAACAAAGAGTGAGAAACTAACAAAAGCAAGCCAACCTTGAGCTGTCTTTGCCCGCCGCTGTTCCAAAGGAGCACGATGCACAGCATGCTTGACTACAATTTTCCGACCTCCAACAGATGAACCATTCTTAAGCTCAATTGTTCGGTTAGCATCTTCTGTAACAGCACTGGAAGAGATAATTTCGACAATAGCAAACATTATAAGTACTGACCATAAGAAAAATAAAGCAGTTATTGCTACTAAGTTGTAATATCCATCTTACAATTGAACAAATCCAAAACCACGGTGTTCAGTCGTTCCTGTGAACATAAAAGCAAAAGTCAACATTTCCCTCTCGCAAAAGATAAATAACCTTGTAATCATAGTATCTATGGAGCCTTGTACATTGGTATCAAAATGGGGTTAACGATTCACGTTTTGAATTAGAGATAAGATTCATATCTTATAGTTGTAACCTCATTAATCAAGCAAATACCCATCAATCCTACAGCTACACTCAAATCAAAACCCAAAACTCGTTGAGACCTAATAAACATCACAATGGATTACTAATGGATTACTAAGTTGCAACTACACTCACCCTTCTTGGCAACCATAAAGCACCGTCTGATCGGACCCACATCGCTGAAAGTCTCCTCAAGCTGAAAAGAACAAAGAATTAATCCCTTTAACTATCACCAAATTAGTAAATTTTAAATTTTCAAACGTTCTTGTCTGCTCTGCTATGTTTTGTAGGAACCAAGCAGCAAAGATGGTTACCTGGGTATTCGTGAAAGCATATGGCAGGTTAGAGACGAAGACAGTGTTAGGACTGTACTCGCTGTTCGCGCCCTTACCGCCACTTTCTTTCGTTTTCTTGTTCTTTCCCATTGCGCCTTTGGCTAGAGGAAAAATGAAAAGAAACTGAAGCTGGATGAGTTAAAGGAACCTAAAATACCTCGAAGACACGAGGGAGTTTGCAGTTTAATTTGGGCCCTAAAATTTGGATTTGTTATTTGTTAACTAACGTACAACGTTTTCGAGTTCCAACGAACATGGAGTCCGGAGACCCAACCTGAAGTTGGACCTTTTAAAGTATATAATTTTGACTATAATATTGCTGTATTAATATTTAGGGATAATTATAAAAAAATTTAATTTTTCCTTAATTTTTTTATTATAACCTGAGCTTTAAAAACTGACAACAAAATGTTTAAATTTTCAATTTTTTAATTCTAGCCCAAATTTTTTAAAATGATAATAAAATGCTCAAAATTTCAATTTTCTTCAATTATATCTCGACGTTATCTGTTTTTCTCGGTACTCTCAGCCCTTTTTTTTCTGTTTGTTCTTCTGACATTTCAAACTACTCTCGCATTACTACGTAATGCACTAATAAGTTCTTCATTTTTAGTTTATAAGGGTGTTGGGACTACGTAATTTGAAAATAGAACGGTGAAATCATCGAGATAATAAACTAAAAACAAAGGAAAAAATTGAAATCGAAACGTAAAGTTGTCAGGACTACGTAATCTGATTTAGATTATTTTTAAACAACTACGTCTTTTTAATTATGTGATTGAACGATGTCATTTTATTAATTTTATGTTTTTGTTAATTTTGACTGACTTGTATTAATAGTTAGAGTTTTTAAAATACATGGCAAGTCACGTCAACAAATTTAACAGAAATACTAACGTCGGGTTAGAATTAAAAAAATTTTGAAATTTTGAGCATTTTAGTGTTTTTGTTTAAATTCAGGCTAAAATTGAAAAAATTAAAAATTTGGACATTTTATTTTTACTATTTAAAGTTCGAACTATAATTAAAAAATTGACAAAATTTTAATCTTTTTTAATAATTAATGCTAGTATTTATTATAAACTTTAAGCAACTTTATAATATTAGTCTGACTTTTAAAAAATATTATTAAAATTCTCTAATTTTCAATTTGTAGTAAAAAATAATCTAATATTATATTTTTCGTTAAATTAGATGGCATGAAGAGTCATGTCAAATTTATCTGTTTGTCACGGCACTATTACATGGGATAATTGTGCGACAAATGAAACTTATTTAATAACTTAAAAATAGGCCAATATTTAGAGCCAATTTAATTTAGGATTTTGATAAATGTTAATAATAAATTAGACACATGACCCAACTATCTTATATTGCAATCACATGACAAATATATAAATTTGACATTACTTGTGATATCATTCGGTTTAATAAAAAATTTGGTGTCGGACTATTTTTACTTTAAATTAAAAGTTAGAACATTTGCTCAAAGGGTTTTTTCTTGTCTAAATTTGGCATGGAACTTTAGATATCGAAAAATGGTGTTAAAAGTAGATTTTTTGGAGGTAATTAACATCTTATCTTTATCCAAAATGATGTTGATTGATGATAATTCTTTCGTATTGGATATCTGTGATTGGCAATGTAGAGCTTAGGATATTCAGGTTCAACATGTATATCGGGAAAAGAATAGGAGTGCCTACAGATTAGTCAATCTAGCTTTGCTATCACGTCCTGAAATTCACGTGCTTTAGAATCTTCCGACGGAGTATATTGAACAACAAGATATGTAGGAGGTTTAATATCGCAGAGTTATGCGATAGTTTTGTGTTAGTCTACTCTCCTATGTAACCGAAAAGAAAAGTTGGAACATTTATGCGATAGTTTTAAAAAAATTTATTAATATTATAAAATTAAGTTATATTTTTGTTCAATTAACCTGAGTGATTTAAAGCTCCTTAAAGTGGTTCAAGTAGTACCAATGACTCCTTTAAGTTTGGTCTCAGGCACTTTAGTGTTTTTAGGTTTTAAATCTCCAAATTCTTTTATACTTTCAGAGTAATAAAAGCAATACTCTCACTAGGGTTGACAAGGTCCGACCCGAATTTTTCGAACTTATAGGATAGTCGAAGTCTTAATTCGATTAGACTCAAATGAAACAATATTATTTTTTATTAGACAAAATAATATTATTTTAATTTGAATTTGCTTAAATCCAAACTAAATCATACCGATATTTTGATCAACTTAAATTACATAAATTGACTTTAAATTTTAAGTGAAATGTCGATTCAATCTGAATTATCTTCATTATTCATTTAAGTGAACGTTTAATTTTGCCCCACTCTACTCTCTAAAAAAATGGTTTGAACTTGGTTCGAAACATACTTGAGCTGTCCAAAACAATACCATTTTGAATTTGCCAACTACTATGTGTATTTAAATTGTATATAGTTATATATTGAATATCTTATTTAAAATATGAAATTGAAAAGCTAAAATATTACATATTATAAGAGTTTATTTACCATACACATTAAACATGGTGACGGCATATTCTCTCTTTTTATATATGTATATAACACATATGTTTGGTGTTAGTTTAATGGTATAGTTATATAAAAAAAGAACATGTATCAATTTAAATTAATTTATCACTTTAATGGTATACTTGTGTAACACCAGCCAACACCAGCCAGTAGTCGATAGATGACTTATTCCAAGACATTCCAACAGTTCTATTTGTAGGTCAAACCTCTGACTTTATGCAAATGTTGTTTTTTAATTTAAAAAATTCATTAATAAATTGAAAGATTACATCTCAAGAGACTCACTTCCACCTCCGTGAAGCACTTAGAAATGTCCCAAGTAACAAAATGGCGATGCTTATATCAAGTATACACGAGGTCGTTTAACAATTTGGGTTTAACGAATCCTACTTTTCTCGATGCTTTCAGAAGTTTCTCGATTCGGGGTTTGCAAACTCAAATGAAATCCTCTGTGTCATTGTCTCTGTTCTAACCCTGTGTCACCTTATCTCAACCATTCATTTATATGGGTCCTACATAAATAGATGGTTGAGATAAGGTGACATAGGGCTGAAACATGGACAATAATATAAAAGATCAAGTCCCTTGTAAACCAGTCATTGTATGCTATTCTTCATAACTGTTTCTCCTTTGATAAAAGGGCCCTCTTCTCGATGGATTATGAAATAAAAGTCATATTTTACTTACTAAGTATTTATTATTATTATTATTTATTTTTATTTTCTAGCTCTTTTTTCTTTTGAGTTAAGTTGTGCACTATTTAACTTCTCCAAATCTTACAAGTCAACGAGTGTTGCTTTTGTTGTTTGGATTTTGAAATAAAAGTTTACTATGGAATTTTTAATTATACTCATTGTATGGATACATTAAAATGTTATAAAGTAGTGAATACCAAAATTCAAACCAAGTTAATGAATACTTGTTAAGCGATCGTTTTATCACAATAGCTTAAGCTATTATGTGAGGTCAACGTAATTAGTTTTATATATCTACTAACATATCCCCTCAAGTGAAAGCCTATTGAGCTTGAAACTTGTACATGCTTATTCTATCTTGTACTGAATAATAGGTTGGTGATAAGTTTTGAACTCACGACTACTTAGTCAAAGAGACTCTGATGCTATATTAAGTAACCGCTTTATCACAATAATTTAGGGTATCGTGTGAAGCCAACTTAATTAGTTTTATATATTCACTAACAATACTAAAATGCAAACCAAGTTCAAAGACAAAATATCAACCATATCTAAACAACAATCATGATTTAAAACGTGGATTCAAAATTTAAAAATATGTATGAACTCAAAATTTTAAAATTTTATATAGTCTAAATTGATCAGAAATTCAAACCCTATCAATATATATTTATATAACTAATAAAAAAAGGTCAGGTGAAACATAGGCATAGTATCCACTTTCTCAGACGGTTCATGTGCTAAACTACAAACACAAAGATATGAAAATCACTTGAGCTATGGTTTGGCAAACTTTTCCAATAAGGTTGATATGTCATTGTTGTGTTCAGTTGTTCACCCACCAGACACGTGAAAAACGGAGGCTGAGAGCTTTTGGCAGTCTAAGCGCGTAGGCTTGGATCTTTATACACTTCGGTGCTAGGCAAAGAAAAGACGGTTAAGGATGTTAATGGCCGGTCTTTCACAACCCACGAGCCTAAATCTTGGTTCTACTCAGATTGGAAATTGTTTAATGTTTTAGTTAAAAATAAGAAAATAATGTTTTACTTAAAATAACTTATTTTTACTTAAAACAATATCATTTCATCTATATATTTTAAATTTTAGGTCGAATCAAATAAAGACAACTCAAATTTAAGATTTTTTTAAAAAATCTTGGGCTTGATGCATAGCCCAAAAGGACATTGCATCATGTGAAAGAAGTTTAGTTTGGACTTCCAACCATCTCAAACTCAATCTCAATCTTTTAAAACACTCTATTGAACTTGAACTTCAAAAATTGAATTTAATTAAAAATTCAATTAATTCAAATCGAATATATTAATTTCTTCTTAGGCTCGAGTCCTTTTTCTATCCCGACAAAAATTACTTATGGATTGAATTAAATTTGATATTTTGTTAAAATAAAAAGTTGCAGTTGTTTCAAAATTAAAACAAATTATTAGAATTTAATATACCATCCTGCTCAAAAAGAGAAAATTCAATGTAAAGACAGTGGTCCATTCGTACGGGCAGTTGCGGTTAGCCATGACTATGTGTGCAGAGATTGTATGGCACCTCGGGAGCAAATCTGCTATTCCAGATCTACTGTGCCCTGCTGTGCTTTTAAAATTTCAGCCATCCAATATGATAAGTTGAATGGTTGGGATGTAAGAGGCACAGCGGAACATAGCAATTCGAGATCAGCCTGCTGTGCCCATGGCATCTCTGCCTATCTACAGATCACGTTACCCAGCTTACACATTCAGTTCAACAGTTTGTACGGATGTGAATAACAGACTATAAATTCTATATTTAAAATAAATCATTTATTAAATTAATAATTTAAATTTACGTAACAAATTTAAATTTAATTGATATTGATAATCAAATTTTTAAAAAATGAAATGAACTACAACTCTCTTTTGTCTTAACCTTTGTTAAGTTACGATTATATGCAAAGTTTATAAATATCAATTAGATTAAACTCATTACTTATTTTAAGGAATTGGATCGTCACCAAACTTTTTTATTTAGTATTAAATCATTAGTTCATCAAATAATTTATATAGAATACATAATTTTCAAGTTTATTATATTCAATCGATTATTAAATTAATATGCAGTTAAAATTATAAATTAAAATTGAATTAAAATGGCAACTATAAATTCTTAACTTTTGCTAATTTAGGTTAAGCATAGAGTTTATAAATACTAAATTTATCACTTGATTTTGAATTATTGATTCGTAAAATAATTTATCATTAAATACGTTGTCGAACTTGTTCCAATATCTCGAATCGAATCGATATATTAATTTTGATTTGAATCGAAATCTCTTATTAAATTGTTCATTCTATGAACATTTTCAATATTATGCTTTAAAGAGGATTCAAATCTTCACGTTTTTTAACAAGATGTTTTAAGTCTCCCTTGTTTACCATTTCACGACCTCGAGTGAAGATAAGCTTAAAAATATGTAAATATTAATTTGATCAAAGTTTTTTGTTTAGTACTAAATTATTAATTTGTCAAATATTTGTTAGAATACGTAATTAATGAATTGTTGAGTCCTCTCGTTAGAGGTGTTGCTCGTTGGGCCTCTCATTATATGAGAAGTATTATACGCTAGGCCTTTCAAAAGAAGTTTCCTTCGTACTAAAAAAAAATATAATTAATGAGTTATTAAGTATACTTGATAATTAAATTAATATGCACTCAAAGTGTGTAATAGCAATTGTACCCAATTTAAAATATTCACCACTTCCTACCAAATGGGACAAAGTTATTAAGAATAATACATTGGTTTGCTCGAATTAATAAAATGAAATTTTAAAATAATTAAAATTTAGATTGAAATTAAATTAAAATGGTTAGTTTAATTTAATTAGTTCGATTAATATTAAAATAATATTTTATTTAAAATATAATAATAATTATTTTGATGATGTTACTTATGTTAATTAGGATGAATACATTGTCATTTTATGTCTAAAATAAGAAATATTATGTTAGGAAGTCCTTAAAATTAACAATTAAATATTAGAAATATTTGATAATTTTTAAATTTCAAGGAATGAAATAAAATTAAAAAGAACTAAATATTTTGATTTATTTAATATTTAATTATAATTCAATTATAAATTTAAAATTTTTAAAATAATTTCTTTTCTACATAATTTTTTAAATTGTTAATCTTTTTGATTAAGATTTTAATTTAATATAATTTAAATTCGCTTTATTTGATATTTATTTATTTATATATCATTTATAAGTTTATGACATCTAAAAAGTAAATAATAACTTATTATTATTTCGTGGAGTACGGAAACCAAGAGGACACGACACGAAAGCCTCCTTATTGGGACCCACAACGGCATTATCTTGGTTGATGGGTCCCACGTTGTTCCTTTGGAGTCACTTCTGCGATAATGTGGTTTGATAATAAAGCTAAAACGGGACCCACTTACCACACCTCAAAAATCAATTAATTCTTATGAAAAGTCAAAATTGTTAAAACTTACACAACCAATCAAATCAGAGCTCCAAAATTCACAATCATACAATTAAAACGACATGACGTCTCCAATAATTTTGATGATCTAGAACTTCCCGTCAAATTCTCGGCTTTAGCAATTGAAATCTTCTACACCCACCACCTTATACTTATTCTATTTCATGCAATTTCAATCAAACAATACATGAGACTCATATTTTCTGTTTTAGTTACTATGTGATAATTTGATTTCATTACATTTTTTATATATTTATGTAAGGATAATGTAAATGTATAAATAAAATTTAATAGAACATAATAAGAATATCATAATTGAAACAAAAAATCTAATCAACTGTCTATATATTTATGTGGACTTCGTATTAACGTGTGAATGAGATTTAATAGAATAAGTTAGAAATTGATTAACTGAAATAGAAGATCTGATTCTTCTTTCTCGTCTTGTCATTGAAACCCTGCATTAAAAAATTCACAATGAATTAATTTAATATTTATAAGGTGATTACAGACAAATCTTCCTATGTTAATTACAGCTGGCAATCTAGTTTAGTTAAATTAATTGTTTTTATTCATGAGTTGAATGTTATAAAATACATCAAAATCAGGATGCCTCACAAGGCAAGAATGAGGTTTTATAAGTCTACGTGCCGGCCGCAACTTGCTTAATGGCTTCATTTAACATAGTATTAAATTGAGTTTGGTTTAAAATAAATTAATGTTTTAAAAACTATACTTGAAATTAAACTGGTAAAAAAAAGATTTAAAATTAAAAAATTTTAATTAAAATTAGACTATCGTAAAATCGATTAAAAATTAAATAAGATTAAATGATCTGAAGTTTAATTAAAAAAGATTATACTTATTTATCAAAAATTTTGAAATTTAATTAAAAATTATATTGTTAAATAAAATTTAATTAATGTATTTTAGTTTATAAGAATTTATTAATTTATAAAAATTGACCGATTAATAATAACAAAAGCTATTAAAACAAATCGAACTGGAAAGTTGAAAAACTGAACAAAACAGTTAGACAGTTCAAAATTTTTACTATTGAATCTACTGAATCAGTTAAATTTTTTAATCATTAAAATAAACAAAGTTAAATATATACGGAATCTTTTTTTATTTTAGTTATCATAGTTTAAAATTATTATTTACATCATATGATATTGATAGTTATTAGTTATTACACGATTTTAGTTAATTTTTAAAAATTAATGTAATATTAAATTTTAGTATAATAATATTTTAAAATTATAAATAAATGACCAATTATTATAATATAACATAATGTTTAGTCTTGAAATACCTCATTTCTTTGATAGTTTTGGTCTAATTTTAAATTAATAAAATTTTTAATTGATTAGTCAATTTTAATTTAATTTTAGGACAAGTAAATTTAAATAAAATATTTTATTTTTAGTTCTAATTATTAAAAAAAAAGGACTCGAACTTGTAAATCAACTTATATTACTTGAACCAATCTCTTGAAGTCAAACAACCTAACTCTTTGAAGTTAAAGAGCATACTCTTTATAAAGTCAGACACTACGTCCCTTGAAAATAGATAGTCTATACTCTTGAATCTTTGAGAGACTTCCAAGATGAGGACACGAATAGGCTTTAATTGAAATCTTGAATCACCACTCATTAGGATATGAATAACTAAAATCTTATTTATTAAATAATATATGACTGAAAAAAATAAAAAACTGATTTTAGTATCAAATTGAATAAACAAAGATTATATAGAAAAAAGGTCATTTCATATATATCATATACTTCCTTTATGCCTCAAAGGAAATGGTCAAGTTAGTAGAGTGAGAGGCATGAAGTCAAAAGGTTTTGTATTTGAATCTTCCTATTTACACTCTCTCGATCGAGTCTGTAATATAGGACTTGCCTAGTGCGAAGTACCCGGTTGGCGTGATTTGTAAATTATTGCGTCAATCAGGAGGTTTGTCCCGTGTGCATCCAAAAGGATAGCGACTGCGGATTCCTCCGTTCCAAAAAAATATATACTTCATTTATAATTTTAAAAAATAGAGAAATTCTATAAAATTTTAAATTCTAAAAAAACCATCTTGACTTTTATTTTTAAAATTATTTCTCTTATATTTCGATTAAAAAATAGCAATCAAATGTACATGTATGAATATCATAAGCAAATTAATCAAATATTATTAATACGATAATTCAACTTACTTCTTAAATATGATTCGATCAAAATAAACTCGATTGAAATTAATAATTTAAGATAATTATTATAAATTGTTATTTTTAGTTAGGTTTAATTGGTTTAGTGTAAATTTAAAAGCTAAGTTGGATTATTGTATATGTCAAATTTGATTAGTCATGTTGACTCTTGTAAGTTTCAATAAAAAACACAATACTATATAATTAGACTTGGTTTTATATCAAATAAATATGTATATATACTTTGGTAGTTCATGTGGTTAAACAAAATTTCCTAAAATCTCTAAATATTGTAATCTATATTAAAATAAAAATTTCAATATAAAAGTGTGAAATATTTAATGACTATTAAGATAAAGTTATTATTTAATTATAAATTATTAGTTATTAAATAATTTATTTGAAAATTTAAAACACTAGACTCTTTTTTAATTTGGTTTTTTTAAATATTATTTGAAATATACAATTATTTAAAATTTATGTAATCTTAAATTTTTCATGAAAACTCCTTCTATGCAATATTTCTCTTAGGTTATATTTGGTTGGACGTAAAGTTTTTAATGAAATTGAATGATTTATAATTGAACGGATTATAAATAGATGTAATATTAGAAAATTGTTGTCTACGAGGGATGTAAGTGTTCATAATATAATGTACTAAAATATTGTTTGAATGAAATATTTATAATGTAATATAATGTGATGTTGTTTATCATTTTACATTTTATCATAAACTCTTCAAATTGAAGGTTTTTTATTTTTACTGTTTAAGATTATTTCAGTTTTAAATCGAATTTAAATTTTAGAGTAATAGTTTAAATTTGAATTGATCGGATTTGAGCATAGGACCTTCCTTTCCAATATCAAAAAGTTGCTTAACCGATTTTGGGAGGTTAGAATTGTCCACACCTATCGGGAAGGCAACTGAGCCATTGACTGGTTGGCCAATTTCGCCGTAGATCTCCCATTAGGATATCATGAATTCACTAACCTTTCATAATGACTAAGTATGATACTAGATCAAGATAGAACAGGTACAACTCGTTCAAGAATGTGTCGTACGTAGTTGACTCTATTAGCAGTTTGCCTGTCCTGTTATGCAAAAAAAACAAAACCCCATTTCGAATGAATCAAAATTCTCTTTAAAATAATATTATTAAAAATTATTTTAATAACAGGTTTGACCACAAAATGAAACTACTGGGGTGGCTTGATCAAGCCTACTTTCAAATCAATGAATGGACCCTCCTGTTCCTTTCCCTGTGTTATATATTATTTGTTCTTCCTCTGGTCATCTAGCTCTGGTGATATTGTCACACCACACCAAATTGCCTCTTTCCTTTGAATTTGACCTGATTTTAAAGAGCAAAAGTTGTTAGCAAACAAGTTGAGATGTATACTTATATACCCAAGTCATGATCATTG
This sequence comes from Erythroxylum baracoense, assembly GCA_025629805.1. Taxonomy (NCBI): domain Eukaryota; kingdom Viridiplantae; phylum Streptophyta; class Magnoliopsida; order Malpighiales; family Erythroxylaceae; genus Erythroxylum; species Erythroxylum baracoense. Next base: position 39,778,769 of record JAOTAY010000190.1, on the reverse strand, counting down.
CCTTTTCTTGTCCTTTAAGCTAACCAATGTGGGTTTACATTTGCAACTTGTGTTTTGTTGGAATTTTATAGGTCTATAATAGCGTCAAGTTTGGTAAAGAACATTTATTTTTGATCTCAATTTAATCGATAAAGAACTCGAGTTATATTTTATTTTTTACTAAGTAAACCTTAAATTTAAAATTTTTATTAAACTAAAGGACCAAATTATGCTAAATATAAATTATATATTTAAAATTTATTTGATAAAAGTTAAAATTTAAGGTATTAACTCAATCTTAAATTTAAATTATACTTTTTTAGGGATGGTAAAAACGGTCGGGCTCGTTCCGTTTTTGATCCAGGTTAGCCGAGCCCCAGCCTGTGATTTGCTCATTTTTCTAAAACGATATCATTTTGGATAAAATGACGTCGTTTTGAAATGTTTTTTCTTAAATAAATAGTGTGGCCTGTTGAGCCATAGCCAGGGCCACGGGCTAGTCCATTGTCATTCCTACTTTTTTTTACATGCAAGTGTTTGATTTAGATTCTTTTGATTTTCAAATTGAGAGGTGGGATTTAAATATGTGTTTAATGCAAGTTGAGCTAACTATAGTCCTTATCTTTAATTGGATATATAATCTCTAAAAGGAACAAGTGGCAGGCATATTAAATCTATGAATTTGTATGAATTGTATGTTTAAGATTTATTTAATAAAAAGATAAAATTCAAGATATTACCTTAATTTTTAATAAAAATTTAAGAATTAAATTATACTTTTTTTAAAATACGAGTGTTTGATTTAAATTCTTTTGAATGTTTAAATTGGAAGGTAAGATTTAATATAAATAAATATATTTAATATAAATTGAGCTAATAAGGGTGAGCCTTGAACCAACCAATTAGTAAAATTACTTATTTGTTTTAGTTACAAATTTAAGCCTAAATATATAAACAACATAACTAAAAGGATCAAATCTTTTGTATCATTTACAGTGTTCCTATCATATTTCATTAAATCTCATTCGTATATTTACGTAGACCCTGTATAAATATATAGATAAAATTTAATAAAATAAAATTAGAACAGAATGAGTGAAATAAAGGGTTTAATGTAATAAAAATAGAAAGAAATGATGCATGTATTATGAATTTCCTCGGACCTGTCTAAAATGAAAAGTGTACGTTAACTTTCTGACTTTCTATAAGTTGAGCTAATCATAGTCCTTGTCTTTAATGGGATATGAAAAATAACAAGTTGAAAGTAATTTAAATTGTATGAATTTGTAAAATGGACCCACTTCCCTGTCCATCACTATCCATTAATTACTAATTGAGAGAAATCTAAATTGGTTCATGCCCTTAGTCAGCCGGTAAAGCAAATATTGATTATGTTCATTAAACGCAACAAAATTCCCTTCCGTACGGAAATGAAATTTTCTGTACTTGTTAATCTGTATCAATTTTATTCTACGTAATCTCGTCTACATAAATACGTGAAATTTAAAAAAAACATATAAATTGAATTACGTAAAATAAAATTGGTATAAATTAGTAGGTACAGAAAATTTGATCTCGTTATATGGTGGGGTTCACATCACTTTAATTTTGTGAAACGTAAGGACCCATATGACCGTCCAAATTTCCATCAAAATTTCGTGATCTAGGCCCCACTGACCAGACTCGTGCAGGTTTGTTTTTGTTTCGGTGATGTTAAGATAATCAATAAAGTATAAGTTCAAATACAAAGTATTGGGACGTTTCCATTAAAACTTATGCATATGCACGTTCTCTTAAAGCTTCAATCACATCAAAAAATGAAAGCTAATCCTCAATATGGCAAGTATAGATTGATTAACCACCCGTGAACATAACTTTGGGTAAATCTTTATTAAGTCAGCCTCATGTCACGATCTAATTTGAGGTTAGCAATTAAAACACGATCTAATTTGATATTCAATCAATAGGTTAATTTTAAATTTATTAGACTTTGAAATAAATTTGAATTTAAAGAACCAGTCTAAGGTTTAATTTGGGAAAACGGTGGCGGTTGATAACTTGCTGAAATCCACCTGCTTAAATGATAAGTACTTATTCTTAATAAATACTTATATGTTTGAAATTGCTGTTTTAATAACTACTGAAACGTAAAAATAGGTATTTGGCAAGTGCGGTTGTGGTTACAGAAAAGAGATAAAATGATTAAAAAACTTATTGATTTAATAATCAATTACTTGATGTACAAATAATTGAAAAATATATTATTAGTCGTATAAATTTAAAATTATAAATAATAAAATATTAAATTAAAATAAGAAAAATATAATTAAAATAAATTTAATAAATAAACTATTTCATAATGGAAAATAATAATTATAAGAAGGTTATTAATAGAAAGTATAATTTTTATCGCAAAAACACTTTCCTATCGCAATCCTCTTTCTACTTATCAATTTCTGAAGTGGCACTACACTTTCCTCCAACCTCCGGTTGTTGCCTGCAAATCCAAACATGTGACTGTGTTTGAAAACTACGGTGGATAACTACTTATCCCTATCACACCGCAGATTCAAACGTAGCATTAATTAAAGGGTAAGATTACGTATTACCGAACTTTCTTAAATTTTGCTTTTTAAAGGAACTTTCACTAGATATTGTTGTTATTGTTGAACTCATTATAATCATAAAGTCATTAATTTTCTAAGTATGTACATAATAAATTATTAGACGTATATAATAGTTTATTAATTATACATTTTATTAAAATCATTTGATGAGTTATTACCTACAATTAAACGAAAGCTCGATTTAACTTATAATTATAAGTTTTGATATGCTCTCAACTAATTATTTTCTTCAAAATTTTAAATGGGTCATTGTCTTCATTTTGCAATTTGAATATACAATTTCTTAAATCGACAGGCTCTTGTGAGTGTTTATTCCACTAATTAGACCACTCTTTATGACTAATTATGATATTTGTCTCTTCTCTTTATTAAAAAAGAAAAATTAAATATAATTGGTGTATATAGTTTAATACTCTCATATTTTAATTAAAGATCTTGAGTTCCAGTTATAAAAATGAAGAAACCTATTTGACCAATACTTTATTCCTTACAAATTGACCTGATGACTTCAGCTCCTTACTTAAGACTCTCCTTTATAGGAGGTATTGAGTTCGAGTCACGCCAAAGGAGGAGAAATGAGAAATGTGTCCTATTGATATCCTCTAGTCTTTTGGGCACATCTCCTTAATCGGATTAATTACAGACGCCTCGCTTCCAGCGGCAGTGTGGGAGTTGAAGCTACTAGGGAATCCGAGGGCTGTTGGGAACCTGATGCTGAGTAGGGGGTTAGCGATCAATCATCAGTCGACCAATCAAGTATGTGACGACTCCTTGTACGCAGAAGTGTACAGGCTACGTAAGAATCTGAGGGATCTTGAGGTTTCAGATTTACATCTTCTAGGATTTTTAGGGTGGGGTCTTAGAGGCTTAGGATTAGTCCGACTAAGCTGGGATACCTAATGTAATTAAAAAAAATGTAGATAACTTAAAGATACTTTTTAATAGTTAGAACCCTCTCAAAATATCTTGCGGCTAAAACAAAAGAAAAAAGGGAAAAAATAAAGAAGAAACGTGAGAATTATTACTTTGGGACCATTTTGATACTTTGAACAAAGAGTTGTTTTTCCACTCCCAAGCCTAGTCCTAATCTCCACGCCCTTGTTGACCGACCGCCTTTTGTTTTATTCAAAAGCTTAGTATTGAATATTGATTAACCATCTTAATTTTTTAATTTAATAAAAATAAACAAACTTTTGCCCCCATTTATTATTATATTTACCATTTAATTTTATCTAATTTTGTCTCTCGTATATTATATTTCTAATATTGCCTTAATATTTTTATAACAAGAGTTTGTGAATTTTAGAAAATCACTTAAACTTTTAAATTTTTTTACTAGGTACAAAAAAAAAAATCAACAAGTAACGAACAAAATTTCGACGGGTTCAACTTTAAAAAATTTGAACTTTCCAATTTTTCGGTTCAATTTTTAACTTTTCAGTTTGATTTATTTTAATAACTTTTATTGTTAAAAATTGATTAATTTATTAATTAATGGTTATTTTATAAATTAACAAGTTCTTATAAATTAAAATTAATTAATTAATTTTTATTTAACTCTTTTTTTAAATAAACTTTAAATTCTTTGATAAGTAATAACAATTTTTTAATCATATTTTAAATTCTTTAATTTTATTTAATCTTTAACTGATTTTATAACGATCCACTGGTTGAATTTTTTAGAGTTCAAATCTTCTATCTTATTAGTTTAATTTTTGAACTGATTTTTAAAATATTAAAAAACAAATCATATCCAACTAAATTTGTAAAAAAAATTTGAATCTGACTTTTGATTTGGAATTTGACTCTTTCCATCTTTTTTTTTTTTCAATTCAAGTCTAGTTCCTGTAAAAATAATAAATAAAATGTCTAATGGGACAATAAAGAAGTTGCCTCGAGTTTGAAACATCCGAGGATGTTCTTCTTTGTGAGTTTTATAAAAGTCCACAGACGGTTCGGACAACAGATTCTTGATCATTGATAAGTGCGGGCCGTTGGATTCAGCCGTTGGATTTATCATATCTCTCGTACTAGGTCACGTCATCGACTCAACCAACCTGCTTTGTCGGCACTAACCTGCCGACAGATGACATTTAGACCTAGCCTTATGTTATCAAACTTCCATATTTTCAATTTTCGCAAGTCCACTATCATGCTCCTTACTTTTAGTAACATATCATCAGTGTCACTTTTGCTGATTCAACTATGATAAATATAGTTTCACATAAATATATAGATGATATGAATTAGGATTAGAGTTGAAATAGTAAAAGTGTCTCATATAAATATATAGATGATATGAATTGGATCGTAGTTGAAACAGTAAAAATAGAACAAATGATATGGATTAATGAATAGCATTTCAGTTAAAATTTGGTTGATTGAAGCGTTTCAATTGATTGACTGTATCAACTAATCGTGTTAAAATTTATGTCCTAATAAGTAGTTTTATATATAAACAGTTAACGCTAAATAATTAATTTTATGAAATATCTTTAAAATACAGTTGATGTTATCTATTAGTCAAATCAACTGATATAATCTATTGTCAGCTAACCGTTGATGCAATCCGCTAAGTATCAAACAATGCCATTTAACTTTTTGACATATATTTTGGATATAATGTATTTTAACAATTTAATTAAAAATTATAATTAAAATTAACAATTCATTTATAATAAATAATTAACAATAATAAAATTTAGCAACTTTAATATCATAAAAATAAATTTAATTTAATTTTAATAGAAAATGAAAAATATTATCAAAAATTGACAATATTATATATTAAATTAAATACACTAAGATCTTATATCATTTTACATTTAAAAATACCCTATAATTTTTTGTGTATTTTATTTATTTATTTATCTAAATTGAAGTAATGTTAAATTCCTTAAGTTTTAGTACAAATTGCTTTAGAGTTATGGATCAATAAAAACAAATTAAATATAACAAAAAAATGTGATTATAATATTTAAAGTCTTTTATGACATTTTCAAAATTTAGGAGAAAAATAAAGTAAAACGTGCGCGTGAATTTAGTAAATTAAGTTTAATTCACTCTATTATAATTTGAAATTAATAAATCAAGTTTAAATTAATTAAATTTTAAGCAAAATACAAATTCAAATTTCTATCCAAATTTTAATTTAAATAATTTGAATTCCCTTTTAGAACGATATTAATTTTAAAATTATATTTTATTATTTGAATCGCCCGATTGGCCGATTTCCCTTTGACATTGCAAATCTTAAAAGGCTTACCTTGGAACGACAACTGTTTTGGAATATACCTAACCACCACCAAGCTCTTTGTGGAAGACCTTATTTTTGGAACACATTCAAATATTGATTGCTCCTCAAGTCTATTTATATACGTAATGTCATACAAATGATAAATCTGTTGCAATTATAATATTTTAATTAACAATAATTAAAAAATTTAACTGCTTAATTGTAAAAACTTTTAATCAGCTATTTTTTCAGTTCAATTTTTAACATTTTTCGGTTTGATTTATTATAATAATTTTTGTTATAAAAAATGACCAATTTATTAATTAATGATTTGATTTTTATAAATTAATAAGTTCTTATAAAATAAAATAAATCAATTAATTTTTATATAATTATTTTTTAATTAAACTTCAAAAATTTTAATTCGCAAGGACAATTTGTTTAAATCATATTTAAAATTTTTTAATTTTATTAAATCTTTAGTTGATTTGATGATGATATAATATCGGTTGGACTTTTTAATCTTTAAATCTCTTGTCTTATCAGTCTGTTTTTAAAACATCGAATTTTAAGTAAATTATTTAATACATTAATAATTTAAAATTAATTGAAATACAATATAGAAAAACAAAATGAACAAATGAGATTTGAAATTGTTATTAAAGTACTTAGAAAATTAATAAGACATGGTAAGAAATAAAAGGAAATATAGGATTAAAAGTAGAATGAAAAATAGAGAATTAAAAATAAAAAAACACAATAACCTCCTCAATTATAAAAAGATTTTAAACAATTTTTAATAATTATTATAAAATGTTAAATTTATTTATTTATTAATAATAACGATTAATAGTCACAAAATTAATTTTATAAAACTATAAAAGGATTAACTATATAGCTATTATTTAATAATGAATTATGTTAAATAAAGAATAAGTTAGGCGTAGAAAAAAATATGAAAAAAGAGAAACAGTAGAATAGGCTTATATGGTGGATATTGAAGCAGAGCCAGACCTTCCAAGCTTAAGGATGAGAGAGACAGCCTGAGAGAGAGAGAGAGAGAGAGAGTGAGTGAGAGAGATAAATGGGTATGCCGGTTCTCCGAGAGGGGTTTAAGGGAGGGTTTTAGGTCTACCAACTGGTGGTTAGAGATTGAACTCCTTAACCAAACTCAAGAACTCAAAAGAGTTACAACAACATCAAGAAGAAGAAGAAGAAGAAGAAGAAGAAGAAGCAGAAGCAGAAGCAGAAGCAGAAGCAATAGTCATAACAAAAGCAAGTCAAGGTTTCACCAACTACTACCACTAACTACTCTTGCTTCTGTATCTACAACTGCGGTTTTCAAACGACATTCAAAAGCCACTGAAAAGTTGGATCTTTTTCTATTTTGCAGAGAGAAGTCATACAAAGATTAGCTAGAAATAGGAAAACCATCATTTTCTTTAAAAGGGTACTTCTCTTTTTTACAGATAAAAGCAAAGTAGAACAACAGTACTTACTTTGTGTAAGTGAAAGAGAAAGTGAAAAGAAAGAGGAAGATGCTCACGTGGGCTTTCGATGGAACGATGGACGAAGAACATATGATGATAGAAAAAGATCAGAAGTGAGAAAAATTCATCTGTTCCTTTCAATATCTCTTTTTTATAAAAATTTTCCTCATTTTTTTGGTTATTTATATCTTTGTAGGGTTGTATATTGAAAAGGGTATTGTTGTTTTGTTGTTGTTATGCTTGTATTGGGATCTGATTTGTCAATCAACCGATCCAGTGTTGTCTTCGACATATTCTGTTCCCCAGAACACTCACAAGTGTTGGTAGTTTGCAGGTAAATTTTTAATTGCTTGATCTCTGGGACTTTTTTAATCTCTTCCATGCATATTTTTTTAATGATATACTTCTCTTTTCATGATTCTTTGCCTGGGGTTGGAAAATACTATTTGGTGATACAAGATTGTTCCTCTTTTTCAGTTACTATCTATTGGGATTTGCTGATAAATGTTTGCTTTAGCATCTTATAATCAACGATTTAAGTAAATTTTCCTCTGGGAATGTTTTCCAAGTGTTAGTTTGCTCATCAAAGTTCATCCCCTTGTTCATAGTTTGTAACTCTTTTGGCGAAAAAATTGTTTGTTTTTGGGTTATTGGCCTTTCTGTTCCTAGATTTGTGGGGAAAGCTTTGTTTTTTTTTTTTGGCAATATAAAGTTTGTTTATACTATCAAGTAAAAATAATGATAACCATGAAAGTAATCCACAAAATCTTTAGATTTTCTGTTTATGTTTTTATATTCTGAGTTCTATGATTGAATAAACTTACCATCTTTGCTATTGTAATTAAAAGTTACATAATATTGGCTTTTGTTTATGGTTTTCCATAGCGAAAAAGCTTCATGGTTGGCGATCGGTGATCATCGGTGGCCATTGATACGATAAATAGTAAAATATATTATTTTTACAAAGTAAAATTTTCTTTATTTGGTAGTGGTAATGAGTCTCTTTTCATAAATGCTTATAATGCATGGATTTTTTAAATGCAATTCCTAATGTGTGCGACTTTTTTGTGAATGTAAAGATTGATGACAATATGGTTATTCCATAAAAGTTCATTGCTTCCTTGTTCTATATCTCTTTTTGCCCATTTTCCTGTTTGTGTGAAGAGCTGTTTTTTTTGTTTATGCAGGCTGTTTGAGTGATTATTTTCAGTTAATGGGAGACTCTGAGACGTGGATTTAATAACCTGGAAATAAATAAATGGCTACTTATTATCCTAGTCCCAATAATCAAAGAGAAGCTACACAAATGATATATTTGCCTGGTTCCTACTCAGAGGCACCTGTTCTACCAGGCAATATGATGGTGTATATGAATTCTGGATCATATCCTGAGGCTTTGGCTGGTAATTCTCAGCAGCCAAATAGCTGCCTTGATGTTCATCCTACAGAAGCTTCAGATTCAACACCACAGGAGCAACAAATGATGTCGAGTCTTAATGGATCATTGATCGGAGAACATGAGTTCAATGCCTGGAGGGACAGTAGGAATGAGGTATTGGTTATGCACTCTATGAATGGTCCTGGTATTCTTCGTGGTGGGCAGAACCTGCAAGGCCAGGGTTTATCACTCAGCCTTGGCACACAAATCCCATCTGGAATACAAATGCCATCCATCCCCTACCGCAATCTGAACCCGAATTCAAGTCCAAACCAAGGAATTGCTTCGTTCTTAAGTCCTAATGGGTCAGTTATCGGTGAAAATGGTGATAGAAATAACTCTTCTGGTGATGAACTATCAAGAAATGCTGAGTATCTGCCACATGGTTCTGGTTTTCCTGGAGGGAACCAAGATTTAACTAGAGGGGACTTGTCATCATTTGGAATGAATAGTGTTCCAAGAGCCATTCCCCATTCCAAGTACCTTAAAGCAGCACAGCAACTTCTTGATGAAGTTGTTAATGTTCGTAAAGCTCTGAAACAGCCTGATAAAGAGAAAGACCAAGGCACAGATGAGCATGGCATGAACAGCTCAAAAGATGGTGATAATGGATCTAAGAGTGGGCCTTCAAATCCTCAAGAATCCAGCAATAACTCACCAAGTGAGCTTTCACATGCTGAGAAACAAGAATTGCAGACCAAATTGACTAAGCTTTTATCCATGGTGGATGAGGTATGAAACTTTGCATCATTGGTTTCACTAGTAAAATTTAGTTTTTGTTTGTCCTATTCGTTGAACATAAGTGATATTTATTGAGTCCTCTCTTTGCAATTATGTTATCATTTCTTATAACTTAAAAAAAAATTAATTTAAAAAATTCCCCAAAAAATTCTTACAACTTTCTCAGTTTTTCAAAAACTCTCTTTTATTTTTTTCAATAGAAGTTTAAAAGAAGGAATTATTTTTGAAAATTTAAAAATAACAATTTTAAAAAAGTCAAAGTCAACATACCTAGTGCAAAAGTGGGAGTTTGGGGAGGGTCATAATGTACGTAGCCTTCCTTTTGTATTTTTACAAAGAGGTTGTTTCCATGACTTGAACTTGTGATCTTAAGGTCTTAAAGACAAAGTAGCAAATTTTTGTAAAGAATTTTAAAAATTAAGCAATTTTTAAAAAAAATTACTGTAGAGTGTCATATCTTCCATCCTTTCTTTAACCAATGCATAAGTCTTGATTGATGCACTTGTAAGCATATTGTGATTCAGGAGTTTGGACAGATAATATCAGGAAGTGAATGAATATCAAAAGTAATGTTATATCATGATTCAAACTTGTTTAAGTAATTGCAAGTGTTATTGTAGAAGAGATTATGTTTGATAATTTTGATCCAATTTAAAGTTAACGAGTTTTTTTTAAATTGATCAAATTTTAAGTTAGGTTCGAACTTCGAACTCATTGTCGTTGACTGGGATCATTATTGCAATTGATTTAAATCAGATGTATCAAACCGTTGCAGGTTGATAGAAGGTACAAACAGTATTATCATCAGATGCAAATCGTCGTCTCATCATTTGACGCCATTGCCGGACGGGGGGCTGCAAAACCATACACAGCACTTGCCCTGCAAACTATTTCCAAGCACTTCAGGTGCTTGCGTGATGCGATATGTGGCCAAATTCGAGCAGCTCGTCGGAGCCTTGGCGAACAAGAAGCTTCGGAGAATGGTAGAAGTGTTGGAATAACTCGTCTGCGTTATGTAGATCAGCAACTCAGGCAACAAAGAGCCATTCAGCAGCTTGGCATGACTCAACATGCCTGGAGACCACAAAGGGGTTTGCCTGAAACCTCTGTATCAATTCTTCGTGCATGGCTGTTTGAGCATTTTCTTCATCCGTAAATTCACTAAGCCATATCTTTCCCTTTTAGTTTAATTTTCTTCACAACTTTTGGCTGCTCAGTAACTGGTTTTTGCCTGGTGTTTACCAGTTATCCGAAGGATTCTGATAAAATAATGCTGGCAAGGCAGGCAGGCTTGACTAGAAGTCAGGTAAAAAGCAAACCAAATGGTTTACTCTTCCCATCTTTCTTTTCCTAACCAAGCAGGAACTGACTTTACATCATTTATTTGTTGCTTTTGTTCAGGTCTCAAATTGGTTCATCAATGCCCGGGTGCGGCTTTGGAAACCTATGGTTGAAGAGATGTACAAAGAAGAAACTGGTGATGCAGAGATGGACTCAGTTTCTTCTTCTGAAAATGCAGCGAAAGCATCTAAGGGCCCCGGGAGGCCCTCTGAAGATACAGGTGAAGAAATGCACCAAACTGCAAGTTCCACAGCTACTGAAAAATTCACTGCTGGACAATCGATGGATTCCAAATCCAACCATGTTCCTGACGTTGAACTGCCTGGTTCAACTACAGGAAACAATTTCCAGAATGGGGTGCGGGCAGAGTCTGTGACAAGATTTGGATTACTTAAGCCCAGAGAGGAGCAAAGGCACATTTTGGATGACTGTAATGTTTTCCCTGATACCATTGTTCATTCTGATGGTGATAGTGATAGGTTTATGGCTGCGGCTGCTGCTGCTTATCAAATGTCTGACGTGGGGAGGTTTGGGGGTAGCAGCGGGGTGTCGCTTACATTGGGCTTACAGCACTGTGAGGGAGGTAGCTTACCATTGTCTGGTGTATCACAGCACAGTTTTGTTTCCATGAGAGGTGATAATATGTACAATGCCGCAGCACCTTCTGTAGGTGCAGAGACCACTAACTTCGAGTTCATAAATCCAGGAAGCAGGCAGCACAGGTTCAGTTCCTCCCATTTATTACACGATTTTGTGTCGTGACATGGTTGATTGCAGAATCATCCAGGTGATAGAATTTGGCAATTCATGAAGACACATCTTACTATCAAATGTTGAAAGGAAGGTCCTGTATAAAACACAGCTGTAGTATATATGTATGTTTTATATAATTGGTTGGCAGAGTAGCATTATTGTAAAGATACATATATTTTTTGTCTGATATGTGGAATCAAAGTGTATAAGTAATGACTTAGATATGAAAAGGATAAAACGAGATCTTGGTATGAAATAAGATGGTGAGAATTGGCTGATTCTGATTATATTTTGATCATAATCTCTGGATGCATTTATGTCCTGGGTCTATATATGAAATGGAAGTTTCTTGTAGTATAGAGACTCCTCAATATTCTTTGGTCAGCTTTTCAACTGAGTTTTTCAGATTCTGTTCTGTAATCAAGAAAGAACAATGTAAATATATTTGGGCAAAACATACACACGACTGATTGTTTCAGTGTCATGCTTAGCTTTCCATTCTCAGATGGAACTTAGAAAATTCAAGCTATTAATTGTCACCATTGTAACCACTAAACAGTAACTAATGATTAAAAGAATTGATAACCTGAAACAAATTATTATTGAAGAACAACCATGAAGATAATACGTACAGCCACCAAACTTATTGCTCATTTCTAATTTTAGCTTATAAAATTCAAAGTTTGAAAACATACCCAGCAAATATACGTGAACACAATTCCACACTCCAGAGCACAGTTGGGTTTAAGCAATTGGATAATCCTTAGTTTCCAATAATGAGGCTGTCCAACTTAGTAGGAAGTATCAGAACGAAAAATGGTTCAACCGTTCACCACATCTTGGCACATTTCCTGTCTTTCTCTGGGCTGGAAACTCACATAAGTCACCAGTAAGTGCTCTGAGTAATCAAAGTTAAATACCAAAAGAAAATCCAAAGTGTGTGTCAGCTCTTGAAATTAAAATACAATCAAGAGAAGAATGCTCACTGTCTGACTGCTTCCCTGAAGGACTGAACTGTATCATCCTGAAAGGGCATGTATGTATATAACAGGCACTAATCAAGAAGACTATTGGAAACACAAGTTAAATCAGAATATTTTATGTACCAAAACAAAGAAGTTAATCAGAAGCTCAAGATTTGCTGCCCCAACAGGAGACATCTGATAATGGATACTTCATGGGGATTTAAAGATTAAAATTCATATTTTCAACATAGCCACATTCATTTTTCCCTACAGGAAGAGCCATGCATCGGTGATAAAAGGTTGACTAACTGCCAAAATTGCCTGTACAAGGGAATTTACAATGGAGCAAGAATATAAAAAAGGCTGGAAGAGAACTAGCAGCCGAAATCCAATGTCCAATGTTCCATGTCTACTATGTCAAAATCGACCTGAAATATAGGAAGAATTAAATTAAAATAAGTATCTGAAAACTTGTGTATGCAATTCGGGGTAAGTGTTGATGCATGCTAACCTCTTGTACAGCGCCTTTATGTCCTCCCCAAGAACAGGACTTTCCAGAAAGTCATCCCCACATTCTTTCACATCAACTGACTCTACTTCAAAATCTTGGAAGCCACAGTATTCGTTCCATTCAAACCACATTTTTGCAATTGCCTCCTTTCTGAAACAGGTGTTGTGATCTTCTTCTTCCGGTGAATCAGCAGCAACCAGTCTATAAGCATAAACTTTTTTTTTCTGTCCAGGTCGGAATGAGCGTCCTATTGCTTGTCGGGTGACTGATGGATTCAGATGTACATCCAAGATAATGATCCGTGAAGCCCCTACCAGTGATATCCCCTCTCCACATGCCTTGATTGATCCAAAGAACACTTTAGCATCAGAGGAATTGTTAAACCGTTCCATTGACCACTCACGCTGATCAGAACTGGATTCACCAGAAATCACAAAGATTTCTTTCCCTAAACTCCAGCCTTTGACATTAACAGCCAGTCTTTCTAAAAACTTCAAAGGCGTAAGATATTGGCTGAAAACCAGTAGCTTCTCGCCAGTTGATTCACAGAGGCTTAGAATCTTAAGAAAGAACTTCGCCTTCACTCCATCCTTCACATCTAAGCTCTGTAATAAACTATCCATCTTTTCATCTGTGAAGGAAACATTCTCAGAGCAGGAATTCAGTATTGGATGCAGATAAACTGCACTCCCCACAGAACTTCTCTTGAACTTCCTGGCCAATTTCTTCAACTTCTCCACCTCATGCTTTTGCTTGGAACTCAAGTTCAGAATGGCTGTGAAATCAACAAGTCCAGGAAGCTCATCCAAGAAATCTCCTTTATAATAGTGCAAGACTTTGCTGGTCATCTCACGGAGATCCTGAATGATGGAGACTTTCCTTTTGAAATCATAATCTTGCTGTATGGTTTGCTCTACCAAGTCATAAAATCCAGCATCAGCACCTACTTTCAACAGTTTTCTTCCAGCTGGGATGTGCACTTTACTCTGAATGCGCTTGACAATGGCTCGGGATGTGTCCAATTTCAAAAATTTTGGACGAACCAGATTCAAGATAGTAAATACCTCCTTGACATGATTTTGATAAAGGGTTCCTGAAAGAACAACCTTTCGAGCCGTCTGCACCCTAGCCAGAGATTGCAACACATCAGTATTCTCATTCCGTGGAGTATGACCTTCATCTAAAATAAGAAGGGAAGGTCGCTTCAGCAGTATCTCTTGACAGTTCAAGGAGGCTGGATTGTTCCCCTCATCACAGACAATACTGGAGAACTGTTTGTATCCTAAGAACAGAATGCTCTTATGCTCCAGCCACTGTTTCAAAACCTCCAACTGCTGAACCCTATTATCAGCTTTTGCAGTATAGAAATCATAAAGTGGAAAATCCTCAACTTGCCAGGTCTGAAATTCCTTTTTCCATGTGGCCAGAATTCCTTTTGGTAGCACCACAAGTGTTTTAGCATGTGGATACCTAGCTAGGAAACTTTGCATGAAGCTGATGAGCATAAAAGTCTTCCCAGATCCAGGGGCATGGGCTAAGATACAGCCACCAGGATTATCTGCTACCAAGTTACTGCAAAGGAACTTAAATCCCTCCAATTGGTGAGCTTTCATTTGCTTCAAATGCCTTGGATGAGCACATATTTCTGTCACCATCATATCTTCTTCAGACAAATCAAGTCCAACCATCTGATTTGAATCTCTATATCTGATGTTTCGTGGTTCCGATGCATATGTTCGTGTGCTCTTTTGGGCCTAAAATCAAGAAAAAAAGATTTAGGGATTCACTTCAACAGAAACTTCCACACATTAAGTTAAGCAACAAAAAATTTAAAGCCAGTAATAGGTGAAAATGAAACCTCAGAAGTAACTACAACGGAAAGTAAAGATAAAATAAAGGTATATAACTTAAAGGCCAACAGCATGAAAACGAGGCTTTTCCTAAGCAGTGAAATAAATCTTGAATCTGAACCTTATGCAGCCTGAATTCATGTTTGAACACCAATCACTGTGGCTGCTGTACTCAGTTTTTCAATTTCATTAATTGTTCAAATGAGTAGAATATTGGCAGAATGTATTCTAGGAGGTTAAGGTCCTAAATAAACCCCCATCCGGTTAAAAACAGAACCATGCGTTGTTATCTGAGATGACAGTAACCCTATATAATACTGAATGATATCAGATACCCACGTCAATCATGTAGTAATTCATAGGCACCACAGAACTTTCATTACGATTAGAAAACACAAAGAAAATAACTGAAAAAATGAACAAGCTATCACTACACCTTCTTAAATTGGATATCAAATATGGTCTCAATTCTTCTCTGAATCACCCCACATATGCGACAAACATAACCAAGATCATCCTTCAGGATAAAAAAATGATCACAGAAGTCTTCATCTTCTTCCATAGGTTCCTCAGACAAATGATCCTTGGCAGCATCCTACCATAATCAGGTTAAGTGGATTTAGAAATGAGAAAAAGAAAATGGAAAGTTGTTCTTCAAACAGACTTCCCAGATGAAAATTCTTGTAAAAAAAAGTACGATTTTTTTAATTAAAAAACAGAATCGTGTACCAGATTTAAGTCATCAGTTAGATCTGGTGGTTATCAGTTATAGATGTCACTTAACTTTGTCCCGTAATATGTGAATAGTATCGATAAACTTGTGCACCACAAATGGCCCAAAGAAAAGTTGAAGACGGTAAGTAATTGAACTAATTTCCAGTGAAGAATCAGATACTTTGCAGACTCAGCCAGATAAATCAATGTTTTTATAATGTAATCAGTAATATCATTATTTTTTAGCTCAAAGATGTAGGATGGCTTACTTTATTTTGCCTGGCCATCCAGCTCCTTTTTTTATGCACTTACTTTTCCTTTCTCTCTTATCAGTGAGAAACAAAAATAAAAGCAACTGGAGGCAAGGCACGGAGTATTAAGCAAAAGAAAGAGTAGAAGAAACAGAAAAGAAGAAAGAAGGGACAAAAGAGAGTGCTTAACAAGACAGCCGAAGAAAAGGCCTTCAATTGAATGAACAAATAATCTTCAAGATTGCTTAAAATGTCAGATAACTTGGAAGCAGAAACACATTGAAATAAGCCAATTAAAGAAGTCAAAACTTTCACAAGAACATTGTCTATCATATTCATAAAGACTAAGTTGCAATCAAAAGAAGTGCCAACTTTTTTCTCTTTTGAGATTTTGAAATGCCTTTTGTAGATATAATTACCTTAGAACATTCCAATGCCAATGACATCTCGTTCCAAATATCTCCCAAACCATCATCTTTGGTTTCCTGAGTCTCTTCATCCTCTTCTATACCAACATAAGTATCTTCAGCTTTCATGACATCAATTTCACTTTTCTTGCCATCATTTTCACTGTCAAAACTCAATAGTCTTTGAGTTTTCTTCTCTGGACTATCTCTAACCTACACAATCAGATCATTAGAAAAACAGAGATATTCATCATGATTTCCAGAAGCAAAACTATTATTCTAAAATGGATGTCCACCCAATCTAATGTCAACAAATTGGTTATGCAACCAACATGAATGACAAAGAAATTGAATGTATTGAAATAAACTGAAATAAAAAAGAGTAATGAAAATTTACAAAATATCATCGCTTGAAATAAATTTAACTGATTCATTGGCAAGACTATATCGATGCTTCATTCGTTAGATTCACTTAGGACATTGCAAGATATTCAAGAGAAGTAACTAAAGTTTTTTCCCCATGATGAGCAAGATCTTATTTATATCTTTGTTTATTCCAACCACAGAATGATCACATTAAAAAAAAAAAAACTGTAAGAAAAATATGCAATTTTTATAGTTCATATCGTTTTGTCACACCCTAAAATCATGATGCACAAATCATGGAATAGGTGCAGTGGGAAGCTTACAGCTCCAACACTAATGAATTGTCCTGCCCCAGCAGCCCTTGGCAAGACAACTGCCTTGAAGGGACTGGTCAACCTTTTATTTCCATCTTCTTCATCATCTGAGTCGAGAATAACAACAGGTGCAGGTGCAGGTGCAGGTGCGGTTGCAGTTGCAGTTGCAGTTGAAGGAACAAGAGCAAAAGCTGATGCAGCGGGTGCAGTTGCACTCATAGTGCAATCTTCCTCCAAGTCTATGACATTCTGCTGTAAGTTTGGATCCTCATTGCTTGAACTCTTTTCTCCATGAACATTGCTTGAAAGAGCTGGAAACATTGCGTAAAAAGGGCTCAACATCTGATTCTTCAGATTAATGAGGGCTTTGATATCATTTGTAACACTTCCATATTTTCCAGAGTCCAAACTGTCAATCAAGTTGGAGTAAGCAAAGGGATCCGAGTAATCAAAAACTTTTGATGACGACTTTGGTTTATTCTTTTCAGCTCTGTTGCTCGAGAACCAAGACACAGCTGGACTGACAAAACCTTTTTCACCATTAGACAATCTCATTCTTTTATGCCTTCTAGAATCCAACTCCCCTACAAATGATTCAAATAGACAAATATGCTCTATCAATCACACATAAATCAAAAGAATTAAGAGTTTCATTAACCCAATACTCTAGGAGAAAAGGCAAAAGTGTTCTTAATAATAATTAAAAAACCGAACCGATAATATCGACTTAATTGCAAAAATCTTGAACTGACCAATTTTTCAGTTTGGTTTATCTTAATAACCTTTTTTACTAAAAACGATCAGTTTATTAATTAATCAACTAGTTTTAATCAATTTTTAAAAACCATAATAAATCAGTTATTTTCATTTAAAAGTCTCCTTCAATTAAACTTCAACTTCTTCGATGGGAAGAGATAAATTTTTCTTTAATCTTATTTCAAATTCCTCAATTTTATTCAATCTTTACTACATACCAGTTTTATGATGGTTTAATACTGGTTGAATCTTTAATCCTTAAAATTCTTATTTTACCAGTTTCATTTTCACTCAACCAGTTAGGTGTAAGCTGTGTACCACTAGACCTTCCCAAACCTTGCGTATCAACGGCATTTTTACTGGGTTATTGTTGTTGTTGGTTATTACACTTAAATTGCCATGGGACAAGGAAAAATCGTGTAACCACGTCATTATCACATTCCAACACAAATTTACTACAATGATCACAAAAATTTAGAGAAACATCTTGCTGATAAAAATCCTTAAAATCCACTCCAGGAAAGCATTTGCTAACAACCTGCTAACTTCAGATTAAATAACCAAAAAATATTTTAAAAAACACAACGTTTCTGATTATGCTCAAAACCCATGCAAAGAAACCAAACAAACACAGAGAAACAGAAAGGGGAATACTTACCACTGCAAGTGACGGCGTCCTCTCGCTGGAAATTCCTCAATGTAACTTCCATTGAAAACTAAAAACAAAGAAAACGCTAAAAAAAAACCATAAATAAACACTGGAAATGGTAAACAACAATAACCCAATCAACTACTTACAAAACAAAGAGCTCGATGGTCGAATCCTTAACTCCGAAACAACAATGGCGAGCTTAAATCGAAGAAAACAAACGTTTCAGCTGAAGAATTGCATTATTAAACTTTCGTTCTGTCTCACTAGAAGAGTAACGGACTCGAAGAGAGAGAGGAACGCTGCGACATGTTTATTTTTGGTGACCGTACGGACTGCGAAGAAGAGAGAGAGAGCGTTCAATGTACTAGATGCCAAGTGAACTCGTTTGGTGGACCAATGAGAATCTCGGAGTCGGTCTACTTTCTATGGGTCGTTAACGTGCTGCGTGGCAGGGGATTACCACCAAAGCACAATTCGTTAGTTTGCCAGCTTTTGGAGACTGGTGGGCCCATGAAACTTTTGGGCTCGATTCTGTCTATTTTCTAACAAGTTTGGATAAGGGCCGGGCCGGACTAGGGTCTTGGCAAACATGATCAAGTCTGAAGCTTCAGCCTGAGCTCGATTGAATTTTAAAAATTCGAAATTATTAAATTTATTTTTACTTAAAAAAATTAAAACGAAGTTGTCTGATGTAAATTTTTTTTAATACAAAGTAAAGTAAATCCACGACTGACAAAACTCCTTCTATAACCTGTGTAGTTAGTCTTGAAATTTAAGTTGGGTTGATAATGAGATCGATCCAAAAAATTTAAGTCTTATGGAGAATTGCTCATTCTTAACCTTATATGTTATTGTTAAATGTTATTTCTTTTTGATGTGGGATTTATTATCCTAATATTTCCCCTCACTTGTAATCTCTTTTTGGGTTTGTCAAGTAAACTATTTGAAATTTTCGGGCTCCAGGATCTTTGCTGGGCTATTGGGCCTTATTGGCTCTAATACCATCTTGAAATTTAAGTTAGGTTGAGAATGAGATCAATCTAAAAAATTTAAGCCTTATAGAGGATTACTCATTCTCAATCTTATATATTATTGTTATATGTTATTTCTTTTTGATGTAGGATTTATTATCATAATAGCTAGCTCAATACACTACATTGGTATGTCTTGGAGTATGTGAATGATAAGACCTGTTAACGAAGATATTAAGCCATCTTATCAGCACACTTATTCCCTTCTCTATAGACATGCTGAAGCTGGATGACTTAATTGCGACACTGAAGCTCCCGGATGTCCCTTACCAACAAAGTACTATCAAATAACATAATTTCAGTCGAAGAGAGGGTATTAATAACCTGCAATGAATCCATCTCTAACACTATTCGTCGATAGCCGAGATTTTATGCCAATAGTAGGCCAATAAATTGCTCCCCAAATTCAGCAGTTAAAGGTGAACAAATTCCAATACACTGTAAGAAACCGCCACACCAACAACCTGTAATATTTCTAATTTAACCGGACTTGTTAACTTCAGCTTGAGCTAAACTTCTTTTTTTGTCATCTCTAATTTGGATTACATTATGAGTTCTCTAATAATTGGGTTTAAATGATTACCAAAAAGTTCATAGGCTTTAGAATTTTTTATCAGATAAAAAAGACAAAAAGTCCAAATTAATCCTTAAACTTTTTATCTTAAGTATATATAAGTTTTTTATTGTTTGAATAATTGAACTAAAAATTATATTGGTAAGATAATATGTTTGGGGGTGTTTGGTTCTACTTCTGTTTTCTTGTTATAGTTTTTCGTTTTCGTTTTCAATTTTTTGTTTCTATTTTTCTTTTAAATAAAATTAGAAACTTGTTTGATTGTTAATGTTAATGTAGTTATATTTTTATCATTGACAATAGTTACATATTAGATAAAACTTAAAGATAAATTATTTTTAATCAAATAAATTTATTCAATCTCTTATATAATATTTATTAACAAATTATTAATAAAATTATGTTATTTTAATAAAATAAATAATTTTAAAATAAAATTTTAAATTATTAAATCAAATTTTATTTGAATATTTATATAGTTTAAATTTAATTATATTTATTAATAGTTATTAAATTTTAATTACATATAATTTAATTATAAAAATTAAATAAAATTAGAATTAAATTATTCATAATTTTATTAATAATTAAATAATATATATTTAAATGCTAGTAAATCAGATTATAAAAAAACAGAAACAGGAAACAAAAAACTACTTTTTACAGTTTTCATAATTTTTAAAAACCGGAAGAATCCAAAACTAAAAATAGAAACTAAAAACTAAATCAAACAAGTTTTTTCACTGAATTTAAAAAACAAAAAATCAAAAACAAATACCCCTAATTTATCTAAATTTAAGAGTTTTTAATCTTCAAAAATTATTAAAAAAATCTTTTATAATTTTTTTAAAAATAAAATTTTTTACATTTATTTTAAAAAAGCAAAAAAGGATGTTATATAAATAATATAAATAAACCCATGATCAATTAATTAATTATTAAATGTAAAGTTTATTTGATTACCCAACAATCATGATGGAAGACAACAAATATTTGATTTAAAATTAATACATTAATTCTAATTTATTGCTAAAACTTTGATATTTTTTTAAAATTTGATCAATTAAGAAAATTAAATAATTATTCAAATTTAGAATAACTTTTTCTTGAATTCAAATTCGATTAATGTTATGAAACTCAATATCTGATTCTTTACTAACAATGTTAAATTTATTTTAGGATAATTAATTGTGTTAAAACAATAAATGTGGTCTTTAAAAGGAGTGAAATCATATGAAAGGTCTAAACAAAAAGTTTGGATCATCCTTTCCTATATGAGTCCAGATCTTCTGTCTAACATTACTATGTCTAACTCTGTTTAGTTAAAAAAACGTCATCGTTGGAGGTTGTGTAAGTATGACTTAACTTGCACTTGCACGACATAAGTGTCACAGGCATGACATGTGAGTTTTTTTATTTTTATCTTTTTAATTTTAATTATACTACTATTAATTTAATAAAAAATTAATTTTAATTTTAATTTTAATTATGCTACTATTAATTTAATAAAAAAATTAAAATGAAAGTGATAAAAAATTTAAAAACAAAATAATTACATTTATTTGATTTGTATTTGTGTCACAGACGTGACATAAGTGTCAAGCATATGACATATATTTTCAGCTTTTTTATTATTTTAAAATTTTAAATAAAATTTTTAAGAAAAAAATTTAAAATTTATTAATTTATTAAAAGTATATAATTAATTTATAAATTACATAAAAATATTAAATTATGTTAAAATTTTGATTTATACATAAGTCATTTTATACATAAACAACTAATTTTACCAAACATCTTTAATAAACAGCTAATGTTATCTGCTAGTCAAATCAGCTGATATAATCAACTATGAGCTAACAGCTAATGCAATCGGCTGATTGTCAAACATATTAAACACAATCACATAGATTATGTCACAAAAAATATTGCATTCTGTAAATGAAGAGACACTTCTTTTAATCTAAGATTAACTAAAGAAATGGTCAGGAGCTCACGTGACAAATAGGTTGATCAATATAGCGTAACTAATCAAAATATTAGATCAAACACAAATCGAATGAATCATGTTTAAATGTGTCTTAAGCTATTTTCTTCTTGTGGTACCCTGTTAAGGATAATTAACAGATAGTAGCAACTAAGTAAAAAGCAAAACTTTAATCTCTTAGGCCCTGTTTGGCAATTAACTGATTGTATTAGCTGATAGTTAATTCTGTCAGTGGTTAATTGATAGGTGATTATATCAATTGATTTGTCTAGCAGATAACATCAGCTGTTTATTAAAGATGTTGAGTGAAATTAGCTGTTCATGTATAAAATGACTTATAAGGGTATGATTTAAAAAAAAAGGACATGAATATTATATCTTAGTAATTTTTTAAATATTTTCATAAGAATTTCGATTTTAGATATTTATCTTTAAAAAAGCTAACTTTATAAATCTAATAAAAAACATATAACATATAATAATAAAAATTTGATCAATTTTTAAATTTAATTTAATATTTTCTATAATTTATAAATTAATTAAACAATTTTAGCAAATTAATCAATTAAAATAAGTTTTTGAAATCAAAAAAAATTATTCCACATATATAATATATTGCATAATTTATTTGCATTTCACAAGCATTCTTTGTAGAAAAAACTTTATCATAAATATACAAGATATTTAATATTGCATTAATATACATGTAGGCTAATATAATAATATTAAAAATTTTAATCAAATTTTAGATTTAATTTAATATTTTTATAATTTATAAATTAATTAAACAATTTAAATAAATAAATTAATTTGTAAAATTTAAAATTTTATCTTATAAATTTTATTTAAAAAATTAAAATTAAAATAATAACCAAAAATTAAAATATGATGCCACGCTTGTGACACAAATACAAACCTAATTTTTTTATCATTTTAATTTTATTTTTTTATAAAAATATAGTAGCATAATTAAAATTAAAATGTAATTTTTATTAAACTAATAGTGGTATAATTAAAGTTAAAATGATAAAAAATAAAAAAGAGTCACGGGCGTGACTTAAGTGTCATGCCTGTGACTTGTGTCATGCCCGTGACACTTATGTTTGAAGAGAAAAATTGGTGACTAGGCCGCTTAAAATTTAAGCGAAGATGACGAGATACTTTTTTTAGACAAAATAGGGTTGGATAGAGGACCCTATGTCTCTCCCATATGCTTCTTGAAAACTTTAATCATAATCCTTGAATTCTTTGTTCCCTAACAAGATAAACAATTCTTTAGCTATAAAATTTAAGTTCTTAAATTTTCGTAACTTAAATTTATAATTTAAATTTAAATTAATTAAATTTTATCTTTTAATTTTAAACGAGTTTATTAAGTATCCCTAAGTCTCGACATGTCGTGCACGTCAAAAAGGCCTAACATTGTCGCAATTGATACGTTTAGACAATGTTTTAAAAACCATACTGAAAGTTAAATCGGTAAGACAAGAAATTTAAGATTTAAAATATTCAACTAATATTAGATTGTCTTAAAATCGGTTATAGATTAAATAAAATTAAAAGAGACTGTACTTTATTTAAAGTTTAGTTGAAAAGGAAGATTGTTAAATAAAAAATAATTTATTTATTTTAGTTTATAATTAACTAATTAATTAATAAGTTGATTGATTTTTAACAATAAGAATTATTAAAATAAATTTTATCAGAAAGCTAAAAATTATATTAAAAAATTAAATTTAAAATTTTTACAATCGAACTATTCCAAATCAGTTCGGTTTTCAATCACAAACTGTCACCGACCAATTCCCATGCAAAATCTTACAATCAAACTATTCTGAATCGGTTCAGTTTTTAATCATAAATTGTCACTTATCAGTTCCGATTGAAAACCTACACCTAGCAGTTGCTCAACATGCCAATTTCCTATCTCTAAGTATTAATAAAAAAAAATCCCCTTCAGCTAAAGTTTCAGAACCAAGATTTTACGTTTCTCTTCGCAGAAAACTTGAATTTCAATCCAATGTTTGATCCAATTGTAAGGTACGAGACTTGAATCTCACATTGATTAAATACAAAGTTGTGTGAGATTTATAAGAATTTTTGGCTCTCCACCCTCATAAGTTAGCTTTTGGGTGTGGCTCTCCTAAAGTCCTTAGCAATTGGTATCAGAGCCGGTCTTGGAGTGGTGGTCTGGGAGTGTCAGTCGTGACCAACGTGGTCGTGATTAACAAGGATCTCGGAGTGGTGACCCATGGAGTGGTGACCTGGAAATGTCAGCCGTGACTAACATGGCCGTGACCAACGAGAATATTGGTCCTTATAGGGGGACCAATGTTACGGTTTGATCCAATTGTAAAGTATGACACTTGAATCCCACATTGATTAAATACAAAATTGGTGTGGAATTTATAAAGACTTTGAACTCTTGACACTTGAATCCCACATTGATTAAATACAAAATTAGTGTGGAATTTATAAAGACTTTGAACTCTCCACCCTCACAACGGGGACCAAAAAAAAACCTAACTATGCCCTTTTGAATTCATGATTCTGTTTCGAATGTATAATCAAAACAAAACCAAACAGCTTGTTTCTAGTTTTCCAATGTTTGTTTTTGTTTCCGTTTTTGCTTGGTTACTTATCCAATTCAGATTCAACAAATACATTCCCTTCCCTACTTAAAGTCTGTTTACCGATGCGTGCTCTTCTTATACCAATTCAAATCTTGCATTTGCATGCCCTATTATGATTTTTCTAACAAAAACAAAACAAATTGTGCCACATCTTTTGAAAAACTCCTTGGGAACAGCTGACCAAAAGCAAGGGCTTTACACCTTATATTACTTAGTAAACAACCTCTCTCTTATATACGATAGCACTCACCATGAATAATACACCGTGTTTTGATCGAGTTCAATGGCTCTGATGCCTGGATAAGACGCCGGAGACCGATGGTTTGGCATGGACTTGGAGATTACAAAGAGACATTGAAATGATGTGTGGAGGAGGAGGCGAGAGACCGGAGATGAAACTGGCATGTTCTGCTTTTTGTGTTCTTCAAATTGGCTTTTAAACTCCGTCCTGGACTTCACTTCCTCTAGACATAAGGAGTCAACAGAGTGAAATTCGTAATCTTTGAGTATTTGGATTGCTTCTAACGTTAACCACCGGACCAGACACGTAGTTCTACTAATCTTCACACGGCGTAGCTTATTTCAGGTCCATCGTTATGCTGTTTGATCTGTAAGAGCCCATCTTTAGCGAGGTTTTGGTTTAGACCAAATGTTTATAGAGTGAGGATTGGCACATGATTATAGAGTGAGGGTTGGCAAAAAGGTTCAGCAGGTCCTAATCTAAAATTAACAAGCCCAACCAAAAAAAAGTGCTCAGGATAAATGGCCTAAACTTATTTAAATCTAAATTTTTATTTTTCTTTTTATCCGACAAGCTCGAGTTTACTTTTCCGATACTTGATTGAACTAACCCGATTCAAAATCAACAAATTTGATATGAATTGATTAAATTTTAATTACATTCGAGTTTTTTTAATTTTTAATTTTAAATTAGATTTATATTTTTAAAAAATTCAATTCAAACTCAGATCAAATTAAGTTATTATTGTGTTTGACAATTTATATATTGATGAATAGTTATTTTTGAGCCGAAATGACCTTGAGTTCGGGTTGAATAAACTCGATAAAACTTCATACTACTTGAATTAGGCTTGAAAGCCAAATATTCCACACCTAATTAGACTTTCAATTAAGTTCAAACCATGAAAAAGATGGGATATGACCCAGCCACATTCCAGACCGTTACCGTCTCTGAACAGAATAAAGCACTTGCTCCCACGAACAGTGGAGAAAGTCAACAACGTAGGTGGCGCTGAATGTCGAACATTAGTTACCCAAAGCAATATAATAAGTTTGCTACTAGAAAACACCGTTTTTGTGGGGGAGGGGGAGTAAGTGAGGGACTGAAGTAAAGATGAACAAAGTTTGAAAATGACATACCACCAAACAGCCATAATTAGAGGGCACATGAGAGGAATGACAATGATGTTGAATTTGGGTCTCAATGCCCCTATGGAATTGGACACAGTTTTGTCCTTTGAAATGAATGTGGGTTATTACTACAGTTCTTCTTCTTCTTCTTCAAACACAAAAACGTAGAATCCAAGGCTAAGGGAGGAGCCTAGGCCAACCCGTCACATGCTTTTCCCTTAGGCTTTTTGTGGACCCTTTTCCTTTCTGGGGTTCGACCCTTTTTTGCTTTGCTTGAAGTTGACACAAGGACACCGATATGTCCTGAAGAAGGAACTACGTAGAAGTTACTTTCGGAAGTCTTTGTATAGCATAGTAACTGAAATGGGCATTACTATATGTATTGAATCTCAACTTTGGTTGCCCAATTCTAATTCAAGCACATGAACCTTGACCTGATTAGAACTCCCGAATATTTATCTTTACCATACATGTTCTTCTAAAGCTGCATTGAGCATTTGGGTACGTTACTTTCGAAAGTTTGGGAGGGGCGTGGTCGGTAATACTTAGTTCTGTTTAGACTTGTATTTTAGTTGATTGTGTCTTTTTCAAGGATTTTATAACCGAAATTATACTTTATTGGGCTCAAGTGGTCAGAGGGTAGGATTAATAAGTTTTGATCGTATTGTATATTTTAAATTATTAATTCATCAAATAAAATATTTAAATTTAAATTATATAATTTACAAATTATTATATGTATTCACAATTTTATGTATTTATTTAGTTAAAGGCTAAGTGTTGCCCATTTTTATATTTTATTTATATGTTTAAATTAATAATTTGTCGAATAAAATATTAAAATGTAATTACATAATTTACAAATAATTACGTATATTTGACCATTTATTTATTTAATTTATTAATAAGGTCTAAACTCTTAAAATTAATGTGAGTTATCACGAATCGTACTTTTATTAAATTAGTTACTTAGAATGCATAATTTATGAGTTAATATATATTTAACAATTATTTAATACACAATATACATAATCAAATAAAGTTTATATTGCTATTTATGTTTATGAATATAACGTAATTTTGAAGATTTTAAGTTCAATCATAACCACTAAAGTCATAATTTGATGGGTGGTTGTACCAAAAGTCATGGAACATGGAATGTGACTCCAATTATGAAAAATAAAAAGGTTTATATTTCTTTAATAAATGTTCAAAGTTGATGTTAAATGTCGTGATTCCATGCATTGATTAGTCCTCAAGAGCATTATCCTTAGTGGATCACAAGCAATCATAAAATAAGAAAATGAACATCGCACATGTTTAATCAACCTTTGATCAATGATGCGATAACATACCCTATTTAAATACAAAGAATGTTCTATTCCACGTATCTTAATTCACGTTTAGGCATTAATTAAACCATGTTAATCTTATAGACCGAATCTTATCTACATCGCCAACTAAGTTTTGTTAAATGCATAAAGGCATTTTGTCATTTGTGCAACTTAATGATTTATTAAATTAAAAAGAAAGCAATTTTTAATATATTTCATTTTAATACGCTTGATCAACAGTTAATGAAATAAATTTAGTTTTATAAATTTAAAATCAAAATAAGATATTCAATTATGGTCAAATTAGAATCTAAATAATCATATAAATTTAATATAAAATTTATATATTCGTCCTCCATCTAATTCATAATTAAATTTAAAATAAAGATCTCTAAAATTGAGATTATAGACTTATTACCAACACTTAAAATAGTGAAGTGTCAAGAATCTCACATCGGATAAGTATAGTGAAGTGTCAAGAATCTCACATCGGATAAGTATGTGTGTATTCAGCTACTTATAATAGTATGCAAACCTTCCCTCTCAAGTTAACTTTTGGGAGTAAGTCAGGTCTTTTAACATGATATTAGAGCCTGCTTGTCTTGATAGTTTGGGGAGGTGTCTGGTTTTGTCCCTTTGCTTAATATGCCTAACAGATGTTCAACTCTGTTTTAGGCTGAGAGGGGTGTGTCAAGAATCGCACAC
>JAOTAY010000190.1:39737398-39750644 GCA_025629805.1 Erythroxylum baracoense | reverse complement strand
TTCACATCATTTTCATATAATTCATTTTTCTCATCACCGAAACTACTCTTCATGCATGTATTCACTTCCAACACTACGACATCATCAAAATTAGCCTCATAATATCCAGAAAACTAAAACCCAACTTACTCTAAACTAGCTCATAACTCATGATTAAAGTGAAACATCTACAAATAACAAAAATGCATCACTTACTTGTTTCTTCAGAAAAATGTTCAAAAATAGGAAGAGCAATGAGGGATTTCGGTGGTGGAAGGACAATAACACAAACACATGCAGATGGTGGTTTCGGTGAAACAATGCAGAGACTTCCTTTTAATCTTGCCACCTGTTTTTTTTTTGACATTGCATGTGTGACACTTGTCACTATTCCCATGTACCACTTGTCACATGACTATGCTGTCATATGTCACTCTCCTATTTGTTTCTTTTCCTATTTATTTTTTTCCAAAAATACCCCAAAATTTCAGAAATTTTCTAAATTCACCAAAAATTCTGAAATAATAATAATAGTCTCTAAATAAAATTTTCAGCTAAAAATAATTTACTAAAATATAAAAATTATCCAAAATATACCAAAATTGCCAAATCACAATTAATACACTCCAATTTAATCTACAATTTCCACTTATAAATCAAATTTACCCGAAAATGCCAATGAACGCATGTACAATCATATGAATGTGCCAAATAAATGTGTATTTCACAACTAACTTATGTATAAGGTGTATTTTCTTAATTTAACAGAAATTTTTCATAATTATTAATTATAGCCTTAACATGAGTAACGGGATGATACAAGATCTCTCCAGACCTCGCTTTATTGCAGGATTTCATACTGAGTGCGATGATGAGATAATTTATAAATTAATATTCTATTTATAAAATAATATTTATTTGAAATATATTTTAATTATTAAATCAAATTTTATTTGAATATTTATATAGTTTAAATTTAATTAAATTTATTAATAATTATTAAAATTTAATTACATATAATTTAATTATAAAATTAAATAATATTAAATTATTCATAAATTTTATTGATAATTAATTTTAATTTATTAAATATATAATATTTAATTAAATTATTCATAATTTTATTAATAATTAAATAAGTAAATAATATATATTTAAATAATACTAAATCAAATTATAAAAAAAAACAGAAACAAAAACTACTTTTTATGGTTTTTATAATTTATGAAAACTGGAAGAAAAAAACTAAAAACTCAAACAAACAAAGTTTTTCACTGAATTTGAAAATAAAAAAAACTAAAAACAAAAATAGAAACAAACACCCTTTAAAATTGTTCTATTGGTGTGTGTCCAATAAATATTGAACAAAATTAAATAATTTAAAATAAAATTAAAGAAGAAATTAACCTTCTTTATCGATGAAGTGAAATTAAATTAAAGAAGGGGACTGTAAAATGAAAAATAACTAATTTATTCTGATTTATAAAATTGGCTGATTTAGGAAAATATTTTAATTAATTAAATAAATAACAAATTTTAAATAATAAAAATTATTAAAATAAATTAAACCAAAAAATGATTTGCTAAAAAATTTTGCTATTGAACAGATTTAATATTTTAATCACTAAATTTTAAAACTCTTATTTTTCTAAATTAATTTGGCATAATTAATTTGTCCTTTGTGTCTCATCATTATTATAATGTAACAAACCTTAGTAGTTATGGAAGGCTTGAAATTCTAACAATAAGAGTAAATTTGATTAATCGTGTAATAAAAAGAGATAGCATATAGTGATGGTCTCCATATGACAAGTGAAATGGGAATAAAATTGTGTTAATTTATTTTTATCCTACTTGAAATTATTAAATGAATTATATATTGTAATATGTAAATTATGAAAATTTATATATAATTGTAATGATAATCAAAATGAGTAAGAAAAGAGACACAAAAATAATTTATGACATTCAACTAGATAATTTTTTATTACAATCTAATCTTTATATTCTATTTAAGAATTTACTATTTTCATGAAGAAATTTATTTATAAAACTTTTTATTTATCACAAATGAAGAAAAATTCTTACAATCGACTTATTTTATAAGATAATTATTTTTAAATTTAAGTAGATTTGTGACAATATATATTTTAAGTAACTTTTTTCAATTATAAAACACATATTAGAAATTTCAACTATCTTAACCCAAATCTATCTATGAATTATAAAATGTATAAAATATTAATTGTTAAAGATTATAAATAATAATACAATTAAATTCAACTTAATTTAATGTTATCAAATAAATTAATTATATTTACTTTAAAAATTTCAAAAATTCAAACTTAACTTCAAAATATATAATTCAAACTAATTTCAGTTCAACTTAAATTAGTTAGTTTTAGTCAACTAATTCTCATGCATAATGAAAATTAACATTACAAAATTAATATTTTGTAATGTATTTAATAACATTAATAAAAAAGTATATCTTTTATTCATAAACAAAATTTAAGAGCTTTTTTTTATAACTAAGATAGATTGCGGTCAACACTTAGATATCTCTTTAAATGAAGTTATTTGAATTTCAGGTACCATTATTAATAGGGATGACAAAATTGGCCCGACCAGTAGCTTGTCCGTTATTTCCAAAATAACATCGTTTTATCTAAAACAATGTCGTTTTGGAATTTTTTTCTTAAAAAAGTAAATGGCGGGTCGAATTGGGTCGGCCCACCCTTGACTTATCTGGCCATAGCTTGAGCCATGGGCTAATATGGATTCGACTCAGCCCATTAACATCCTTAATTATTAAGAACCTTTTTACAAGTTTAATGTTTCTACCTAGTATATTTGGTTATTTTTGAATTTTATATACCAACATTTTCAGCTATTCAAAAGGAAAAATTATATTTACTTAGTTACTTCAGAATTTAATATATATCTTAGAATTTAAAATTTTATTTAAAAGAGACTTTTAATCTTTTAATTATAATCAGTACAACTTGTCTACCTCAAATAGGGATGGCCAAAAAAACTCAACTTTAACCAATTTGATCGAACTTCAGGTTGAGTTTAAATAAAAAAATATTTGGGACTTAAATTGAATTTGAATATTTTTATTTTAAAAATTTCAAAGTTCTGGGCTAAATTGAGGCTCTAATTGTCCAGTCTGAAGCCTTTTTAATAAAAAAGACTATTTTAAGTTTTTAAAAATTCAAAATAAATAAATTAAATTTAATTAAATATCGAAATATTCAAAGGCAGGCTCAACCTCAAGCCTGAAGCTTTAAGCTCAATTGGGCTTTAGTTGAATCTAGGTCCAAAAAATAACTAGATTCGACCCAAGATCCATTACCATGCTTAACTTCAAATTGAAGTGCTCAATAAATTTTAATTAAAAAAAGAATACTAAATCCAATTTTCTATTTTAAGAAAAAAAAATTGATATAAGACCTGACACTGATAAATGAGATTCCATGAAAAATAGCGGGTAAAGAAGAGTCCACCACAAAAATCTCGCCGTTCCTTGCCGTGTGCGGTGGCTCTTCCACTCATCGGAATATAGAACACAAAAGCTGTTGTTTGTTACTACCTAACTTGTAACATTTTGGGGTTCCAGCCGCCATTACACAGTAACTGACCGTCAAGATTCTCCACTATCTTTCACGTCCCGTGTTCGATTCCCAATAAACGCGACTGTCTCTATGTCTCTCTCTTTTATGTGTATTATTATTATCGATAATTTAATACCAAACTTTTAAAACTTCATTTTCACTCTTCTGTCTCTTCTTGCTCTTACCCGCCCCAAGTCTTTTTCTGTAGCTGAAAACCCCCTCTAATGGCTTCTCTGCTACAATACTATGATGCTATAAAGGTAATGAGAGGGGAAGCTTGAAAACCCATGTTTTTTTTTTTTGTAGTTTTCTTCTTAAAGTTTCCGTCTTTTCTGGGTTTTGAGTTGTGGAATTTGTGCATGAATTTTATAGGTTTAGTGTTTTTTGTTTTTTATTGGTGTGTGTTTCTTTATGTTCTTTAGGGGGCGAAAGTGCTCATGGTTGGAGCTGGTGGGATTGGATGTGAGTTGCTAAAAACGCTGGCTCTCTCTGGTTTTCAAGATATTCATATCGTAAGTGTTTCGTTTCATCCTCTGCTGAATCAATTTCCCTTTGCCAAGTCAATTGATTCTGTTGAAAAGAAGTTTGAATTAGTGGGTTGTTTCTGAATTTTAGTTATACTGGTGTTTCCCGCGGATTCTAGGGTTTAAACAGTTCGATTTCAGGTTTTGGAGCACAGATGTGTGCTTTTAAGGATTTTGATACCTTTTTGTAAGTTGACCGGGGTTTCTTTGTTCGAAAGGTCTAGTTTACGCTTTAGCTAAGAGAGGGACGAAAAAACAATGAAGTTTGAGTGTGCATAATTTGGTCAATTTCTTACCCTTCGTGAGTGAACCTTTCTTGCATTATGAACAAGATAGATGCGCAGCTACATTGAAACCATCTTCTTTTTGTCGTCCACTCATGTCGGTGCGATGTTTCATGTTATAAATAGACGATATAAAATATTATTTCTCGTAAAAGCTTGTTTGCTGAAGTTAGATTGGTAGCCACAAGTGATGCTGTGGGTTTCTGGTATTGCAGGATTTTCTTAAAGGGTCAGCCATGCTCTGGCCCCTCTGTGTTGGATGTTTAGGTGGCTTACATAGTAGGGATGGTATTTTACCTTTTTCTTTCTTACAAATTTCTGTGTTGTATGGCATGACATATTTGTGCATGGTTCTGGCCGGGTGTTTGTTGTTATGAAACATGAGATTGGCAATGAAATAATTGTAATGGTGACTTCTAGTTGGTTACGTGTTTTGTACGTTGAATGTGATACCTTGCTGCTATTAGGCTGTCAAAAATATTGATCACTTGCCCTTTAGATTTCATTTTAAGAATGACCTTTTGGAGTTTCCGCTGATGCATTTACATATTTCTTTTTGCAGATTGACATGGACACCATAGAAGTTAGCAATCTAAATAGACAATTTTTATTCCGGCAGTCACATGTTGGGCAGTCCAAAGCTAAAGTGTGTATTCTTATGAGTATTTTTGCTTTCTGTGTGAAGTATTCATTTGTAGATAATGTCTTATATACTATCAATGTTCTGACCAGGTTGCTCGAGACGCTGTGTTAAGATTTAGGCCTCATATAAACATTACACCATACCATGCAAATGTGAAGGATTCTAGTTTTAATGTGGAGTTCTTCAAGGAATTTGATGTTGTTCTGAATGGACTTGATAACTTGGATGCAAGGCGACATGTGAACCGCCTCTGCTTGGCAGCTGAAGTTCCTTTAGTTGAAAGTGGAACAACAGGTTTCTTAGGACAGGTGACCTTTTGCTGTCTCCTTTTATTTATTTTAGCATTTAAGAAAGGAAAGGTATTTGCCTTTTTGGTACACGGGGACATGGTAGATCAGATGTTTTTCAGTAGTATTGTTCTTTGCCTTTGATATGAATTGGTTCTTTCTTATTGCTTAGTGTTTTCATTTAACTACATTTTCTTTGTTACTACAAAACTAAAGGATCTCCAAGTAAGAAACGGTGGCAAATGTTAGATATCGTTAGCACTTTTGGTATGGCTATTTTGGTATCTGAAACGATGATTTAACTAGTAGTTCTTCGTTTGACATCTCCCATTTGCTTCTTTTGTATAACATTGACCCTCTCTATGTTATGCTTCTGTTTGTGGGTTAATAATCTATACTGTTAACCTGAACGTTTCTTAAAATGTTGATCCTTTTTCTTTTATTTATCATCTTCTGTGATGCAGGTTACTGTCCATGTGAAGGGGAAAACAGAATGTTATGAATGTCAGCCAAAACCTGCACCCAAGACGTATCCTGTCTGTACGATTACTAGTACTCCTTCAAAGGTTCACATACGTGAAGTTTCCTCAACCTCTTGGAATTTAGATAATATTATGTTCTACTTCTCTTGGAGTTGGCCCTCATTTATAAGTTTTTAGCCATTTTATCTGGTGATGCCAATAATCAGTTTTGATTAGTGGTTAGGCATATGAAATTTACTTATGCCTTTCATTTGATTTAGTTCTTTGGTGTTCTTATTGTCGATGGCACTGTTGATCAAGACGGAGTAACTTCAATTATAGATGTGATTACAGTGACCTCAGACTGTTGTTCTTTTGTAGAAGTTACTAGGTTTCATTTAGGTAGGTAAGTGTAATTTGCCTTCATTTATTGGCTATCAAGATTTTGCGAAATTTTGATATGGAAAATTTACTGGATTTCAGTTTGGATTATTCTTTGGCAAGACAACTTTTAGATTATATGAAATATGATGATCCTTCTTGGAAAATAAGGAGCTCTGTATTCTTATTTTCTTTCTCTTGTTTCAATTGCAGTTTGTTCATTGCATTGTATGGGCAAAGGACTTACTTTTTGCAAAGTTGTTCGGAGATAAAAATCAGGAAAATGATCTTAATGTTCATGCTAATGATTCTGCTAACGCATCAGAACAAACCCAAGATGTCTTTGAACGAAGAAAAGATGAGGACATACAGCAATATGGAAGGAGAATATATGATCATGTATTTGGTTACAACATTGAAGTAGCTCTTTCTAATGAAGAGACATGGAAAAATCGTAATAGACCAAGGCCCATGTATACAAGGGATATTCTACATGACAATTCAATAGAGCAGAATGGAAATGTTGTTAAAGGTGGTCCAACTGATGGTCTATCAGTATCTGCTATGACATCTTTGGGCTTTAAGAATCCACAGGATGTTTGGAGTCTTGTGGAAAATTCAAGAATTTTTCTCGAGTCTTTAAAACTTTTTTTTGTGAAGCGAGAAAAGGTTTGCTCATCTTGTGCTTTTTAAGGAAATGATTAATAAGACCTCTTATCAAACAACTTGATAATCTTAATTGTGTTTCCCACAGGACATCGGAAGCCTAACTTTTGATAAAGATGATCAATTGGCTGTAGAATTTGTCTCAGCAGCTGCAAATATTCGAGCTGCTTCATTTGGGATTCCTTTGCATAGCCTCTTTGAAGCCAAGGGTATTGCTGGTAATATTGTTCATGCTGTTGCAACAACAAATGCTGTCATTGCTGGGCTGATTGTTATTGAAGCCATCAAGGTTTTAAGGAAGGATCCTGAAAGTTATAGGTGTGGCTCCGTTCTCTTTTTCTTTATGGATATCTCATGCAATTTTATGGGAGTTTTGATGGTTTTCCTCTTCTAAAATGGGCAAGAAGTTTCCCAGATCTTTAAAGAAGTTTAGTGGATTTCCTTCTTTTCTTTGCTTATAAAGAATGGGTTTCTGAAGTTGAAATCATATACGTTCTTAATTTCTGAAATTGCGTTTTTCATTTATTGGAGATTTGATTTGCTTTCTGTTCTTGCTTGTTAAGCGTTAAAAAAGTAGTGCTGAAAGTAGCTTTTAAGAATGATTGATGGATCTCAATTTTACCTGCTGTTCTGTATGGCTGTTCTCTGTGAATTTGACCTGATTGTCCATGCAGGATGACATATTGTTTAGAACATCCATCAAGAAAGATGCTTCTTATGCCAGTGGAACCCTTTGAACCCAACAAATCCTGCTGTGTCTGTTCAGATGTATGCCTGAATTCCTTTTATCACTTATGCAACTATTTGAGTTGTATTTATTGCTATGGTTGCTTAAGCTCATCTTTAATTGTTGGAAATAGACTCCATTGACGCTGGAGGTTAATACTCAGAGATCAAAGTTGCGGGATTTTGTTGAAAAGATTGTTAAAGCCAAGCTTGGCATGAATTCCCCACTTATTATGATTGGTTCAGCGCTTCTTTATGAAGTTGGTGATGATCTTGATGAAGACATGATTGCCAATTATAATGCCAACCTTGAGAAGGTAATTGCCCGGTTCTTCGTTTTTAATTTGAGTGGCTTTCGTTGCATGCTTATTGCTTGTTTTCCTTCTTCCTTCCCTCTGCAGATGCTGTGTGAGCTTCCCACACCAGTTACCGGTGGAACAATGATCAGTGTAGAGGATCTTCAGCAGGAGTTCACTTGCAATGTCTATATAAAGCACAGGTTCATTATTATTTTTAGCCTCTATAGTTTCTAAAGTTATGTTTATGTTGAGTGACATCAACTGGAAATTGTTTTGCCACCTGATGTTAGTCATT
Organism: Erythroxylum baracoense; assembly: GCA_025629805.1. Taxonomy (NCBI): domain Eukaryota; kingdom Viridiplantae; phylum Streptophyta; class Magnoliopsida; order Malpighiales; family Erythroxylaceae; genus Erythroxylum; species Erythroxylum baracoense. The sequence goes on along the minus strand of JAOTAY010000190.1, from coordinate 39,742,482 downwards.
GAGGAAATACACTTTCTTATCTTCTTCATAGAAGGCTGTTGTTTGCTAGCTAGTATTTAATTTTAGATGTCTAAAGCTGCCATTTCAATATTGAACTTACAGAGAAGTCTTTGATGAGGAGAAGGAACCAGATGGAATGGTTCTGTTTGGATGGACACAAGCTCCTATTGAGAAGAATGATAACAAGTCCAATGGAAATGGTGAGACTGCATCAAATGCATTGTCAACAGAGCTCTCAGAGGTTCAAAAAGATGCTGAGGTTGAAGAAATTTCTGAGGGCACAGAGATTATAGGAAAGAAGAGAAAATTGCCGGAAGTGCCTTCCGAATTGTCTAGTGTCAACGACAGTAGCAATCAGAAGGACGTCCAAAAGATTGACGACGACGACGAAGATGACCTGGTCATGATTGATCATCTAGATGCCGCAAACATGGTCAAGAAAAAGAGATTGCAATAGTTCTTTCTTTTACATGATCCCATAGGACTTCTTAGCATCTTAATTTTGTAACTGTAGAGAGAAATGGTGATTCTTTTCCTGGCTCCAAAATTGTTATTGTTAGGTTGGTGAAAAATGTTTAGAATTTTCTTAAGCAGAACCTGTTGAATCCCATTTCCCCTTTTGTGGTTTATCAGCAGTGTGCATTCATGCTAACCAGTTTTACCAGTGCAATTTGTAGAACTTAACAGTGGAAGTTTGCAGGTAAAGAAATTTGTAATTTGTATTTGAGGCTGAGCAATTAAATTTTCAACCCTTTTTTTTTTTTGCTTATATTGAAGCTTTTTCAGACATATTATGATCTTTAACATTTTAGTTGAACTTTTTAAGGAACAGCACAAGAAACCATGTCTGGGTTTAGAATAGCAGGTTCCTAAACATCTGGAGATTGCCTTGAAGGATCCAAAAATAAAAACCTTTTTTCTTAGAAATGATTGAAAAATTTAACTAGTTTAGCCGGTTTAATCATAAAAATTTTGGATCAGTTGATTTTTCGATTCAGTTTTTAATTTTTTAATAATTATTATTGTTAAAAATTGATCAGTTTGTTAATTAATCAATCGATTTTATAAATTAATTAATTTTTATAAATTAAAATAAATTAATTAATTTTTATTTAATGAGCTTCTTTTTTAATTAAACTTTAATTTTTTGATAGGTGAGGACATTTTTTTCAATTATATTTTAAAATTAGTAATTTTAATTAATTTTTAGTTGAACTTTTTAAATATTAAAATTCTTATATTATTATTTTAATTTCTAATTCGATTTTGAAAACATTACTTGCTTGGGCAACTGGATTATGATAATTATATAATTTTTGCCTGATATTCGTATTATGATATTTTTCTCTTTTCATTTTGTTTTATTGCTTTATATTACATTAATTTCAGGTTTAAAAGTACATAAAATTTGTATGATTCAAGCAATTTTGAGAATTCTTTAATTTTAAATTTTTTTCTTTTTGGAATCTTCTTTTAATTTTTTGTTAAAAAAATAATAAAATATATGAAATATAACCATTACAAATATTACATTAATCAATCAAATGTTGCTGATGTAAATTATTTTTTAAATTTAAATAATTATTTTAACGTATTAGTTTATATCATGATTAATTAGTTCATTTTCATATTTTGCTTGTTTTGTAAAAATTAAAACTATAAATACCTTTTTTCAAAATTTTTAAAAATTAAAATATTTTTATTTTTTTATTTTGTTTTTTTTGAAATGAAAGAACCGCAGTTGCTATCTTTTAGATGCACACTTAATAAACTACGGGATTATCACAATAGTCTATAAATTATATCAACCACATATTCTATATTAGACAAGTCTTATACAATAAGTTTAATCGAGAAAGTGTATATAAAAAGAGTCGAATACAGAGTTTTTTAGCCCCGTCCTTCCGTTCCACCGAGTCGACCAGGCTGGGGGGCTTTAATACTTGCTTAAACAATCTCGACCTTTTACCTTGAAACAGACGCAAAGTGATTCTATACTCAAAAATGTAATGCAAAATCTGTAGAATCCCATAAGGGGTATTACATCTGTGCAACGGGAACTCGTGAAAAGGAACAAAACAAAACATAAACTCAGTTTATGTTGTTCTTCAGACACCAACACATGTTGTGGAACATTGGTTAGAACTAGACACTCTTCGACAAGGATATGAAGGAACACGTAGTTCATTCCTATTACATTTCTTCCTCTTCTTAGCATCAGGACGTTCTGGTTTCTTCAAATCTTCCAGACAATGAACATCCGCCATGCACGTAAAAGACCTCGACTTCCCCGAATAATACCTTGACAAGCCTCTCCTGCTAAAAACACAAAAACCCTTTTCAACTTTAATACAGAGAAACAAAGTTTAAAGAGTTTTTACCATGGTGAAACCAACCATGCATATCCTTACTTTTGTGGAAGATTAGTTCGGAGAGAATTCATGTCGAAAGTCATCATCTTGTCCATTTGACCCTCCTCCATGTTTGGTTGGAACTGGAAATTAACACGAACAGGAATCAGAAGAGAGCGCTTCAATGAAGAAAAAAATGGAGTTTTGGTGAGTAGTTTATATATATCTGAAACGGTGAGGAGATGTAAAGATGGTGATGAGGGAATGAGAATATTGAGGATAAGAATTAAGAGCTCACACGTCAATGGATAGAGATATTAATGAGAAGACAAGACAGTTTATATAAAGGATTATCTTTATTCATATATACATATATATGGATATAGATATAGAAATTAGAGAGAAAGAGGAGTTTCAGAGAAAAGGAGAGCCTCTAAAGCATTTTTGGGTATGTATAGCAACAGGCATCCACATGCTTATCTACACTTCCTCTGGTTCATTCATAGGCTTAGTGGCCTATCATATGCTTACCCTTTTTTGGGGGTGTCTTATTTTGCAGCTATGCTTAGTTCTTTTCCTTTGTATTAGTTTATGTCATGTCAGGTTATTTTGTGGATAATATGGAAATCAATTTCTTGGTTAATGTCAATCTACAAAGCTTGATGGAAAGTGAAAGGATGGTAGGAAGTGATTGAAGAGAAAGACCAACTTGTCAAATTTTGGATGACATTTTTTTTCCAATCAAGAAGATAAAAGGGAGATTAGGATGGCATATGAGTTAGGGTCAACCCGGCTCGACCCAATTAGCTTAAAATTAATGGGCCAAATCTAGGTTAATTTAGGTCTGATTTTTTTAAAAATTTTGGATTTTTGATTGCACATGTCAGACTTATCCTCCTTAGGTTTAAGCTAAAAAGAATTGAGGTAGGATGCGCTGGGCTCAGGCTCAGGCTCAGGCTCAGGCTTGAGCTAATCTTCAGTAAGAGAAAAAAATGTAAAAATATAATGATTAAAAATGTAATTTGCATCTTAATCCTTTATAAAAGGTTTAATTAAAGTTTTATTAACTATTTTATACTTTAACGTTAATAAAATATTATAAAAAAGGGTAAGAGAGTTAAGAATAAAACCTTATTTCAATTTTTTTTTGTAAAAAGTTAATATAAAATAATATTATCTTTTTAAGTTATAAATTTTATGTTTTTTAAAAGAATCGATTAAATTGGAGTAATTAGTAGTTTTTAATAATTATTACTATCAAATGAGATTTTTTATTTTTTATATTATTTTGATCATTTATAATATTAATGGGTATTGATACTCACCAAATATCATCAAATTAAGTGGAACTAACTTTTTTTCCTTGAATTACTATGACTTGCAAGATAGTAATAGTTTCCTTTTTTTTTGGTTAAGAATCAAAGGAATATCATTTTTAGTAACCTACCTAAGTTCTTAGATTTAACCAGAATCAATTAAACTCGACATAAATTAATAATTTAAGGTAATTAATAATAAATTATTAATTTAATTTAGATTTAATTAATTAGGTTTGAATTTGAAAATTGAGTTGAACCGTTATATAAGCAACATTTGATTGATATAAGTATGATGTTCATACTATTTTGTCGTTATCTTTTTGTCGAAGTTAAAGAAAATAAGATTTATTTTAAATTGACAATTAAAAGAAATTTTTTCAAGAATTTTAAAAATTACGTTATGCTTTAAGCATGTCTTAAATTACAGAGGATGCCTATGTCTTTCCATTCCTTTTCTCTTTGTTAAATGGATCCTAAGTACTTACTGCTAAATTAATGGGGGTGTTTGTTTCCGTTTTTTTCCTGTTTTTTGTTGTTGTTTTCATAAAAAATGAATTTTTTTTAAAAAATACGTTTGGCTCGTTATTGTTGCATTGTGCTGTTTTTAAAAATAAGAAAACTACAACCCAATTGCGGAAATATAAAAAATATGTTTCCGTGATATATTTCAACAGGTTTTCTTATATTCTAAAACAGTTTATTTAGAGGGACTACAATTTTCCTGCGATTTTTCCAGGTCTGTGTTTGCTTTTATTGCTTGTTACTTTAATATTTCTCCGTTATTCTGTTACTACGATTTTTCCGTGAGATTGTCATTGCTGAGTGTTGGTGGTTTGCTTATACGTGACATGCAGTTATGGTTACAATCCTTTTGGGCTCAGCAAGAAACCAGAAAACTTTGCTAAGTGGGTCCAGTACTCCAAATCTCTGTTCTTGTTTTGTTTATGTGTATGTAGGAAATTTGAGCCCTTTGAGCTATTTCTAACAGATATCAAGCGTACGAGTTGATCCACGCTAGATGGGCTATGCTTGGAGCAGCTGGCTTCGTCATTCTTGAAGCCTTTGACAAATTTTGGTGCCAACTGTGGCCCTGAAGCTGTATGGTTCAAGATTTGAACTATTCTGCTTCTTTAATTATTTACACCCTTTGGATTAGAATATGTAACTTGCTAATAGTTTTGATTCAGAACTCTCATGATTGATCACTTAATTGTTGCAGACGGGAGCTTTGCTTCTGGATGTGAACACATTGAACTATTTTGGGAAGCCCATCCTTATAAATCTCATTGCAGCTTTAATAGCTGAGGTTGTCCTTGTCGGAAGTGCTGCATACTACGGAATCATCAATGGCTTGGTATTTTTCTGCAACCTTAATTTTTAGGCTTTTGTTGTATTCACCAGTTCTTGTTCTGTA
>JAOTAY010000190.1:39676055-39737298 GCA_025629805.1 Erythroxylum baracoense | reverse complement strand
CAAACCATTCAGTCCCATTTTATGTACCACCAGAACCTGAAGAAGGTGGTGCTACACAATCAGAAACTGTGGAGCCTATAGAAGGCACTACACAGTATGAAGAAAGGAGAGAAGAGGTAGAAGATGAGGGTGAAGGAGAAGCTTTACACCCACCTTCAGATGTTGTACAAGAAAATCTACAAGATTACCAACTCACAAGGGATAAGCAACAAAGAATCAGAATTCCTAACAGAAGGTATACTGAACTAGACATGGTTGAATTTGTATGTTTCATGGATGAAAATGTGGAAAATAAGGCTCCAGAAACATATGATGAAGCCATGAGAAGCAAAGATGCAAAAAATTGAAAAGAAGCTTGTGAGAAGGAATATTCTTCATTAATGAAAAATAAGACTTGGACTTTAGTCCCTAGACCTTACAAAGCCAAATTAATTAAGAATAAATGGTTGTTCAAGTTAAAGGAAGGAGTAACTGAAGCAGAACCTAGAATTTACAAAGCTAGGCTTGTAGATAAGGGATTTAGGCAGAAGAAAGGAATAGACTACAAGGAGATATTCTCTCCAGTAGTCAAATTCAAGACAATAAGGCTTATTCTAGTTCTAGCAACTCTTTATGATTGGGAAATCCATCAAATGGATGTTAAGACAACTTTCCTATATGGAAAGCTAGAGGAGACTATATACATGAAGTAACCAATCAGATTTGAGGACAAAACTAAGCTAGACTATGTTTGCCTATTGCAGAAATCCCTATATGGGCTCAAGCAAGCACCTAGACAATGGAACAAGAAGTTCCATGAGGTTGCTGCTAGTATGAACTTCATCAGAAGCTCATATGACTACTGCCTATATTACAAGGATCTAGGAATGACTAAAGCAGTGTTCATGTTAGTCTATGTAGATGATCTAATCATCACAGGGAAGGACTTGAATAAAATTCAAGAGGTTAAGGCTGAATTGTGCTCTCATTTTGAAATGAAAGACCTAGGAGAAGCTCAGAAGCTTCTAGGAATGCAGATTATAAGAAAGAGGAGGGAAGGAAAGCTATGGCTTGTCCAAAGAAACTACATCCGAAAGATCCTAGCCCAATTTAATATGGAGCAAGCCAAACCTACTTCAGTTCCTTTAGGTTCACACTTGCAGATAGTTTCTGACAAGTGTCCTAAAACAGAAGAAGAAAAGAAGGCAATGGCTCACTACCCCTATGATGTAGGTGTTGGAAGTTTAATGTACCTTATGCTATGCACAAGGCCTGATCTAGCCTATGCAATTAGTATCCTAAGTAAATTCATGGCCAACCCAGGATTAGAACACTGGCAAGGGCTCAAGGGTGTTCTCAGATATATATCTGGAACAATTAACTATGGTTTATGTTTCACAAAAACAGAACTAACAAAGTGCAAATATCTGTCTTTATGTGGTTATGTGGATGCAGACTATGCAGCAGATAAGGACTCAAGAAAGTCAATATCAGCATATGTTTTCACACTATCAGCAAACACAATCAGTTGGAAATCTCAACAGCAATCAGTTGTAAGCCTATCTACCACAGAAGCAGAATATTATGCAATTACTGAAGGAGTAAAAGAGCAAGTATGGCTATCAGGTATACTCAAAGAAATCAACACAGTCATCACAACACCAATTTTATACACGGACAGTCAGAGTGCTTGGTACCTTAGTCGGGATCCAGTCCTCCATGAGAGATCCAAGCACATAGACGTGCGTCTGCACTTTGTCAGGGACCAAATCACCAAGGGGATTTTCAACCTGGAGAAGATCGCCGGAGAAATGAATCCATCAGACTTTGGAACAAAAGTTTTAACTAAAAAGAAATTCATTTTCTGTAGGGAATACTTACAGATCGAGGAAGCCTCTTGATTCCGAAGTCAAATCTGGCAGATTTCACAAAAGGGGTGGAAATTATTTCGGGATTTGGGGATTTTTCAAATTTGGGGATTTTTCTTAGGGCTTTTTTTTCAATCTGAGCTACAATTGGTGAAATAGGAGGAAAACCACATGAAATCAAAGTTGATTTCAACAGATCTCTCAAAGTTTTTAGAAAACTAGGGTTTTGGATTTTTCCTTAACTCTCTCGGGTGTTTCAGATCTGAGTGAAGATGATGGAGTAGGAGGGAAATTTGTGACAGATATTCCAACGTTTCAACTCAGATACTACAAAAATTCAAGAAGAATGAAGAACAGAAATGAAGCATGTGTCTATGTCTGAGACTTGTCGAAGAGAGAAGGAGGAGAAAGCTTACTAGGTGTTTCTTACAGCAGAGACAAAGGGATTGAAATCAGACAACCCCACGTGAGACAACAAGAAACAAGTCTGAAGCAGTGTCGTTTTTCATAAGCCATTAAATTCAACACATAGTCGCTTCATGCATCAGTAGCATTACACCTGCACATTGCCATTTTATATACTTAAAGGACCTAAGCAAAAACTCAGTTCATCATGCATGATACACAGATAGAGGAATGACTTTTAATAAGTCACATGGGAGTCACGTGAGATACTTCAGCTTCAAGCATCCGAAAGCCTCATTCTTCATCTCCTTCAGATATAAAAAGCAGAAGCATCATAGTCAGACAGAGAATAACACAACATATAATTTCAGTCTTCATTCGCTTGTAATTTCAGTCTTTGAGAAGTGCAAAAAAAACTTGTGTGAGGAAAAAAGATCAAAGAGTGCTAAAGTACCAACCTATTTTGGGTACTGGTGAGTTTGAGAGGCTCTTGTTGCAGGTGTTCAAAGAACACTCAATCTTTGTATCTTCTTCTTCACTTTCCTCTGCATTAGTGAAATTTCTACACCACAAACAAGTGGGAACCTTAGATGTAGATAGTTCTTGACTATCGAACCAAGTAAATCAGTTTTTTTACTTTTCTGTAATCTTACTATATCTACAAAATGGACAAAGTTTATCAATCTTGGTTATTAAAGATAACAGGAAATCAGTAGAAAACCCAACAGACAGGAACCATCCTATAGCTAATGTATTTGGACCAAAAGGAGTGGACATGTCGAGGGTGAAGTTTTCGGCAAGTCTTGTTGTTGTCGGTGGGTTTGATCCGTTACAGGATTGGCAAAAGAGTTACGACTACGGACTGAAGGAAGGTGGGAAAGAAGCATACTTGGTTGAGTACCCAAATGCGATTCACACGTTTCGTGCTTATCCAGAGGTGCCTGAGTCGTCTTTGTTCATCAAGGAGATGAGGGAGTTTGTGCAAAAGAAATCAGCAGCTAGTTAAGGATTGAATAAACCAACTATCCTTTCTTTAAGATTAATATGAATCATACCCTTCTTCATGAACAATACATATTTGATTCCATATATACATGATTGTCGAATGAATCAATTATAGTCTGCAGAAAGATTCAGAAGTAGCTATGTCCATCTCATAACCTGAATGCCTTCCCCATTCCAACTGATTCACTGTTTTTTTTCTTAATACTATGCTTAGGACCATTTACACCTACAAACAAAGAATATGTTATTGTTCGTACCAACTACTAGAATTTCCTCCAAGGTATATGGGCCAACTCTATAATCAAAAAACCTTCCTTCCAGTCCACCCTGTTGGGTTCTCTTAACCAGGCTAATCTTCTCAATGAACTTATTGAATTATTTTAAGTCTTTGTTAAGAATACACCTAGGGCTCATTAAATTAGAGAACATTTTTATAAATTATGAACTAGTTAATGAATCTTAAATATTGGTTACATCAAATTGATTGATAAATTTTAAGTCAATAATATATCAAATAACTTATTTAAAACACACAATTTTCAAATTATTATGTGTATTCAACAATTTATCTAGTACTTTCATCAATATATAAAAAATATGTGACCTTTTGTCCTTTTCAACATAAATTTTAGCCTCTTGTAGCAAACGTACCAGTGACTATGTATTTAACATGCATGTAAAATTATTCGAGAAAGAAGATGTTACATAATACATAAATTGCAGTAGTCATGAATTCTATTTACCGCATTAATAAAATATTAATGGAGCTAAATTTTAAATTGAGTTATAAAATTTTAAAATTTTGAAAACTTAATCAAATTTTTTTAAAATATTAAATATTAAAATAAAAGAACTTAAAAATTTTATTAATTTGTGATTTAATATTCATTTAGATTTATTATCATTTTTTATACTTCTTAACCAAAAAAAAACACATACCCAATTAGTATATTTTATATAACAAGACAATTAAAAAATAATAATAGAATTGTAAGATAAATTTAAGGATTTATTTAAGAGGAAATTAAGATGGACAAATATAATAACGTGTCATGTGTGATTGTGATTATGCCACGTAAGAAAGGAGAGTTGGTATCTGGTTCGGGCTTTTGGGTTCTAATTATCTCCCAGCCCACAATCGCTTTTCTTTTATTTTCTATAGCAAAACCTTCACTCTGTTTCTCTCTGTTCTCTTAAACCTCTGCTTTTGTTCAAGGATCTCCTCTTCTCTCGCCTCCGCATCGCTAACTTCATTCAACTTTCTCGCTCTTGCACTTTCATTGTCTCTGTCACTCTCTCTTACGCTCTGAGCGAACGAGAAAGTTCTTGGCTTGTCCGTCTCGGGTATGCATTTTCAACCTTTGCCTTGGTTTTATTGTTGCCCTCCCTTTTCCTTCCATTGTGTTTACTTCTGTAGAATACCTACTTATCCTAGAGCTATTTGGTTTCATTTTTTTCTTCCCATTTCGTTGGTTTTTGTTATTTCCTCGAGTTGGATTTTGTAGTTTTTGCGATTTCCATAAAGATTTCAGCTTTAGTTTCACCATCTCATTTGTGGATTTCCATTCTGTAGATTCTGTTAGTTTCATTTATAATTATTTTGGTATGTGTTTTTGTCATATTCCAATGGTAGTTACTTTCTGTTGTTAACAGAATTGGCCGAGAAAAATAATTTTGAGATGATAATTAGAAGTGCTTCTGAATCATCAAGGTATAGCTTTTCACTTGTCTCTACTCGTTATCTTGGAGGAACAGCTGATATTTTTGGTTTCTTACTTAATCATGCGATGATTGGTGATAAGAGAGGTTATTCAAGTTCTACGGAAACTGCAATTTTGAGAGGAAAATGGTTTGATAAATTCTTGAGAGATAAGTGCATTAATCTCAATGATGCGTTAACTGTGTTTAACCAGATGGTTCATATGCGACCTCTGCCTTCAGTTGTTCATTTTACCCAACTTTTTACAGCCATAGCGAGAATGAGATATTACTCTACAGTGATTTCCTTGTATAGAAGAATAGAAGTTGTAGGAGTTAAGCATGATATTTTTAGTCTCACTGTTTTTATCAATTGTTTCTGTAGCTTAAAAAGAGTGAATTTTGGTTTCTCTGTTTTAGGAAAAATTTTGAAACTTGGATATGAGCCTGACCATGCAATATTTAACACTCTTGTACATGGGCTTATTATTGAGGGTAAAATGATTCAAGCAATGGGATTTTTTAAAGAGATGGTGAAGAAAGGGATCCGACCTGATTTAGTTACTTACAATACAATAGTCAAAGGTTTATGTAAAACAAGAAATATCCTAATGGCACTTCAGTTACTTGAGAAAATGGAAGAAGTTGGCCAAGAGTTAGATGAGGTAGCATATAACACCATCATAGATTGCCTTTGCAAGGATAAACAGGTAACAGAAGCCATTAACTTATTCTCAAAAATGTTGGCTAGAGGCATTCAACCTACTACTGGTACCTTCAATTCCTTAATTTATGGATACTGTGTGCAAAACCAGATGGATGAGGCACTGAAAGTATTTCATATGATGATTGGTCGAGGTTTTAAACCTAATGTTGTAAACTATACCACCTTGATAAATGGCTACTGCAAAAGCGATAGAATAAATGAAGCTGTGAAGCTCTTCAAAGAAATGCAGCGCGTGAGATTGGCCCCTAATGTTGTCACTTACACCTCTATTATTGGTGGCTTGTGCAATTCCGATAGGCATGTTGATGCTTTGCGTCTTCTCAAAGAAATGCAAGACTTTGGACCAACACCAAACCTCATGACTTACTCAGTGCTATTGAAGGGCTTATGTAAATATGGGCATGCTCAGAAGGCATTGCAGATATTTCAAGCATTACAAGAGAGCAGTATAGAACTTGATATAGTAATTTATACCATAGTGATTGAAGGTATGTCCAAAGCTGGTAAGCTTGATGCTGCAAAGGAATTGTTTTATAGCCTTTCAACAAGGGGTTTGCAGCCTAATGTTGCGACATACACAACAATGATACATACACTTTGTTTGGAAGGTTTGCTTCATGAAGCATATCAGTTATTCAGGAAAATGGAAAAACATGATTGCTTGCCTAATACACGCACATATAGCACTATAATCCAAGGTTGTATCCGAAATAATGACATATCAATGGCAACCGAACTCATTAGTGAAAATCTTGAAAGAAAATTCGCTGCAGATGCTTTCACTGCATCAGAATTGTGTTCTGCGGCCAATGAGACCAATCTTAAGGCCAGTAGAATGTAGGAGGCTCCTACCTCAGTGGTGTTTCATTCATGGAATTCGATAAGAGGTTGTATCTAGCCACGGTGTTCAAATATATGGTGATGCAATCTCATTCACCATAATGGTTTGGTGATGATGAGTTGCTTCAATCTCTGTAGTGGTTATTTTTGAGAGACCTCAAATCTTTATATGTGGTCCATGCATATAATCAAGAGATGTTTTGTTTATAACCAGAAGATGGGCCACGAAATGTCTTCAAGGAAGTACAGAGTGATTTCAGAGAATTTGTATCCCACTTTCATTTGGCTGGTTGGTATGAATAAAATGCTTTCAGTTGATTACATTTTTCATCGGAGCTACAGTTTTTGTAAGTATACTTGTTTCATCAATGACAGGACATGAAGTATTAACAAGGATCATGGACAATTAGGCCCCCAAGAGCTGACTACTGTGATTCTGTTGTAAAAGCAAGATCATAATACTCTAATAGCATTCTTCGCATATCATTCTGTTTCTTGAAGGAATCTAAACTTCTGTCCATCTTTTGCAGTGAGTATATTGTCAATATCATCGACTGGAGTTGGATATGGATCATAGGACATCATGCAGTGACTTGGTGATAGTATTTCTAGGACTTCTGACAATTTTCAGCTTACATACTGAACTGGAAACCTTAGGTACAGCCTTGAAGACAAACTTAGTTAAGATTTTCCTTTTTGACGCAAGTGCAAATATATCTTTTCAGTTGACGTATATTGATTCATAGAGAACTTATTGCAGATAAAGAGATTCAGAATCTGGCTTTCACTTACTAAGAGCAAATGTTCCTGAAATTAGAATATGACTTTTCTGTGAAGAAAAGCTTGATTGACGAAAATTTTCTTAGCTGTTAATGACATCATAAGTGAAAAGCCATAGAAAGACAAGGTAGCTAGTTTATTCGCAAGCCATTACAATCATGAATGCATGCATCCTTAAGAAGTGGGATCCCTTGTCGGCTCTGTCACTTCCCTAATGTCTTTCGAAGATATCAGAATAAACAAGTTGGTAAGCACAATCAGTTCATCAAAGTTGATATGTTTAGGCTGAAATCATATGCATGTGTGTTGCTTTCTCCTGTCTCTCTTTCCTATGTCTGTCTTTTTTAGAAAGTATTTGAAGAATTCCACTGATTATGTCCAGGTGAAATGAAATCCTTGAACCAGTTACCTTATTTTTCCAGTTCCTTTTTCACAGGGATGAAGATAAAAACATGACATTTTAACCAGGCCTTAATTTAGAATTCTTGTATAGTTATATTATATTAGAACTTTGAGTCTTTTTTATGTCATATGATATGATAAATTTTGTGTTGCCCAAATAAACATGACACTGAAATTTATACTTGATCTTAAGCGAGGGTACTTCAACTCCTGTCTACTTAGCAGAAACAAAACTTTTTTATCAAAAAAAAATATTTATTCAGTTTGCAGTTCGTTTTGCAATGGGAAAATGACAGTAAAGCGTGCTGGTGAGGGAAAGTGGTTTGTTGTACATAGTGCAAAACTACGGAAAGTTTTCAGAAGAATTGCTTGCACTGGTTTTGATTCAGGAGAAAAAAACCTCAAGTATATGACTTTAAAAGGGGACTAGGCTAAAGATGCATTCTCTTTGTCTTAAATTTTCTTATTACCTTCGTTGTCTTAAGCTTAAACTTTTCAATCAAGCGTGTTAGAGATTCTTGATACAAAAGGACAAATGATAACTTTGTTTCGCATATCCTTCGTAAGTGTCTTTTGTTCTCTCCATTGTTCTGATGTTTGATCTTACAAAATCATCTTTCATACTTGTGTTCTTCCCATGCACTTCACAACTTATTTTCATGTCTTGGCATGTCTTGAAATGGTTGTCATATTAAAATATTTCCTTTGGTCCCTGACCCTTTGCTAAGTAAAGTTGCTGCATTTCTGAAGGTAAGAGAAGTCCCGAGTCATTTTGGCCTGTGAAGCAATCATTTGGCTCATTCCTTGTTGGAGGAGACAAGGGCAGTGCCTGACATTAATTCTGGACTTATTATGCTCAGTGTCTTGAAATGAAGTGCTAAAGTGTGACACTCCAAAGCCAACTTAAGCACTAGAATGCCAGGTTGATTGCTGGAGAACAGATCCAATGATCACGACAAAGAGTTTTACATAATTGGATGGAGATGATTTTGTTACGAGTGCTATGAATGAAGAAAAAACAGTTTGTGATCTTCCACAGGACATCAGCATTCTCACATGCCCTTGTTTGTAGCCCTTGCTTTATGCTTCAACCTAATCATCTACTATTAAGTATTTAATCCAGAATCAATCACTAACATAGAGGTTCTCTGGACTAATTCCAATGTCAAACGCCATAACATTTCTTTAGAATATTGAAAAAAATTATATATTTTAATTAATTGTAGTATATTTATAAGCATTAATATAATTTGACTCCAAATCTTTAAAAAATTGACACTTTGTTTTTAAATTTTAAATATGATTTTTTAAGTTTATTTATAAAATTTAAATTCTTTAATTTTTAGGTTTAATTCGTGAAATCAAATGGGTTAACATATTTTGCAGAGGTCCATTCAAAACTGAGTAGGAATTCGATACCCCACCAACAAAAAGAGATAGAATAGTGGACAAGGAAGCACCATTGTCCAGAGATTGCTTAAGATCATATGAAGTGACACAAAAAATGTCGTTGAAGAAACTCATTAAATGCATATGATGTTATGTTAGTATGTTTTAAACACTCCAGGCTGGATAATACTATTTTGTCGGCCATCAATTATTTATTTATTTTATAAATGTTTAATTATTACTGCAACTTGTATTATTAATTTAATTATTGAGTACACAGTAATTTAATCTAATTAATAATTATAAATTTACCTTCTCCGTTTTCAAGTAACCGAAGTTAGAAACCGAACCTTCAAATTCAAAGGTAAAAGATAAATTTCTTTTCGCCTGAGTTGTCTTGTCCATTTGATCAACACTTGCTCGTTGAAGCCGCCCATATGACCGAACTGTTCGTGTTCTGAAATTATTATCTTTTGCGTATTAGGTGCCTCTTTTAAGGTATCCACTCATTTTCACGACTTTTCATTGGATTGTTCTAAGAAGTTGCGATTGAAAATTCCTAAACATTTTACACATCCACCAATAGGAAAGTACTTACATGATTCGTCTCCTAAGGTCTGAGTCTGAGTTGACTCTTAAAATGTTTTAGTTTCATGTCTTCTAAAGTTAAGTTCATATACGAAGACGGTTGAGAGTATATCTTACAAATTTATGTGAATGCTAAATTCACTATTAGAAACTCCATAGTTCTTATTGGTACTTTCATTTAAAAAAAGGGAGGTGATGTATACAACTTATATGGAACTTCAGTCGAAAAGAAGTGACTCAAAACTAACCAAAAGTGAAAAAATAAAAGGTCACCTTACCTCATCACACATAATACACACAAAAAAAACTATTACTCCATATATTACTAAATGTAGCCTATGTAAGCACAACGGCATTTATACAAAGCCCTCCTTTTCTTTTTTGTAACAATGATTTTTTCTCCATTTTTTTTAATTTTTGATTCTAATCAGTTAGATACGTGACTGATGTTAATAAAAGTAGGTACGATGGGGCATTAATTAAAGGAGTATGACCAAGGTCTAGGTCCCAAGTTGTTTATCACAAAAGATAGGAACAAGAATGGAAAAGAAGTGTTTCAAGCATTTAAAGCCTCTTACTTATCAGCATATCTCAACGAGTTTTGTGATTCATGGCTATATAATCGTGTTAAACACAAGATAGATGGAAGAAGTGTGAAGAAAGATAACATATGGAGGATGAAAGGTGGAAGGAATAATTAGATGAGATGATCTTTAGAAACAAGGATCAAACTGAATTGGATGCTGTTTTCACTCAAGTTATAATCGACTGAAACATTTCTTCTTGTTCAGCATATGCCACCGAGCATTCCAACGTTTTGTTTTCAGGAAGTAATCATAGGACCAACTCATAAACTTGCATCAGCTTAACAGAATCATCAGCTTACATTGATTTTTCAGTGTAATTACTAAATTTGTTAAAACTACTAATTCATTAAATAATTTATCTTAAAATACATTCTGACTATAATAATTTACATCGTTGGTTGCAATTATAAGGTAGTAATAATAAAGTAAACAAAAGTTGATAAAACTAGTAATTTTCCTTCCAGTATTATAATTGGAGAGGTGATGCTATGCGACTTTTAAGTTTTACCTGAAAACTCTGAATGCAATGAACCATCAATTATACACCTTTCTGGTTAGTCTAAAGAAGCCAAAAGTCTAAAAGATCTTATCATCTCAAAGTCTTTAGTCATGATAATTGAAATAGCTTTGAATTCTTCTTTCCCTTTCTTCACCAGTAAATCACATAAATGTGTGAGTGGACAGCAGGCTCAGAGTAAGCTTAAGTGCAGAATTATAGTTTCTAGCTACACAAGAACTCATGGCTAAATTATTAGTTCTGCTTCTTCTACCACTCATCTTTTCCTGCAAATCTTCATCTTCAGCATCCGACAGATTGAGCGAAGGCTCATCTTTATCAGTGGAAAGAAAAGGTGATATCTTGGTCTCAGCTGGAGGAATCTTTTCTGCTGGATTCTTCCAAGTTGGCATCAACGCTTATTGCTTTGCTGTGTGGTTTAATGAGCCTTTCTGTTCAACAAACTGTACTGTGGTTTGGATGGCAAACCGTGACCAACCTGTTAATGGTAAAGAATCGAAGGTCTCTCTGTTAAGCTCTGGTAATCTTGTTTTATGTGACGCCGATGGGCTCAAAGTTTGGGCGACGAACACAGAGTCACCATCTTTTCTGCATCTCTCCATACATGACAATGGTAATCTTGTACTATCCAGCATGGAAGGAGAAGACGAAGTGCTGTGGCAAAGCTTTAACTTTCCCACAGATACTCTCCTTCCTCAGCAGGCACTAGCAAAAAGCAGGGAACTTGTTTCCTCCAGAAGTCAAAGCAACTACTCTTCAGGATTCTACAAGCTTTATTTTGATAACGATAACGTTCTTCGTCTTCTTTACAATGGCCCTGTGACTTCAAGCATTTACTGGCCAGACCCTATGATTATGTCCTGGGAAGCTGGGAGGTCTAGTTACAACAACAGCAGAACTTGTGTTTTAGATTCTTTGGGAAATTTCACCTCGAGTGATGGATTTTCTTCCATGTCAGCGGATTATGGAGTGATACTTCAAAGAAGATTGACAATTGATTACGATGGTAATCTTCGATTATACAGTCGAAAAGATAGCTGGGATACTTGGGTTGTTTCATGGCAGGCCATGTCCCAACCTTGTAGCATTCATGGAATTTGTGGACCTAATAGCATATGCAACTATGTTCCTGGCTCAGGTTCTGGCAGGAAATGCTCTTGCCTTCAGCGTTTCAAGATGAAGGATCGCAGTGACTGGTCTGCGGGCTGCGAACCCGAGTTCAACATTCCTTGTGACGGAAGCAAGAGCACCTTCGTTCAACTCACACATCTTGAGTTCTATGGCTATGACTTTGCTTTCTATCCCAATTACACACTACAGATGTGTAAAGATGTATGTTTGAAGAGATGTGATTGCAAAGGATTTCAACTTAAATTCATCAAGCATGATTACCCCAGCAATATCCCTTACTGTTTCGCAAAGGCACAACTACTAAATGGCCATCGTAATCCGAATTTCGAAGGAGACCTATACCTGAGAGTCCCAAAAACCACTACCTCTTTCGCAGCTAAAACTGAGGAGTTCAGTCTGGATTGTTCCGATCAAGCAGTCAGGCAGCTGGATAGAAAGTATGTTAAAAGCCATGAAAACGGAACATTGAAGTTCGTTTTCTGGTTTGTTTGTGTCATCGGAATATTTGAGTTTTTATGTGTTTTGTTAGCATGGTTTTTGTTAGCAAGAACACAGAAAACGTCGTATCAAGAACAGCAAGGTTACTATGTCGCAACCAGCTTCAGAAGATTCTCCTATGCCGAGTTAAAGAAGGCGACTCGAGGATTCAGCGAAGAGATTGGAGGAGGTGCTGGAGGAACTGTGTACAAAGGAACGTTATCTGATCAGAGAGTTGCTGCTATAAAACGTCTGAACCAAGTCAGCCAAGGTGAAGAAGAATTTCGAGTCGCAACTAGCACTTTTGGAAGACTTAACCACTTCAACTTGATAGAGATGTGGGGTTATTGTGCAGAGGGAAAGCACAGGCTTTTGGTCTACAAGTACATGAAGCATGGATCTTTAGCAGAAAATCTCGCTCGTAATGCACTAGATTGGAACAAAAGATTTGACATTGCTGTGGGTACAGCCAAAGGCCTAGCTTATCTACACGAAGAATGCTTAGAGTGGGTTTTGCATTGTGACATAAAGCCTCAAAACATACTTCTTGACAGTAACTTTCAACCAAAGTTATCAGATTTTGGCCTATCAAAGCCATTGAAAAGAGGTGATGATATCTATTCAAGGATCTCGAAGATTAGGGGGACCAGAGGCTACATAGCTCCAGAATGGGTTCTCAATCTGCCCATCACAGCCAAAGTGGATGTTTATAGTTATGGGATGGTCTTGTTGGAGATGGTGACTGGAAATAGCCCTAGCGCAGAAACAGAGAGCAGCAGTTCAGTTAGAGGAATGAAAGAAACCTGCACTGAAATGGATTCATGGATAGAAAAGAACATAGACCCCAAGCTGGAAGGAAAATATGACAAGGTTAAGATGAGAGTTTTGGTTGAAGTGGGTACGAAATGTATTCAGGAGAACAGGGATTCAAGACCCACCATGAGTCAAGTAGTTGAGATGCTTTTGCAGCATGAAAATGGTTCTGAATCTGCATGAACACATACTCTAGATTGCAGAATCTTCAAGGTCCAAGGATGTCATGTTCAGGTTTCAGGTATAGTTATGTAGTGAAACTGTGTACCATAAACATATGTACCGGGAATCTCGGATGTTGCTTTTAGTCTGAACTTGGGACGGCCAGACAGGTCCTTTCGACTCAAACCTGCATTTTCAACTGTAGACCGAGTTCCAGTTGTTTTGTCTTATCCTCCTGCCTTGACCGAGTTCCAGTTGTTTGTCTTATCCTCCTGCCTTCTAAAAAGCTTCCTGGACTTCAACCCAAGGTCTTATTGCTGTAACTTTTTCTATTTCTGCTGTTATATTACAAGTTTTTATGTCACTTTCTGGCTAATTTCTTCCACCAGGTCTCGGAAGGTTATGTTCGGATCTACATTCTTTTGTCTCGTATTTGATTCTTTTAAAACTCTTTAAAATGTCGTCTTGAGAAAGGAAAATGTTGTGAAGAGGGCGATGCTCATTCATAATTGGAGACAACTATATTATAATAAAAATTACTAATGTTTATAATAATAATAATAATAATAATAATAATAATAATAACGGATAGTGATTAATCCTTTAGGATTTTTTTTACATTAATTTTTTAAAAATTTTAATTTGTGACTAATTTCTTTAAAACTTATATAAATTAAGTAATTTTTTTTACTAAACTGACTTACTTATCAATTAAATAATCTAAGGGTTACGTCAACAATAATAATTTCTTCACATGATGTATATTAATTTTGAAATGATAATAACTAAATTAAAATTTTTGAAAAATTGGTGCTAAACTAAATTTTTTTTTTAAGTTATACACTTTTAATATGTTATTTTTAATTATTATTATTATTATTGATAACAACAACTTAAAAATCTATTTCGAGTCTGGTCCAAGTTAAATATATTTTTATTTTAAAATTTAAAATGTTATTATTTTATTTTTTCAAAATTTAAAAATAAAGAAATTAAATTTGACCAAAAATTTGATTAATGAATTTCTAATTTATTACTTTCAAACTGAATTGAGTCGGACAAATAGGTTTAGCCTTCTCCAATAATAATAATATGCTATTCATAAATCCACCTAATCGTGTTCTTTGGAAATGATAATATTACGAGACGATATCAAGCAAGTGGTCTACTCAAGTCTATAAGCCCTCCATCTTTTTGTTTTTCCATCTTCAAAACAGATTTAGTTCCTGTGTGTTTTCTCTTGTTATAACTTTTTGTTAAGGTTCTCTTATTGTACCCTTTTTCCATATTCTGAAAATCTTTGAAAATTTTATTTTAATTTCAATTTTTTGAAAAATTATTTTTCTTAGACTTTAGATAATAATAATAATAATAATAATGTAACTTAGTTCTTAAATTTAAATTGAATTAATTAAATTTAACTTAATTTAATAATTTAAGATAATTATAATACATTATTAATTTGAATCAAATTTAATTAATTTAGTTATAGTTTAATAAATGTATTGAATCGTCAAGTAAAAAATATTTGATTAATCCACATTCGATGATTATTGAATATGTTTTATTATTATCTTCTAGCTGAGATATAAGAAAAAAATACTTTTTTTAAAAAAACTGAAAACTTAAAAAAATTCCAAGAATTTTAAAGATTGCGAAGTTTTCCTATAATTTTTTAACTATAAGAAAAGTTTATATCATTTACCCTTTATTTTTATGTTGCATTTTAGGTGGTAGCTGCATTTAGTTGAGTATAGTATTTGCAGTAAATCATATTATATTTATTGTGAGTTAAAAAATAAAGTATATTTGATGATATTCAATCTAATCAAATTTAAATTTTCAAATAATTTAAATTAGTGTATAAAGAAAAAAAATATGTAAGTATATAAAATGTTTAAATTACAATAAACGTATTAACTTTTATTAAACATCAGTTCATCAATGACCCAAAATTTGAAAATATGAATAAATAATAGCTTATGCTTATGGAAATATAGTTAAAAATAACCTCTGCCGTGACCCAACACCCCAAAGCCGAGTCAATAACTTTTGGCTTGACCAGGTCAATATGTCAACGTCTCTTCTTTTTGTTTTCTGATCTCTTTCGATTAAAAGCTATGCTCTTCCGTTCATGGAAGCTAGAGTCCTCTTTCTAATTGTGGCAGTGGTGTCTCTCGGCAACTTTCGAGCATCCTCAAATCTCACCTCTCGCATCATAGGAGGAACAAGAACAAATGCCGCAAGAGATAATTCTTGAGTCATTGCTAAATCAGCAACGGTTAAGATGTTATATTTGTCTCGACGTTGGAATGTGGTTAAGTTGCCCAGTTTAATCAGCCGTCTGAAGCATTTGCGATATTTAGATCTTTCTAGTGCTAACTTGCCGACTAAAATGGGAAGGTTGATCAGTATGCACTATTTTGATTTTGAAGGTATTAGATTTTGCAACGTAGGTCAAGTATAGAGTTCATTAATAATGATTAAGCTTGAGTTAATTATTGCTCAAAATGAATAGAATCAGTTACTTGGATAGTTGACTTTTATCGTTTATAAACTTTAATATTTTTATATTTTAGTCAATATGGAATACTCTAACACTCCCACTCAAGTGTAACTGAGATTGGACATCCAGTTATTACTTGAAATAAATGCAGCAATAACTGGATCAGATTGTTGGGACTAGACATATAGACGGACAATCGAGAAATTAATAATCCGGACTAAACTTGCTCTAATACCATATTAAAATTTTTAAGATGGACAGAGTATAGAGTCCACTAACAATAATTAGACTTGGGTCAATTATTGTCAAAATGATCAGAACTAGTTATTTAGATAATTAACCCTTACCACTTATAAACCCTAACATTTTTATGTTTTTGTTGAGATGCTTTTGCACCGTGAAAATGGTTCTTAATCTGCATAAACTCAAACTCTGCCAATCAGTCCTGGGTTCTTTACCGGTGTATATTATGCAGTCTATTAAGTTACTCAAAGGAACATATGCAGCACTTGATAAAATTAAAAGGACATTCCTTTGGGGGGGAGGGGATTCCGAAAGGAAACCTAATCTAGTCAGCTGGAATAGCATATGCCAACCCAAAAGTCGAGGGAGGCTGGGAATAAGAAAGACCTATGAGAACAACGTCGCTCTTCTTCTTAAATTGGCATGGGATCTTATCTCCAACCATGCAAAACTCTGGAAATCGTTATTTCTAACCAAGTATAACATCTCACAACAGGAGATACGACGAAACTTCCCCCTTACCAAAGGCTCGCACCTATGCAAGCGACTACAAAAGATGTGGACTCTAGTCCTAGATTGCACAAGGTGGAGTCTTGGAAATGGGAAAGCTACTCTTTTTTGACAGGATCGGTGGACACACTCAGGGCAACCGCTGTACCTCTCGATAACAAATCCAATACCTTCTTCTCTTCGGAACCAATCGACTAACTGTTTTGTTACCACTGTAAGTGACTGGGATTGGTCTACCATACAGAAATATCTCCCCAACAACAAATTGGATGAGATCAAAGCTATTTACCTCCCTCAGAATCTGCTGAGGATGACAACATCTTATGGAGATGGGCACCAAAAGGACAATATACCTCAGCCACCGCTTATCAAGCAACTTGTATTTAACATTGGGACAGTGAAGAAACCTACTGGAAACAACTCTGGGTGCTGTCTGTCCCATAAAGAGTTAAACTTTTTATCTGGAAGGTCCTAAATAAGGCGATATGGACCAATCATGAGCGTTTTAGAAGGGGAGTCACATCTTTGGACTCGTGCCCCTTGTGCCCCTCTTCCAAAACATCCTTACATGTCCTCAAGGACTGCTCCCGCAGCTTGAACATTTGGCACTCCATCAAATCTGATATGGCAGACTGGTTCTGGTATGATACTTCCTGTAAAAATTGGATCAAAACTAACATCACTCAATCTTTTTTGTAGAATAGAATTCCATGGGCAATCTGGTTCACTATCGCTTGTTGGAAGATATGGAAATCCAGAAACGAAGCAATTTTTCAAGCACAACTTTTACCCGAAACTTCTCTCCACAATCAGATTATTGCCGCAGTAGTAGAATGTCAGTAATGCCTCACAAAGACAACCACCGAACGATCAATTGGGCAACAAATTGAATCCCTCTGTCATTCACATGGTTCCACCCCACCAAGACATCAACTCATGCACGACTCCTATCTCCTCAAGGCGGATGGCGCAGTATGCCGCCACACAGGCGGCGCGGCAGCAAGAGGATTCATCTCCGACCCTGGCGGAGCATAGATTCTAGGCTACTCAAAACACATAGCTTTCTATACCCCCATCCATGCAGAGCTCTGGGGGATCTTCCTCTGTTTACAACAAGCCAATACATTGGGGATCACCAAGATCATTGTTGAGACTGATAGCAAAGTGGCAACAAAAATGCTTACCGAACCTCTCGACGCTACCCCATCCATAGAGGCAATTGTTAACAGAATCGGTATGCTCGCCAATGGATTTCACATCATCAGCTTCAAATTTGTTCTGCGCCCAACCAATTCCACGGCGGACCATTTGGCAAAATTAGGGTTCAAAATGAGGGGATTTGCACAAGTCCAAATCCATCACTTCCCCTCTACTGAACCCTCAGCGCAAGGGGCATACGCACACTCGTACGCACCAGTCCAACCTTTTGCTAATCCCCACAGTTCCTCACCCTCTCTGATATCCCAGCCATTTCAAGCGTCTCCACCTGCTCAGGCCTTCCGTCATTTCTCCACAAGGATACAGAGGAACGAGGTTTTTTTTGACCAGGAACTCCCTTCTTCTACCGATATCAACCCCCTAACCCGTAGGGGTTCTTTGTAATTTTGCTTTTTTGCATTACAGGTTTTTATACAACCTCTTCAATATTAAAAAAAAAAAGATGTTCATTCCTTGGGTGGTTGCAAGTGACATGTACTAACTTAATTGTTTATTTTTGTGCGTATTCTCTTACAGTAACTTCCTATGGTTTAACCAAGTTTTTTTTAATCTTTTTAAAATCTTAACAAATTAATTTGAGTTTTTAAAAAAATTCTTTTTCTTAAATTTTAATTAAATAATAATAAAATATACAAAATATGAATATTATATCAATATTAATCAAATATCATTAATATGCTAATACAACTTAATTTTTAAACTCAAACAAAAGTAATTAAACTTAAATTAATAATTTAAAATAATTATAATAAATTATTAATTTGAATCAAATTTAATTAATTTATTTCTAATTCAAGAGATGAGTTGAATGGAGATTAGTTCACGCGTATATATATTACATGTATTACAATAAATAACCTCTGAGTATTTAAAACAGAAACATAAAATAGCCAGATTGATCAAGTCCAAGAACCTAAAACTTTGTCTGCACGCTCTCCTATTCTCAATGTTGTGACTGCCCTGCCGTTCACGGAAGCTAGAGTCCTCTTTCTAACTGAGATAATGGTGTCTATAAAATAGTATACGTTTACCGACAGAGGGTTTAGGCCACTCATCCGCCAAGTATCTTTCCTAGTCAACCAAGTCTTCGGACCTCTCGTAATCAAGCTCTATCTTGTTTTATTTAGAACCAAGATTATACATGCGGATGGTCTCAAGTCTTCCGACCTCTCGTAACCAAGCTCTATCTTGTTTTATTTACAACCAAGATTATACCTGCGGATGTTCTTCCTCTGTGTTCTAAGTTAATACAACTTTGTTCTTGCTATTTCTTCATTTGATATAGTCCTCCTCAGCTTCGATCTTTCAATACACTAGCAATAAGAGATTCATGGCTGCTGAGGTTGTGGCAGGATCCTTTCTTAATGCTTTCTTCAATGTACTATTTGACAGAATGACTTCTCAAAGATTTGTGGACTTCTTCGGACGTCAGAATCTCAGTGATCATCTGTTGCAGAAGTTGAAGACTGCCACGAACTCCGTTCGAGGTGTTCTTGACGATGCAGAGGAGAAGGAGATCACGAAGCCAGCTGTGAAACAATGGCTTGACGACTTCAAAAATGCCTTCTTTAAAGCTGATGATTTCTTGGACGAGATTGACTATGAAGCTACTCGGCTCGAACTCGAAGCTGAATCTCGATCCGTCGCAGATGATGTTCGCAAGTTTCTACGGCCTCGGAAGTCAGTTAAGAAAGGGTTGAAAGGGAGGCTGATGGAGATACTGGAGACCATTGAAGATCTGGCGAATCAAAAGGATATGCTTGGCCTGAGAGAGATCATAGGAGGTGGACAATCCACTCAAAGGATACCCACTACGTCTCTTGTTGAAAAGTCTAGCTTTTTTGGTAGGGAACGAGATCAGGAAGCGATAATGGAAGTGTTGCTGTCGGATGATGTCAATCGCAGCAACAATTTGAGTATAATTTCCATCGTGGGCCTCGGTGGAATAGGTAAAACTACACTTGCGCAGCTCATCTACGGAGATGAAAGAGTCCGAAACCGATTTGATGTCAGAGGGTGGGTATGCGTTTCAGAAGAGTTTGATGTTCCTAGAATAACAAGAGATATTGTCAAAGAAGTGGCTCAAATGGCTTGTGATGATAAGACTCTAAACCAGATCCACGTTGAACTGGGGGAAAAATTGACAGAAAAAAAGTTCTTGCTTGTGTTGGACGATGTTTGGAATGAAAGCGTCAATTATTGGGACCAATTGCTAAAGCCTTTGAAGTCTGGGGGTCACGGAAGCAAGATTATCGTCACCACACGTAATGATGGTGTAGCAACAACAGTGAGTTTTAGCTCAATATTTCGTTTAGATGTGTTGGCTTCGACTGAATGCTGGCAATTATTCTGCAAACACGCTTTTGAGGATGAAAACTGTGGTGAGTATCCACATTTAGAAGAAATTGGTAAAGAGATTGTGAAAAGATGTGACGGCCTTCCTTTAGCGGTGAAAGTAATGGGAGGTATCTTGCGTTCGAAGAGAAATGTGAAAGATTGGGAGAACGTTTTAAGAAATGATCTATGGAAAATTTCTAAAGATGATATTCTTCCAGTTCTAAGATTGAGCTACCGTTACCTTCCATCTCATCTAAAGCAGTGCTTTGCGTATTGTTCAATATTTCCCAAGGATTACAAATTTGAGAAGGAGCAATTAGTCCTTTTGTGGATGGCAGAAGGTTTTTTGATTAAGGAAGAAGGAAGCCAGACAATGGAAGAAGTGGGTGAAGAGTACTTTAAGGAGCTAGTATCGAGGTCTTTTTTCCAACATGTTAATAATTCTTTTGTCATGCATGACTTGATCAATGACTTGGCTAGAGTTGTGGCTGGAGATTTTTGCTTCAGGTTTGAAAATCAAGATTTTTGCAGAACATTCGACAAGCTTCGTTATTTTTCATGTGTAGCGGTGAAAGAAGAATCATCATCTCGGCAACTTTCGAGCATCTTCAAATCTCGCCTCTTGCGCACATTCCTACCATTTTATGATTATACAAAATGGGAGCTGCAAGGGATGATTCTTGATTTATTTCTAAATCAGCAACGATTAAGAGTGCTATCTTTGTCCGGATGTCGGAATGTGTTCCAGTTGCCCAGTTCAATCAGCCATCTGAAGCATTTGCGATATTTGGATCTCTCTATGACATCAATCGAAAGTTTACCTGAACGTTTGTGTGGTTTCTACAATTTACAAACTTTGAAATTAACTTGGTGCGTTAATCTTGCTAAGTTGCCGACTAAGATGGGAAGGTTGATTAATATGCGCTATCTTGATGTTGAAGGAATAAAATTGCAAGAGATGCCTCCAAATATGGGCAAACTGATAAAGCTGCAAACCCTAACTGATTTCTTTGTGGGAAAGCGAGAGGGTTGTGGAGTTAAAGAATTGGGAAGCCTTCAACATCTTGGAGGAAGGCTTAGAATTCATAATCTTCAAAATGTGGTGAACGCCAAAGACGCTTTGGAAGCCAAGATCAAGTGTAAGAAGAAGCTTAAGGAGTTGGAGTTATATTGGAAAGATGGAACTGATTATTCACATCATCAAAAGGCTGTACTTGATGGGTTGCAGCCTCACACAGAAATAGAAGGCATTTCAATCGTTGGTTATGGAGGTACTAGCTTTCCAAATTGGTTAGGAGAGTCTTCGTTCACCAAATTAGTCTCTTTAAAGCTTAGGGGATGTAAATACTGTTCCTCCCTACCACCAGTTGGGCAAATGTCTTCTCTCAAGTATCTGGAAGTTAGAGGTTTTAATGAAGTGAGGGTAATTGATTCTGATTTCTATGGTAGAGGTAGACGTGTCTCAGCAGTGAAGCCATTTCAATCTCTTGAGATCATATGCTTTAATGATATGTCTCAGTGGCAAGAGTGGAGACCTTATGGAAGTGGAGCCTTTCCTTGTCTCAAAAAGCTAAGTGTAATAAATTGTCCGAATTTAAAAGGCGCTCTACCTTGTCATCTTCCCTCTCTGGAGAAACTTAAGATTGAGGGTTGTCCGCAACTTCAAAATTGTGTTCCAAATGCTCCCAACCTTTCTTCACTAGAATTAACTAGTAATTATTATCAGCGCCCCTTCATGAGTTCCAATCGTCTCGCAATTATTAACATCCAAGAATCTGTATTGGAAAAGATTGGGCAACTTGGCTCTTCTTTTAAAGAAATTGAAATTGCCAAACATGAACCGCTCGAGTGCTTTTCATTAGAGTTGTTCCCTAAATTGAAGAGTCTGAGAATTGAAGAATGTCCACATTTTGAATCCTTTTGTACACCCAATCAGGAATTTGTCTCTTTTGAATTTCTGACAAAGCTTATTCTTCGGGATTGTCAAAAACTGAAGTTCCTACCAGAGCGTATGCATTCTCTTATCCCTACGCTTTTGACGTTGGAAATAATTAGATGCCCAGAAATAGAGACACTCCCAAGAGATGGTTTGCCTTTGAAACTACAATCACTTACTATCTCCAATTGCAACAAACTCATTGCTGGGCGTATGAATTGGGATTTGCTGAAACTCACCTCTCTTACTTCCTTCAGGATTCATGATTATGAAGCAGAAGAAATGGAACGCTTCCCAGAGGTGACCCTCTTACCCTCGGTTCTTACTTCACTTGAGATTCGGAATCTGCCATATTTAAAATCTTTGAACTACGAAGGGCTTCAACGTTTTGATTCTCTTGAAGAGTTGATAATCATGAATTGTCGTAGGCTCCAGTTGGTGCCAGATGAGGGTTTGCCCTCTACGCGTACCCATCTCAACAGAAGATTTCATGATCTCACCCGTCTTAGAAAATTGCGTATTTGGATTTGCCCTGAGATTGCATCCCTACCAGAAGAAGGGCTGCCACCCAATCTAATCACTCTTGAGCTGTATAATCTCCAGAATCTGAGGTCTGTGGAAGGAATTCGCCACCTTACTTCCCTCGAAATCTTGGTAATTGTGGGGTGCCCTGATCTGAAAACCTTGCCAGAGGAGGGCTTGCCATCCTCCCTTTCTGCTCTAATTATCAGGAGCTGTCCTTTGCTGGAGAAAAGGTGTGGGATAGGGAAACATTAGGCCAAATTTCACGCATCCCATACATTGCTCTATAGAAAAGGAGCAGCCTCGATTGATTGACTGACTTGATCAAGCGTTATATATAAAGGTAGTTATTGATAATAATTCGCATCTTGAGTGTCTATGTTGTTATTCTTAATGTTGAAATGGTTGATGGAATATATATAATATGAAGTTGTATATGCTTAAACCAACCAAAATTATACTAAATTAGCATATGTAAGTGTAATTTGGCATAAGCACAATGTAACCATCCTCGAGCTTCCATTTTCAAAATTCAGCAAGTGAAAAGTCTTCATTTCCAGAGATGATACCAACCTTGGCAGTTAATGTCCTGTCATACCCAGAGTTACAATAACAAAGCAAAACAAATATCTTAAATCAATCTTTCTCAACGAATAAGATGCGCTTTTTCTTCCTGTTCTAATCTAAGTGATTTCTGAACATTAGCAATTCCTTCAGAATCTGCGATAGATACATAATTAATCAGAACATCATAGTATAAAAAAAATAAAGCGGCAACAACAAATGACAATCTTGCCATCTCTGTAGTTTATTTGAAGTGATGGTCAGAATAAGAAATAAAACAGCCAAGTTTTAGAGAAAATTATTCCACTCATGTTCAAACATTAGACGAACAAATAAATGTACAGTTCTAGAAGCACTAATGAGCCAAATGCATCAACAAATCAAACCAGAGAGATATTGCAGATATCAAAGCATCAAAGGCACATAGAGAACAATCATCGAATATTAAGAACTCATGAACAAAGACAGCTCCATCATTTGTTGACTTAGAAGATGGAACTCTCGACTAATGCAGAGAAGAAGAACAAGCATACAACCTTTCATCTGCAAACAAGAGGGAGGTTATAAGTAAATCAAACTATCAAACATAACAAACAATTGTGTGAATATGCGAGTGAAGAAGCTCAAGTTATGAGAAATATTATATGCCATTGCAGGTAGCAGAGGCTTTGCGATGGTTTCAATGCTAAATACTCTTTGAAGAAACTGCATACATGAAGTAATAAACTAGTTAGTAAACTACGAAGTCCATTAAAGCAAAAGTAAAGGACAAAACACAACAGGAAGAATCTTCTTAGAGAAACTGAATAGGAAGAAGAAAAAAAGATCCAATGGGAACTAAGACATTTTTCAAGAAGATGCAAAGGGAACGGAAACATTTTTCAACAAGCAAAATAAACAACAAATGATCAAAATGTGAGAATGGCTGATGTATTACTCGATTATTCCATATGCACTATTAGCACATAATTTGTAAACTGCCATAGATGACAGAACTACAATTCGGCAAAAGGTATTTGCAACTGTTTAATCAGCAAAGTCCGAAAACTTTCAAATCAGCTCTGTATAGAACCCCTAATAGCAAGTTAAGTAATGAGACATCAAACAAATTCAAGAAGCAAAAATAGAAAGTATACTCGTGTCTCTTCAAATACTTCCCCTTTAAACCTTATACCAAAGAACTCATTGAACTACAGCATCAGACACGAACCCATCCTCATGTAGCAAACAACAAAAAACCAAGATCTTAAAATGTAAAGGGAATAACACTAAACACACTATATCTCGTCGAAGGCAGAAACGTGGATTCCAAATCTAAGATTTTTAATTTAGATTGACTTTTGTTATGTGTTTTATTGCACTATGATTTTGGGAGTTTTTGCTTTAGAACATATCTCTAAGAAACCCAAAACTTCTGTTGCATTTTTAACGTTTTCTGTAAGTTCTCTGCAATCTATTACAAGCCACATACACAAGGATTGCAATGTAATAATCATCTCAAGTTTAAGCTGTCCTCTATATCACCCAGAACACTTCAACCACCCTTTCAAATCAAAGAAAAACCTTTTGTGTACGGTCTACCATTTGGCATGTTTAGCAAGAAAAAGACATCGGTCGTTGATTTGCTCTCTAATCCTAAAACATATTTTATCGATATTGTCTCCAGTTAATAGCAAAACCAATAAAAGCATGCATACAACAATGCCTGGAAGAACGAAACCTGAACATACACACAAAAGAAAAAAGGAGCAAGATGGTTTTAGGAGATATCAACAAATCTAAGTAACTTACCATAAATGTTCACCAATAAGAAAACAATCACAAATAACTAGAGAAAAAATTGCAATTTCAGTGCAGTTAAGTCAAAGATTAGTATGCTCCTCCAAGAAAGAACACATCAGAAAGCCTATTTTTTCAACTCCTTGTTTACCTCCGATCTAAGCATCAGAATGTAACTAACCTTATTCCTACAACTTTCTAAAAATCATGGCACGCAACATATACCTGTGAAAGTCAAACTTGGGATTTCCCCTGCAATGAGTCTATATAAAGGAAAATAAAAGTTAGTACTACATGTTGAATTGAATCAAGACACAAATTCGTTCCTGAAAAGGGAATATATGCATTAGAGTTGTAAGAGCATACCATGATGAATCCCAATCGTAGAGAGGTGTGGTCGGATTTGGTTACGGATCCCCAAAACTGCTTGAGAAAAGCTTGTTGAGAAAGTAAATTAAAAATAGCTTGTGATGTGATTTGTTTAAGACAAAAATTACCGTTTACAAAATTAAGGGGTAGGATTTTTTTATGCGTTGAATCACTTTAGAAGTCATTGATATTTTGGAGGAAACGAAGCAAACTTGCAAATGATCTTGCAGTCGAAGCAGTTTTAGTACCCAACATAAGTTAACTTGCAAATGATTGTAAGAAAACTTACCACCCAACCTCAGTACGTCAAACTTCAAGTAAAAATTCACAAGATTACCTTGCATCTGATGCAAGACTATACTTGATTGTGTCATAAAGTCCCATATGATTATACCATATGATTATAAGGATAAGGAACAGATATAGGATGAGTTTGTGTTTGTTTCAATACTAGAACATATTCTTCATGAAAAGTCATTGTCAATAGAGGCACAAACACAGGCAAAATGGTACAAATTAACGATCGGAACTCCATGTCTACTCTCGTCTTTAAAGAACATCTCAAGCTTCCTCAACTCATCAAAAAACAAATTCAATTTCAAGGAGAAAAAGCTAAAAAAACTACAAAGAGATCCGAATTTTACAGAGTTCAAAGTTTTTGTGAGGGGAGAGCTTGGAAGTTATGAGCACCGACAACATCTAAGCCCAGTACTTGAGAGCTATTCTCAGATTGTTCGCATCCTGAGATTCGAAACATTTGATTGGACTTATGAGATCTGGAAATTGGAAAACGTACCAAAGCGTGATGCATGTACAAGGCGTTGTGTTGAATTCTAGCGATTTCTTAGGCTAGCCATTTCTCTTCATCTTGTATTCCTTCTAGAGACACAAACACAGGCAAAACACGCAAGACATGTCTTAAATAGTTGCAGTTTATGATCGGTCCAGCATCAAATTGTTGCAGTTATGATCTTAAGATTTGGAAATCAACAGGTTTTTAGGCTACAAGGAAGATTGGCTAGTTTTTAGTAACTCATACTGGATGTCTAATCGATGGCTAAACTTGACAGCTGCCAACAAGACCACACCATACAGGATGACTACATCTCTCAGTAAGAAACTCTATGCAACAACTAGTTTGAAACAAAATGGTAAGAGAGACAGAGAAAGAGAAAGATTTTGACGTCTATGAAAATTAGTACCAGGAGAATTGCTAAATTTCATATCTGAATAAAATCACCAAAAGGTTAAATTGGACGATTTTAGCCGATACGACCATAAATTAAGAAAATGTGTGTACCAGGTCAGAAAGAGTTTAGTTCTTTATTATATTCCCAAGGCGCTCGCCTTGAGCTTTACTGATTAACATAATTCCTCTCTCAACTATTGAACGACAAGCAAGTGCTTCAGCTTTTGAGCCAATCTCATCAACTATTATCACCTCAAACATGTGGATTTTCAATGCCTCAATCATGACTCTATACTAAAAAGATGGTTCCAAAACCTGCATTCTTCTTGCACCTCCTATAGCTGAAGGTGGGATGTCCCCACCCCCTCCAATTTCATTACTCGTATCGACAGTCACCTACTCCACTCATTGTAAACAAGTACAATCACATATTATCAGTTAACAACGTGAATATGTATGCAGATGTGCATGTTCTAAGAGAGAAAGAAGGGGGTGAACTCACTACTCTTCTGTGAAATTCATCTGACAAGACACATGCAGTCTCTTGCATAACAGTAGTCTTACCCACTCCAAAGCTTCAAAGATTGGAAGTAGTTAAACACGGTGCAAAAATCTCTATAAGAAAAGCATTGAGGAGTTTGACTTAGCATCACCAATAAAAAAGTTTAAGTCAAAGAGTTCTAAAATCAAACTAGTCTTGACCTAGTCTGTTAAACAAATCAATTCTGGAGAATTTCTACTCTGATATTTTAAAATGATCAGCACCAGTACCTTCCCACAAAAGATGCTCTTTGAATATTGAATCATATCATTAACCATGTCAATGTGATCACAAACAGCGCTGCCAACTCGGCAAGTCAAACCAACTACAGCCCTTTCCTGATTGCAGGTATTTTATGCAAAGTCCCCTCAATCCTAGTTCTATTATAAGCTCCAAATTCTCCAACAATGTTTTGAGCATACTCCAACTCTCCTAGTGATACCTTACAAATAAGAAACTTCAACTATTAAATGGATTTTTTATCAGTTGCATGCTATTGTAATCTTGTTCATGGGATATATCAGATGAATTATATTCCCAATTCACCTTGACAGCGTGCCTCTGGCAGACGTCCCAAGTCTAATATAACTCGTCGAACAACTATATTATTTAATCCTAATTAGAATTTGATAGGCCTCCCATTAGACTCACCTATACCAGGAGGCACAAGAAGGGGTGATAGTTGGCGTGATCTGGTAATTACAGATGGAAAGTAGCTGAATAAGTTTGTTATAGTCAGTTAGAGAATGTTACTTAATAGGACATATAAAATGGTGAGGGAACATCTGCAGATAGGAATGAAATGGAAATCATAAACAATTTTTTTTTTTCAAAACGCCTATTTTCACCGATGATAGTAAGAAGATAGTCAAAGACAATCAAAGAAATTGACTAATATTGCTTAGCATTCCGGAACAGGCAAACAATTGTTTCTCATATCTTTCATATTGGACTGTATTTTAACTTCCATAACTCAAATGTAATGTATAGCCATATACTCAAATGTAATAATATGCAGGAACACTAGATCATCCTTCTCAAAAGTTGAAGAAATATAAAAGTATGTAAGGGCGAACAAACGGGTTATAATTTATAACTGAATCGTGGAGTAATCGCCTATAAGTAACGAACTTTACAATCCATTCTAAACTTGGTGATACCATTAAAAGGAACACGAAATATTGAGCCAAAAGTTCACACATCCCAATCATTGATATAAGATGATTCATCGAGCGTTATGAAGGTACTCATTGATGATAATTCCCATCCGGAATATTATAGTATTCTTAATTTTGAAATGCTTAATGAAATATAATATGCAGTTGAGCAGCGCAAATTAAGGTCGCGTTTGAATATGCGGTATATTAGGGATAAGTACTTATTTACCGTAGTTTTCAAATGCAGTTACATGTTTGGATCTGCGGTGAATAACTGGAGGTTGAAGAAAAGTACGGTGCTACCGTAAAAATTAATAAGCAGAAAGAGGGTTGCAGTAGGAAACTGCTTCTGCGGTAGAAATTTTACTTTTTATTAATAACCTTCACTACAATTATTATTTTCCATTATACTCTTAATTAATATGACTAATAATATATTTTTATGAAATATTTAATTTACTAAATTTATTTTATTTATATTTTCTTATTTTAATTTAATATTTTATTATTTATAATTTTAAATTTATATGACTAATAATATTTTTTAATTATTTATATAACAATTAATAGTTTATTAAATCAATGAGCTTTTTAGTCATTTTATCTCTTTTCAGTAACCGCAACCGCACTTACCAAACATCTATTTTCACATTTCAGCAATTAACAAGACAACAATCCCAAACACATAAGTATTTATTGAGAATAACTAAATAAGTACTTATCATTTCAACAGGTTGTCAACTGCCGCCGCTCTCCTAAACCAAGCTTAAGGCTTGTATTATATAATGTTTGAAAGTAGTATCTTGTTATTCTTAATGTATTGATATTCAAATAAAAATAGTGTGCAAAATTTTAGCAATTATTTTATAGTTATTCCTTATTTGTCAAACTTAAGCCAATGTCCAACTTATCTTTAATTTACCATGATCTAATAAGAATTCAAGATAAAAACAGTATTCTAGTGATTATATTTACATTTTTAACCTTTTAAGAACTGCAACATCTTTTTTTACCATATTATGCATACAAAATCTGATTACAAAACTCGTTGTTGAGAATTGGTTTTGCAATTAATTAATTATACTGCGATATGTGTATTATACGTTTAATTAATTACTTGGTCTTTTTATTGTTCAACATAGTTCCTAGTGAAACTGAGGATGGCCTAGCAAATTTTCACATGTCAAAACATTCAGAGATGGAGCCTGCTGAAACGTTGAGTTAGCTATTGTTGAAGCTGCAAACAAGAGAAAATGTGAGTATTTCATACACTCACTTAAGGCTCTCCTTTGTAGGAGGTCTTGAGTTCGAGTCACCACAAAAGAGGGAAGAAGGGAAATTTTCCTTGTTGATGATCCTCCATCCCCCTGAGCATGCTCCTTAGTCGAATCAATTGCGGATGTTTAGCTTCTAGCGGTAGTGTGAGAATTGGAACTACTGAAAACCTAGGGCTGATGGGAACCTGATGTTGAGCAGGGCCAGCGATCAATCAGCAGTCGACCAATCAGTATTTAACGACTTCTTGTGCGCAGAAGTGTACAGGATACGTACGAACTTGAGGAATCTTGGGGTTCCAGATTTACATCCTCTAAGACTCTTAGGGTGGGTGAGATCTTAGGAGTTTAGGATTAGTCTGGAGAAACTGGGATACCTAATGTATATATAAAAAAAAAGTCATACAACTAAAGGCTTAATTACGAAATTTGGTTAGATTTTGAACCAAATAATGTTATTTTAAATTGAATTATTTAGTTTTTCTGAAATTTAAAATTCGATTAAGTAAAAAGTTTTGTTGATTTTGAATCGAAGTTAAACTGAAATGCGCTATCCCTAGTTAGACCAAATGATTTTGCTCTAATCTTTGAATCATGCTTTCTTTGATTGAATACAGCAAAGAAGTAAGAGTGTTGGGAACAATATGACATGTGCATGCAGGCGCGATGTAGTAAAAATGACATAGAGATTGGAAATACGAATGCCAAAGGAATTGCTATAAGAAGAATTCATGCGAGCTGTGGGGAATTCTGCTCCAAAACTTTAACTTCTGAAAGTTTTCTTCTTGAGTTCTAAACTTCTGAATTTTTGTCTGGTGAATCTTGCAGGTCTTGCCTGGTGCAATTTTGCTTTTACTAGTTTCAGTTAAAACTTGCAACTTCTTCTGTGATCATAATTACAAAACTTCATCCGGGAATTGGGGTATATAGAAACAAAACAACAGAAGTTATACATCTAATCAACACCAGAAAATTTATCATTAATCACACCATATAGTTGATAAAACCTCTAAAAACCATAACATCAAGTTCTGTACATACATGAAAGAATATGAACAGAGAGGAAAGATAGGTAACATGAAAAGAGTCTGATAAGAACATTTGCTACATATACCATAGATGAAGCAACAGCAGAAGGCATCAGAATCAATGTCTCTCCCCTGAATATGAAATCTGCAAGTGTTGCTTTAGTTTACACAATTCACAGATAATTATCTGCCACTGAGACTAGAAAACTGGGCGAACATTGAAGTTCCTGAATGTTCATCTATGGTTTGGACTTCAGCTGGACCTTTGTTCTCTGCAGGGACAGAAACAGGACGATCATCAGGATTCGGGGTAGCAGTCGCAGTAGCAGGTAGAACAGCAGGAGAGGCAGCTGCATTGTCTGCAGGTGATTGGTTTTCTTCCTCAGTTTTTCCCTCTGTGAAGGCCTCTTGAAGCTGCAAAGCATATTCCAAGTTCCAGAGAACATCTCCCATGGTAGGCCTATCAACACCATAGTCAGACAAGCACTTTTCGGCAGCCTCAGCAAACTTCTTCATTGATTCAGGATTGATTGTACCGACAAGATGAGGGTCGATGATCTTCTCAAGCAAGCCCTTCCTCTTCCATTGCATAGCCCAATCTGCCAAGTTAACTTGTTCCCTGGGGAGTTGTGGGTTAATGACAGGCCTAGCACACAATGCTTCAAAAAGCAACACTCCAAATGAGTAAACATCAGATTTATCGGTTAGTTGCTGTCTCCTGAAGTACTCAGGATCCAAGTACCCAAAGCTTCCTTTCACAGCAGTACTGACATGACCTTGTCCCATAGGTGCATCTTTGGATAGCCCGAAATCCGAAACCTTGGCGACGAATGCATCATCAAGCAAAATGTTTGTGCTTTTAACATCTCGGTGGATGATACCTTGTGCAGTACCAGTATGCAGGTAATGAAGTCCACGAGCTGATCCAATACAGATTTCCAATCTCTGCTTCCAAGATAATGGTGGCAAGTTCTTTCCATACAGGTGGTCTCTGAAAGGACCATTGGACATGTACTCATAAACAAGAATCATTTCATCATCTTCATCACAATATCCGATCAGTGACACTAAGTGCCTGTGCCTGAGCTTGGACAGCATCTGAATCTCTGTCTGGAACTCTGTGATTCCTTGTTCAGATTGCGGATTTCCTCTCTTGACTGCAACTTTAGTACCCTCATCAATGACACCAAGATAGACATTACCAAAACCTCCTATACCTATTATATTGCTTGAATCAAAGTTCTTGGTAGCTTCCTGCAACTCTGACAAAGAGAAATATCTTCCCAGGCCAAGAGTTGATGAGTAGAAGTTGGACTTGTTAGATCCTGCTTTGCTTGTCATGAAGCTAGTGTCACTGGCATGGATAGGAAGCAACCAAGAAGAGAAGCTGTTCCTCTTCTGCCAATCTTTGGGTCTCTTATGCCACTTGATCACCATAGCACCAAGACCAACAAAAGCACCAAACATCATAGCGAATCCAACGGCAGCAACTGCTCCACGGTGGCCAAGAGCTGATTTTCCGTCAACCCCGAACTCACCATCCAAACTATTAACTGAATTGCTCATCTTGAAGACCTCCAAACCATTTAGAATAGCGTTTCTTGCACCAGTAACGTCATTCATGGGACCAATCTGAAGGGACAGTCCATTAGTCATCAATGTAGAATCTATCACAATGTCTTTGAAATATGGAGATGCCAGATTGTTGGTGATGGACGACAAATCCAACCCTGAAATTGCTGTTTTGTTGTTAATGTACACATTGAAGTATAGATCATTGAGGGATTTGCTCACAATGTCACAGAAGTGTAGCCTGACCATGTAGCTAAAGGCAGGATCAACCTGAAAGTTCCATGTCACATTGAAATTTTGTTGTATAGTATCTGAATCTGACATCTGTTCTGCAGATGCATAAACTGTTGGAGGTGCAATAAGAGGTGAGGTCCCGGTAGGATATTTAATGGAGTTCGAAGGGATAGATACACTTTTGGCCAAAGCCTCGTCCTTCAGGTATGGCCTATCAGGTAACCAACTCCTCCAGAGGGTGTCATTTTCAGAGGTGATCAAAGGGCCTCCCATATTCAACCTGTAAGAAACTTGAAATCCTTTCTTGCTCAGGCCAGGATGGTTGTTCACAGGGAAAAGATTGGTGGCTTCATCAGAGATTAAAATGTCGGGGGCCGAAATAATCTCTATGGCATTTATGAAAGCAGCAGAATTCTTCATTGGTATGAAGTCGATAGAGAACTGGGGTTCTTCTGCATTGATCAGATACTCCTTAAATGAAGCTTTTGTGTTGTTATTGACATTGTAGTTATGGAGAAACACATATTTATCAGTTTTGACAGAGAATGTTGAGTTCTTAAGATCAAACTGAGTGTTGTCAAGTGGGAAGAAATGGAGTCGCACCCAATGCCATCCTGCAGATTTCAATGTAAAAGAATAGGTGGATTCTTCAACAAAAACTCTTGCTGACAGATAAAATGGTGAGGGAACATCTGCAGATGGGACTGAAACCAGAATGTTTTGGCTGGTTTTCAGATGACTTTCAGCTTCTTGATCAGTCTTGAAGACTCTACCATCAGGAAGAGCAGACATGCTCTTGGCTCCACAACTGATGAGAATCTCATCAGTAGGCACAAAAGGTGAAGCATCAATGGCTGACCCTGAAAGGAAAATGCAGATTAGAACCAGGAGGATAGCCATCGATGGAGATGATCTTGATGACACCATAGACGAAGATAGAAAATGACTGGTTCTTAATATTGTTCCCTTGTTTTCTATCTCCATCCCTCCTGGGGTGGTGAGAGGATGGTGCTGTTAATCAATCACAACTTGCAAAGAGATGATAAGAATAAAAAAGGGTTTGTTTCTTTCATTTCTATAATGAGATTGATCTAGTTGGCTACTTCCAATTTCATGATTAGGAATTGAAAATGGAACTTTTTAACTCTTCCCAATAAAGAGGCAATGTTTATGGAGAAATATCTTTGTTGGAAACAGAGTTGGTTGGTTTCTGAGACCTATTTTAGGAACTCCTAACAGACAGATGGTCAGAATTTGTTTTGACAGAATTGAACTTGTCAGAGATCATTCCAACCTCTGTTTCTTTGTCTCAATCTAATCTATATATATATATATCCAAGTCCTAAAGCCAAATGTGGATAATACTACTTTCTAAAGGGTTATCATCTTTTAAGGCAAATGCTATAAGGTTCATGCTCATCAGGCGAGCTGTAAGAAACTAGCGAAACTAGTGTCCTATGCAATGGTAACACCTTCAATCAAAATTATAATTAGGAATAACATATTCAAAATTATCTAATTTTTAAAGATTTTTTCAATTTAGTACGTGAGCTCTTAAATTTTTTAATTGAGTAATCAAGTTTTTAAAACTTTAATAATTCAGTTCAAAATGTTAATTTTTGCTACATCAGCAAAAGTTAATATTTTGAATTGAATTGTTAAGATTTTAAAATGTTTATCACTTCTTTGAAAAAATTTAGAACCTTGGGTACTAAATTAAAAAAATTTCCAAAATTGAATTGTTTGGAATACAAGGGGATTAAACGATCCCCTAAAAAAAAGGATGGTGCAGAATTTAGTAGCGATGGAAAAACCAGTGTTGGTGGGTCTTTTGGAAACTAAAATAAAAGTGCATGGGGTGCTGAACAGTAGGGATTTTTTGGGGCCTAACTAGAGTTTGGTCTCTAACCATGTCCATCACTATAATGGTAGGATTTTGTATTGGTACAATTCAGATTTATTGACAGCTTAAGTGATCAAGATGGGGGAACAATTCATTCATTTACGTTGTTGGCTAATTGGAAAGTTCTATTTTGAAGTGACCATCATCTATGCTGCTAATCGTGCTTTCCAACGCACCCAACTTTGGGAGGAGCTGATGAGTGTGTGTGTGGGGATGCAACTCCCATGGTTAGTGATTGGAGAAATTAATTGTAGTCTAAATTCGGAAGAGGTGGAGGGAGGATGCGTTTTCATGGTGGATCAGGGGGTTAAACTTAGTCAACTGTTTCGTACCACTGATTTAGTGGATCTCAGAGGTGTTGGGAGGTGGTTTACATGGGCAAACAAACAAAACGACTCTATGTTCATTCGGAAAAAACTGGACCGTGCGTTGGTCAATCAACATTGGCTCAGTTCATTCCCTAATGCTTCAGCTGAGTTTGGAGAGCCACAACTTTTCTGATCATACGCCCATAGTAATTCAACAGATGTATGATGACGTTCAGGCTAGAGCCCCTTTTCGATTTTTTAATGGCCTATTACAGGTGGAGGGCTTTATGACAGTGATTTCTCAGGTTTGGAGGACTGAGGTGGTAGGGTTTAAGGCATTTCAACTGATGCAGAAACTGAAATTAGCCAAAGTAGCCATTAAAGTGTTTAGTAAGGCTAAAACTCAGAACATATAAGATTTGGGCAATAAATTGGCTGAAATTCAGCGGGATTGTTATAGAGACCGGCAGAATGAAGGTCTAAAGGTTATGGAGGCAGCTTGGATTCACAAATACTAGGAGGCTTTGTCATTGCAGAATCCGATAATTAAACAGAAGTCGAGACAACTATGGCTTAAAGATGGAGATTTCAACTCTAAGTTTTTTCATGCTTCGATTCTAGCTCATAGAAACTCCAACACCATCACTGAATTGAAGGATGAGGTGGGAAATAGGGTCAATGGACATATGGAAATTACACATCATATTCGTGAGTTCTTTATGCAACTTATGGGGACTACTGAGTGTGTTAGAGGTGGGTTTGGAGTTAAAAATGTGCTGGAGTTCTGTCCTAGTCAAAAAAGGTTGGAAATGCTAAATGCTCCTTTTACTGCTCAACAAGTCAAGGCATGACTATTTCGGTTACATAACTCAAAAGCTTCTGGTTCGGATGGTTACTCTGCGGGTTTTTTTCAGCACACTTGGCATATTACAGGTCAGTTGTTAACGGAAGCGGTGTTAGAGTTTTTCTTTTCCGGAAAACTCCTGAAGGAGATAAATCACACATACATTTGTTTGATACCCAAGAAGGAGAGGCCGGAATTGATCACAGATTTTCGACCTATTTCTTGTTGCAGCACGGTATATAAAATTATTGTATCTCTTTTGGCTGATAGACTAAAACTAGTATTGACAGATGTGGTCAACAAAACTCAAGGAGCTTTTCTACCTGCTAGAAGTATTGGAGACAATATTCTATTGCTGCAAGAACTGGTAGGTGAGTTTCACACAGGTAAGAAGATTCAGAGTTGTGCTATTAAGATCAATTTATACAAAGCCTATGATACAATTGACTGGGGATATTTGAAAGATTGCCTGGAAGGGATTGAAATGCCTCCAAGATTCTGTCACTGGATACTACAATGTGTCCAAACTCCTAAGATGAGTGTATTAGTAAATGGCATCCCTTCAACACCATTTCATATCACCAGAGGGATTAGGCAAGGGGACCCGCTTTCCCCTTACCTTTTCACTCTTGCCGTGGAGGGTCTTTCCAGATTACTGTTTAGACTGGTGGAGTGTAATATGAGGTTTCAGTATCATCATAATTGTAGTGAATTAAAATTGTCTCATTTGTTGTATGCTGATGATGTTATACTTTTGTGTAGGGTGGATCCTCAGGTGATTTCTATGATGATGGGTATGATGAAGCTTTTTTCTGATTGGTCGGGACTGAAAGTGAATACTCAGAAGAGTAGCCTATTGGTTTCTTCTGATGTGCCTAATCCGAAGGCGCTCACAACTGTAGTTGGGTTGGCCCTACAGGAAACTCCGTTCAGGTATCTGGGTGTTCCCATCACCTCGGGTAAGCCCAAATATACTGATTTCCTCCCTCTTCTGGAAAGATTGAAAGGTAGAATATATGCTTGGCAGAACCGCTTTCTCTCCCTTGCTGCTCGAGCCACTTTGATCATTTTGGTTCTCAATAGCTTACATATACATTGGGCTGTCCATGTGGTAATTCCGAGGAGGGTGATCCGAGACATGGAGCGGATTCTCAAATCATTCCTATGGACCGGTAAACATGAGCAATGTAAGGGAGCTAAGGTGAAATGGTGTGATATTGCTATGTCGAAGAAATATGGTGGATTGGGCATCATTCCCATCACTCAAATGCAACGAGTTTTGATGATGAAGAGAATATGGAGATTATTCGTGGACACTGAAGCATTGAGGATCCAATGGGTGCGAAACTATCGACTCAATGGGCAAAATTTTTGGCAAATTATGGCACGGTATGATCACTCTTGGCTATTTAGAAGTTTGTTGCAAATTAAAGACTTAATCTATCCTTATATCAAATGACGGGTAGGAAATGAGGAGAATATTTGGTTTTGGTTTGATAATTGGTGTCAAAACAGTCCTTTATGAGTGCGCAACGATTTATTTCCTCTTCGTAATAGGATTCATAAGGATACTAAGTTGGCATAGATTTTTCGAGAGAGGGAGAGGTTAAACAACTGCAGGTTTGTTTCTTTGATTGATGAGCACGTTAATGGGTTACAACTGAATACTCAATCGGATACTTACATATGGCTGGCTCATTCTAGTAGGAAGTTCACAAATAAATTTGCACATAAATTAGGGAGACAGTTTCCTGCTATTGTCCCATGGGCTGAATTGGTTTGGAGGCAAGTGTTATGTCCTAAAGCTGAATTTTTTGTGCGGCTTACTATTACAAATAGATTGCGCACCAAAGATAGATAGTTTGGAACCTTTGATCCCTTGTGTGTTTTATGCAAACATGTCAACGAAAGCTGGAACCATTTGTTCTTTGAGTGTAACTATACTAAAGCGGTGTGTAGCAGATTATTGCATTTGCTTGGAGTCCCCAGATTCTCTTATAAGTGGGTTGAAGTGTTACATAATATTCTTCTGTTTTCTGGCAAAGGGTAGCGTGATTCCATATTGATCAAGACATCCTTCTCGATGGTAATCTATCATGTTTGGAGGGAGCGAAATAGACACCTTTATCAAGGAGAGGAATGACCGAAATATGCGCTTGCGACGACAATAGTTCAATTGATAAGGGAGCTCATTATTGCGCAAGGGAAACAAGATGAATTGAGTCCTGGTAGTAGAATGAATTGGTTCTTATAGTTGGTTTTGGTGTGCTTAGTTGTAGGGCTGTAGACTTGTTGTTTTGATTGGTTCTTAAGGTTTTCTCTACCAAAGGGCTGTACATAACCTTTAGCTTTTGCTAAGCTAAATATATATATAGCTTCAATTTTCAAAAAAAAATCTCAAGTCACAAATATCGTATTCCGTTCTAGTATTTATATAATATAATATTAAGTTAAAAGTGTATTTTGAAATTAAACATTTACAATAGAATATATATTGAATTATAATGTTTTAAAGTATTTAAATTGAAGTATAACATTTTAAAAATGTTTTAAATAAATTCTAAGTAGGCAAAACATCTGATGGATTAACTACCTTTCATTATATTTTTATTTTTTAAATAAAAAGTAGAGTCCATTATCAAATAATTAGTTTCTTTTAATTAACTAGAAAAAGGACCTAATTGAAAGTCATTTTTATACATTTTAAATTGTGAATCTCATTTTTCACATAATAGTGAGATTTACTTTCTATTAAAAATTAAAAATAAATTCATTTCAACATTATCACAACATTTAATTCACAAAGAAAACATTGGAGTTTAGTTTGAAAATTTCAAATCGTTAAGATCTTTATTGTATTATGTTGTAAACTTTGAGGTTCGAAATGCACTTTTGGCTTGTAATATTAGTATTAATCAAATACTAAATATTATTTTAAATACAAAAATAGTCTCCTTGTAAAAATACAAAGAAAAGACTGCGCACATTATGACCTTCCCAGACTCTTACAAAGTAAAGGGCCTTGTGTATTGGGTACGTTGACTTTTTCTTATTTTAAATAATTCTTAAATTTATAAAATAATATCTCATTTTTTATATAATTATAACTTAGTTTTTGAATATAGTTCTTAATAAATATATTAAAATTTAACTACTCTTAACCTTATAACATAAAATTTGAAATGTTATATTTTTAATAAAAAACATCAAGAATTTATGTTATAAGCACAATAAAGTAAAACACTTATAAATACATATTTAGCATTTAATAGATATGCCAAAAGTAAAAAAATATAATTTTTTATAATCTGTCTACTTAAATTATGCTTTTAATTGGTAAAAAAATAAAATTTTAACAATATATCTACTTAAATTATGCTTTTAATTGGAGTTAGATTTTAAGAGAGTTCATCGCTGCTATTTAGGGGTTAGAGCACCTTGTTCCAATTAGAGTGTTCCAACTTTGTTCTGTTTAATTTGGTTCACAAATTTGTATGGACTTCACGTAAATGTATGTATGAAATTTAATGGAATAAATTTGGAATTGATTAACTGGAATAGAGAATCTGATTCCTGCTATTTAAGTAGATATATGTCAAATTAAAATGTTATGTTATAATTATTTATTGATATGACTAATTAACTAATATCTACATAATACTTAATGCATATACCATATCAATAAAAAATTAATAAAAATAATATTTTGACTTAAGTTATATAAAATTTTAAAATTAATCTCTTAATTAAAAATTAAAAAAACTGTCATATAATAAATTTTGAGTTCTAAAATAAAGAAAAAATGAAAAAAAAACGCAATAGTCTGTAGGCCCATTTTTTGTTTGACCAAAGGCCCATTATAAAATCTTTACTCAAAAGAAAATTATTTATAAGTTAATAGATAAATAAAAATTATACTTTTCTTGAGATTTTTTCTTTTCCTTTTCGTAACATTTTTTATTTACTTTATAAAAAGAAATCTTCCAAGGAAATCGAAGGGACAACAATGTCGTCGGAGGGGGAGGAGGTCTCGAAACGCCGGTTGGCGGTCGCTGACTACCGGAAAAAGCTCCTACAGCACAAGGAGCTCGAATCAAGAGTTCGTGCAGGTCACACCCCACGAAAACCAAAACCCTATGTTTCTTTTTCGTTTCTTTAAATTTCCGAT
Source organism: Erythroxylum baracoense (assembly GCA_025629805.1). Taxonomy (NCBI): domain Eukaryota; kingdom Viridiplantae; phylum Streptophyta; class Magnoliopsida; order Malpighiales; family Erythroxylaceae; genus Erythroxylum; species Erythroxylum baracoense. Next base: position 39,697,728 of record JAOTAY010000190.1, on the reverse strand, counting down.
TTTGTATGCAGATCTTCTGCTTTTAATTCTCCAAATCTACAAGCTGTGAACTTCCTTCAAATTTACTGGTAGTTAGTGAAGGATTGCAGCGAACTCTGTCGTAACTGATTGGGAAAAGAGAACTGTTGTATGCTGATTTGGGTCAATTTTATCAAAGGTCTGAAAAGGGCTTTAAAGCTAAATTTGGGTTCTTTGTCAAGCTGAGCTGCAGGAAGCTGCTCTTTTTAAGTTCTAAATTGTCTTTATTTGAATTGTGTATGTAATTCATTGGGGTTTTGAAATTTCTGATTTATTGCTAAATGGGAAAACATATAACGAATGGAGGATTTTGTAGTTGCGTCGAATTGTCCTTGTATGTCGTATAGTGTTGGTGGGATGAATTATGAATAAGGGGAGTCAGTATCGAGGTGTTATTCTGTTTGGTGATCAGAATTTCACATACGCTTGAGTTTTAGCTGTGTTACTGCCTACTGGGATCTCTTTAGTATATAATATCTACAACTAACATGCTGTTATGTTTGTTCCATGCAGTGAGGGAAAGTTTGCTTGCTTCGAAGAAAGAATTTGCCAAAACTGAAGATGATTTAAAGTCCCTTCAGAGTGTCGGGCAAATCATAGGCGAAGTTCTTAGGCCTCTTGACAACGAACGCTGTAAGGTCCCTCTGTTGGGGTGCATGTGTCTAGATAGAGTGACTTATACACTTAATATTGACAAATAGTGCATGGTTGTGCATTTGCTTTAACGTACTTTTGGTACCAATTAATAATATGCTATTTCAAGAAGTATGCTTTCCTATTCTGTGTTGCCTTTGGCTTCGTAGTCTTCTGTTGGTTTTTTAAAGCTATGCCTAATGGTGATATGACAAATTGTTGTCATTTTGTTCTTCAGTGATAGTTAAAGCTAGCAGTGGTCCTAGATATGTGGTTGGCTGTCGTAGTAAAGTGGACAAAGAAAAACTAACTGCTGGCACCCGAGTGGTTCTTGATATGACTACTCTCACAATCATGCGGGCTCTTCCCCGTGAAGTAAGTTGGGATATTAAACACCTTTTCACAAGACCAATTTTTGGTTTAGTTACTGAATAAGATAGCATTTTGTTTTTCATTTCCCTTTCTCTATGTTTATGATGCTATACATGGAATTTCTCCTATAGGTTGATCCAGTTGTATACAACATGCTTCACGAAGACCCTGGCAATGTTAGTTACTCTGCAGTGGGTGGGCTGTCAGATCAGATTCGAGAACTCAGAGAATCTATAGAATTGCCTTTGATGAATCCTGAGCTCTTTCTTCGAGTGGGCATAAAGCCTCCTAAGGTGATCATACAACCTTGGGCAGCAGCCTAGGAAGTCAAAGCTTTTGTTTAGACACTGACCTATAATTCTTGCAGGGTGTTCTTCTCTATGGACCTCCAGGGACAGGAAAAACACTGCTAGCCAGGGCTATAGCAAGCAACATTGATGCCAATTTCTTGAAAGTCAGATAATAGTCTCTTGTATTAATTTGAGTTACATCTTTGTACATTTTTGGTTTGCTATTTTGTTCCTTATATTAAAATTCAATAATTGCTGACTTTATACTGGATGTAGGTTGTATCAAGTGCCATAATTGATAAGTACATTGGTGAGAGTGCGAGATTGATAAGAGAAATGTTTGGGTATGCACGTGATCATCAAGTAAGAACTCAACTTGCAAGAGTATTTTTTGACTTGGTTTTCTTTTTCATCGTTACTGAGCACTGATTTCTCTTTGACAAGCCTTGCATCATATTTATGGATGAAATCGATGCCATTGGTGGACGTCGATTCAGTGAGGGAACGAGTGCTGACCGTGAAATTCAAAGAACACTAATGGAGTTGCTTAATCAGTTGGATGGATTTGACCAGCTTGGAAAGGTAATCTATCACGTTCACAGTGTTTGTGTGGTGAGTAGTGGCTCTTAAGCAGCAACTGACATCAAGTTGGGTTTCTAGGTTAAGATGATTATGGCTACAAACAGACCTGATGTTCTGGACCCTGCACTGCTCCGTCCAGGACGTCTCGACAGGAAAATTGAGATTCCATTGCCGAATGAACAGTCAAGAATGGAAATCCTTAAAATCCATGCTGCTGGTATTGCAAAACACGGAGAAATTGACTATGAGGCTGTTGTAAAACTTGCCGAGGTGAGACGTGTATACCTCTCTGCAAATAGAAGATCTTTTTCACAACTGTTATCTTATAGACTAAACTAGTTAGTTTGCTTCAGGGTTTTAATGGGGCTGATCTGAGAAATGTTTGCACCGAGGCTGGGATGTCTGCAATTCGTGCAGAACGGGATTATGTCATTCATGAAGATTTTATGAAGGTATGTTGGTTTAGGTTGAAAAAAGTTTTTGATGCTTGTTACGATTCATCAAAATTTATGGCTTCTGATTTTTCCAGGCTGTCCGGAAACTGAATGAGGCCAAGAAACTAGAATCAAGTGCTCACTACAATGCTGATTTTGGAAAGGATTGATTCCCGTATGTAGCACTGCGATTTTTCAGGAATGGTTTCGGACTGGCTGGAGACACAGTTAAACAGTGGATTTCAGGTAATATCATACCCTTTTCACCTAGTGCTACATGGATTTCATTAAGGCAACGTTACATCAACGAAGGCACAGTTAAATACAGCAATTTGGATTGATCCTTGTTCTTTCAAACGCATCATTTGTCGATCTGGGTTCATTTCCGATACTGTCTTGTTTGTTTCCGTTAAAAGTTTATAACTTTGCTCCTTGTACGAACATATTGGGTTCAGATATTTGACAAGTAATTCGAGTACGAGGCCTTTGATGGATTATATAGTGAGATGATGATCAAACTATTATCCAGTTTATGACACAGAACCTTAAAACTCGATTGCCCATACCAAGTCCCAGTCGGGACTTTTTGAATCACTTAAAACCCCATGAACTGCATTAACAAGTTGAGAAATCATAAAAGGAGTTGAAGAACATTAAACTTTTCAATCTTAATTTACTTGTGCACACAGAGATTCCATCACACAGAAGCTGACATACTCATCAAATTTTGATCTAATAATCATTTTAGAGCCATAGTCATGTCACTGTTGATTACTAGCTATTAAAATAGATCTTGTTTAAGGGGCTTGACATGAAACCCCTTTATTAAATTGATAATCATATCTTAGAAAAATTGTATTATATGTTTATATATATATATATATATATAGTAAGACAAAAGGGATAATTCGTCTTTTATCATTTTACATAAATTAAGGTCTGTCGATATTTCGTGTCCTAATTTGTACATGAATTATTGTTAGACATAAGTTAATTATATTTCACTATAATAATTATAAAATGACAATTTGTACCCTTAAAACATAATTTTATTAAGTTTTAATCAAATTTCCGTCTCAACATTATTAACTTGTGACATTTGTTGCAGACATATCAATGGGTCGGGTTGGGCTCGGGTTGCTAGTGGCTCGGCCGACCCGTCATTGTTTTTTTAAAAACAAACTTTTAAAATGACATCATTTTGGAAGTAATGGTTAGGCCATGGGCCGGGTCGGCTTGGTTTGCGGCCTGCCCGTGGCCTATCAATTCGGGCCAAAAACAGGCCGATCGGGTCCATTTTGACATCTCTAATTCATTGTTGTTACAAATTATTTATGTGAATACATTGCTATAAATTATTTTATAAATTTATCAATTTAAAGTAAAAACTGTAGATATTTCGGAAAAAGTCTAAGTTAATGATTTTAACATCCACAAAATAACAATTTATAACCTTAAACTTTATTTGTTTTTCGTTAAATCTTTATCACTGTTAATTTATAACATACAATTAATTCAATCAATCAAATTCAGTAGTAAAATTTGAATGATTCATATAAATTTAAATAAAAATAAGAATATTTTAATAAAATAAAAGTTAAAAGGTAACGTACTCAGTGTATATTATTCTCTGAGAGTTTGAACAAAATTATAATAAACTTTACTTTTGTATTTTGACAAAGAGAGTATTTTCGTGACTTAAATCTGTAACCTTATAATTACAAATGAGTAATTTTATCAATTGCTTCAACTTTTTAATAAGATAAGAATAATATAATTAATTTGGACAAAATAATTTTTAAATAAATTTTTAAATAAATATTATTTTAATAAATTATTAGAAAACGATATCATTAAACCCAACCCAGTTGGACCTTTTTATTGCTCAAGAAGAGCCGAATTTCAAGCCACAAGCATGGCCAATTTTACTTTGTCTAATCTCATCTAATAATCAAAACGAAAGTTAGACAGTTTCTAAATTCATATTCAACGACCAAAACAATATCATTTTAGACATTGGATAGAGTTGAACGTAGTAAAATTGAATAAAAGATTTAAACTCGAACCGAGTGGAAATCATTCCTGTGTCCAATCTATCCAATACTTAAAACGATATCGTTTTGATCATTAGACATGATTAAACATGATTAAACAGTCTCTAAACTCATGTCGATTAAAATGACTTAGTTTTGGATATTAAATAGACAAGATAGGTATTAAATAGACAAAGATAAAGTTGAACGAAAAGAAGAAGTCCGCACCTTATAGGCGATGAAGGAAAATGTGGAATTCTTTTATATATTTTATTTCAATTTTAAAAGAAGGATTTAATAATTTAAATAAAAAGAAATGCATACATACATATTTTGATTTATAATGCTATCCATCAAAACTAGTTTCGCACCAAAATTATTCCCATTATTTATATAAATATATATGTATATACACACGATTTCAAACATAATATTACATGTTGCATTGTAATCATTTTACATGCTGAAAAAAACTAAAAATCAAGAGAATAACATACAAATTTGATCACGAACTCCATATCCCAACAACCTAACAGATAGTTCGAATGTCATATACATGAAATGAAAGGAAAGATAATTTACACAAGACCTTCATATTTAACTACTTAGTAACTACTGTTATGGTGGCCAGGCAATTTTTCCTTGATTTTTTCAATCACACTCTTCTTCTCGTGTTCATGGGGTGATTGTTCTCCACCGGAAGGAACAACATGTTCGGTGGTGGTCGTAGTGGGGGTGCTTGAAATATGGTGGCCATGGCCGTGCTCTTCCTTTTGACCTTCTTTGTGTTTTCCACCGCCGAGTGTTAGCTTCTCCTTTAGTTTCTGCCCAAGTCCCTTCTTCTTCTTCGTCTTCTTCGTCTCACCTTGCTCATCGTCAGACTACAAAACAACCATCCGTTCATGAATTTCCAAAACCGATACTAAAGATGCTTATTCAATGCGCATTGTAATTGTTTTACCGTGACAGAGCTAGAACTAGTTGAGTGAATCTCTCGGGAGCTGGCCTCTTCACGATGATGCTCTTCCTTTACAGGCTGACCTGATTCTTCAACATCTCCGCCATGCTCAGCCGTCGTCTGATCAACCTTTAACGTATCGCCGGTCAGTTCTGTGCTGGCCAAAAGTCCAGTATCCGTTACTGTGACTTCCGAGACAGTGGAAACTGCTAAAGGTTGTGTGGTGGCCAAACCAGTGATATGCACAGGGTTACCATGTTCGTCAGTTAACTCAACTGGGTTGCCATGTTCGTCTGTGAGCTGAACTGGGTTGCCGAACTCATCTCTTAGATTAGCCGCCATTGATAGCTCTTAGCTCACAGAAAGTATATAGTTTGAGACTTAAAAGGAAACGAATAGCGGCGACGAAGAGAGCTGGTTGTTCATGCATGTAATGAGGCTTCTACACGTGGTTTTAAGGTTTTAGATGAGACAAGAAGAGTATTTGCCACTTCCAGTAAGAGAGAGCACGTAGCTCTTTTGACAGATAAAATTTATAGCTGTGTAAGGATCAGATCTCCTCTGTCGGTATAGATTATGGTGTTATTATTTTGTTTCATTAAATCCTACGTAAATATATTAATAAGATCTAATAAAATATGATTGGAACAGAATAACTAGATCAGAAGCAGAAGATTTGTCGTGTTCATAATAATCCTAAAAGTATTTGTCCATTTAATTAAAATTTAAATTAGAAAAATAATTCGAACAATTTGAATTACAAGACCAAACTTTAATTATAAATTAATAAGTAGAATAATAAAATTAACATAATTGGACTCGATAAATTAGTATCCTAAATTATTTTTAGCTAGTTTTTTAATATGTTAAAGAACTATTAAGATTAAAAACAGATTATAGTGATTTGATCTAATTTGACCTTTTTTACCAATTCTTACATGTTAAAATTTATTAATTACTTCCTTTCATATTATTTAATTATTATACCAGATTTTATCATATATATATTTTTAATTTTTATACAAAATGATATTGAATTAAAATTCTCAAATGTTAATATAATTTTATTTTAAAATTATAAATATATGAAGAATTAACATGAAAAATTACATAGTAATTAAATAATAATAAAAAATGATAAATTTTCAATATAATTAACAAAATAAAAAACCAACCATTGCAAATACTCAAATCAGTTGGATTAATTCAATATCAATCAAAAAGTTTTGAATCGATAAACTTTTTTATTTAATTTTTAATTTTTTGATTTAAATTACTTTAATAAATATTGTTATTGTCGGTCTAATTTAGCAAATTAATAAATTTTTATAAATAAAATTTAAAAAATCTCGTTTTAATTAAAATTTAATTTTTTAAAAAAATTTCCTTTAAATATATTTCAATATTTTATTTTTAATCAATTTTTATCCGATTTTATAACAGCCTTGTTTTATTAATTTAATTTCAATCCGATTTTAAAAATATTGTAAAAAACTACGAAGAAATTCACTATAGTTAACCTATAAAAAGCTTTCTCGGTAGGCTCGAATTTCTTTTAGGAGACTTGACTCACTAGAGAACAAGAGAGTGGCATTTAGAAATTAAGGAGAAGCTAAATCACAAGCATTTTGTCAATAATTCATACACCTCTTACCGAAGACGAGAGGCTACTTTTCATACAAAACTACAGTTATGTATTACATCTTACAAGGTTATTGTCAAACAACTGTTGTTCTTGAAACTAGCAAACCAAAAGAAAACCAGTACTCAAGTCGGCAAATCACATAAAGAGAAGGAAGAAGGCGTAATATAACCTCATTCTTTCATGTGTGATGCACGTTGCCGTATATTATTTGATCCAATTCATGAATCGTGTCTTGGCAAGAAACAAATTAACCTGTACAAAATCAAATGAAATCAAACCTTGAGATGTCTTCAGTTTTGCCAAATCTTTCTTAATCATATAGAACTCTTTCTTCTAAAAAATTTTCACTTCCTTACAATGTAACCCCACAGGCTAATTCTCTGCCAGTAAAGTGTATGCAGCTGATCCCCACAATCTTCTTTACAGAGCATAGAGGTTCTGCGCCTGTATCTGTAAGCAATGAAGTTATGAGGCTTTCTTCAGTACCCAAAATGTGAACAGTAAATGTTACTTGGTTCAGAAATTTTTTTGGTTAATACTTCGGTTTAGATTAGTATACTTTTAGGGTCTGGGTTATAATGTTTAGGGAGATGCAGGAGACAATTTCCCAGTGTCACCAACAAAAGATACATGCATGAGCACTCACCTGTTTATATATATATATATATATATAAGAGCCTCATGCCTTCATAGATCTGGTCCAGAAAAATCCTTTCTTTTTAGACATGTTATCTGCTGAGGATCTGCTGCTTTTTGATCCAAATGAAAAATACCGCCTCAAAAAAGGCTTCGCTAGGGTGCCTTCCATGGTGGAACTGGAGGTCATCTTGGGATCCTTCCCTTCTTGTCCACCGGCCTTTAGACAATCAAATGTAATAGAATTACTGCCAAGATTGCCGTCCACGACCCTTTTGCCCGATCTCTTTTTCTTCACCTTCCGATCCATTTCTGCCTTCAGTGCCTTTCGTGACAGCTTAACAAGCTGTTTCTCACCCAAAGTACAAACTGGGCAAGCAGGATCATATTTGTCCAGTTCAGGTGTAAAAGTTTCCAAGCACTCAGCGTGGTAAACATGCCCACAAGTTAGCACCGAAACAACAGATAACTCACAAGTGACAAGCTTCTGGCTGCTCCACAAAGATGTCTCAGTTAAAAGCCTTAAACAAACCCCACATGTCCGGAGATCTACAGAGGGAGAGGCTGATGATCGACAGCTGGATGTACATTCTTCGTGATTAAACCCCAAAGACTCATTATCAAAAGACCACCTTTCTCTATGGGATGTAGCCATGAGTTCAGTAAAGGCATTCATAGACCAACTATCTGAAGACCTGCCATAAGATCCCCAAGTTGAGTCATTGCTCCACGAGGCAGTTGTGGGCTTCCCATCAGCAGCAGAGAAGCTGTTTGATGTTTTTAATTGTGGGATCTGCATATCAGATGCTTGCCCAATTAACTGATGCCCAGGAGAATGATGGGGCCCCCTAGCAGTTGTTGAGCCAGTAGGATGCAAATGATTTTGGGAGTCCGATGGAGATGTGGGCAAGGATGAAGCAGATCGAAATGAAACTGACTCCTTTGCAGGAGATGGATTTGTAACTGCCGGGGAAGCTGTTGTCTCCTTCACCTATAGGTATAAGAGTTCTATGTAAAAATATATCCTCTCAAAGGGGAGGGGAGTGTCACTCACAGAGAACTTAGATAATAAAGAGATTCTCTTGCACAAACTCTACCTGTTCCAAGTTTGAATCAATTGAAATATTTCTTGAGATGGACTGATCTGCCACATGGGTGTAAAATATTGTCAAATGTTGTAGTACATATCAGTCAGCTCACTTTCTTCCAAGAATCAAGACCAGCAAATTCATTAATTACTAGGAAGCAAAATAACAAAAGCTGCGTATACGGTAGCTCACCTGAAGCCAAAATCCTCTCATGCTCTCCAGTTACATCAGATCTTGGGGACTTACGCCATGCTTGTCTCTGAAAACTTCCCAGTGAGCCGCTGTCATCTGATGCATACATGGATTCAGACTTAAAATCCGATCCATGGTTTCTGTTTATTGCATCTGGAAACCAACTTACTGAAGTCTCTTCACCAGCTACCCGCCCTCGGTTATCCCACCTAAGGCTCCATGTTGGTGAATGCCGAACACCCCGATGCAGGATCTCACTTCCAGATCCACCGACTATATTTTTATCTCTAGCAGCAACACAACAGGCACCCCCCATAATCAAATACAGAAACTTGCAGAGCTCAGGCTGGAAACCCGCAGTAGTAGCTCACATGCTCCAAACTACAAAGTTGTTACACCACTTATAATTCATAACCACCACTCTTAACAAGAAAATATCCCAGGTAAAATGGTTCTTTTGCAATCAAGTACTAACATGATTATCACAAATTCTATAACCAGCTCCTCAATGAAGTAACTAGATTACCTACATTCAATACAACTCGAAAAATCAAGCAACAGTTTGAGGAACTAAGATCAGACTCCTCTGACCTTCCAAAATAACTATATCCACAGACAAATAAACATGAACACAGAACATCTAAAGCTAGCGATATTCAGAGCATCCAAAGAACAGTTTCAAGTTAATCTACCTATAAACACCCAAATCCACAAGAAATTCAAATCATACAAAGCGAAACACATTCAAAACTATCAAACAAAGACAAATAAAACCAATCTTCCCACTCCAAAAAGATATCCATATCCTCTACTAAAATCAAACTAACCATACAAGGGCTAAAACACCCAAAGTCAAAAAACCCTTACCAAGAGTCAACAATGAATAACACTACAGTTCACACCAGCTAATTGCAACGATTAAAATCAAAGATCCAAAAAAGATAAAAACTTTCTCCAAATTCCTCTTTTCACTCCCACAGCTCACAATCAACACCCACCAAACCACTTCAAAACAATAAGAACACCCAGAAAGAGAATCAAAATCAGTGAGCAAAATTACAAAACAACGCGAATTAATAAACACCCAATTTCGAATCCATCTCCTACTCTTAAGGAATTGCTCAGACTGAACTGAAAAACCCCTAAATATAGAAACCCAACAACTTATTAAAAATAAAAAATAAAAAATACCCGAGTCCCTAGTGATCCTATTATACCTCCCGGACTTCCTATATTCGAAAATTAAACTAAAAAATATTATATTTTTTCCAAACACAATCCTTAAAAAAATCAAATCCAACTAACTAAATACAGTTAGAAGAAAGAACAGTCTACGGAGTCTCCGAGTAGGAAGCATTGAGTTGAGACCGGAGTCGTCAAATTACCTAGTCAAAGGGAAACAAACGGCGACGTATTGAGTACGTAATAGGTCTTACAGAGAGCAAGTAACTGGCTACTCTAGAGAGAGAGAGAGAGAGAGGAGACTGAGAGGTTGCTAAAGAGAAAGAGGGAAGGACCGAAAGAGAAAAAGTCGTTTTAGACGGCGGTGGTCGTAACGTCGTTAGAGGGTTGGACGTTTATATTCTCAGTCCGTCTTGACGGAGTTTGATGACGTGTGATTCTACAACTTTTTGCCACGTTAGCATCTTTTCTTTTTCTACATTATTCGCCGTAAAAAGTTTTAAACCAAAGTTTTAAGAAAGAAATACTTTTCTTATAAAGAGGTTTTTTATAATTAATTATCACTTTACATGTTCCCAAAAGGTAAAGGATCCCAATGGATTAGGCCTAGGTCAAGCTCGAACTTGGGCTATTGGGACACGGGCTGAGGTTGAGGTTCGATTAGGCTCGAAGTAGCTAGCCTGGGCTTAACTAGATTAAAGGCAACTCAAACTTAATTTGACTCGACATGAAATTTTTAAAAAAGATTAAAAAACAAAAACGATGTTGTTTTCAACAACTAGCTTCTGACTCGAACTATCCAACTCGAACTATCCAACTCTAGCCGAGCCTCTAACTTTATTATTTTTAATTATTTAGGTTGAGTCTAACTCATAAATTAATTTATCATCCTTAATTTTAATTGACTAGTTCAAATCATTTAGGATGGGTCCAATTGACAAACTAATTGATACTCTTTAATTTGAATTGAAAATTAGAGTTATATTGGTCTAAAATTTAAATTAAATTATTTTTATAATGTAAAAATCAGAGTGATCTTCTTGAAAAAGCTTAAGAGCCATTTGAAAGCAACTTAGTATATCCTTCCAAACCTTCTCCTTGCTTTCCAAGTAAACAAAAGTATAGCTTTTAAGTTTAAAGTCAAAGCACAAGAGGTTGAAGTAAAGGACTTTTTCCATTGTTGGGCACTAACTTTAGGGAAAGTGGGTTTGTCGAGTAATCAAGCATTAAGCGTCCTAAAAATATTGTCTAATTTAATTTATAAAAATTTTTAATTAAAATTTTTTATAAATTTTGACATTGCAAAAACTATACACAAATAAGGCACATAATTATATAAAAAAAATTTGACGCTTTATATATCCAATCTTACTCTTTTTCCCCGAAGAGAGGTGTAAGCATGATAATAGACTGGATTGGACTAGGCTAAGACCCGAGCTTTTAGGCCTAAGCTCGAGCCTAATCGAATACGATTTTTTACTTTTAAAATTTTGAAAGTGATCTCATTTTTTCAAAATGTCATTGTAATTTGAGTCTAAACTTAGCCCAAAGTTTGAAATTAGAAAAGAAAAAGCTCAAGCCTATCTCAAACTTGATCAATTCGATATGGACTTGTTGACTTTAGGTTGAGTTGGCCTGGGTCAAACTAAGCCAGACCAAACTTTTTTTGTCATCCCTAAAGAGGTGAACTAAGAGCCTAACTTGGAGCTAGCATAGTATTTTACTACAAGTTAAATGCTTATATGGACATTTGAATTTGGTGTTAATTTTTTTACTTACATTATTGGTGAGTAGTACCCATATTGATTAAATTTAAGTTTTAAAAAAATTAGAGATAATATATTTTAAAATGTCTAATTTTTGAGATTTTTTTACATTCATATCAAACTTTAAAAAATTTTTAATTTAGTGATTAATCTTTCAAAATTTGTATAAATCAAATCAAAATATTATTTTTGCTAATATGACTAATAAATGAATATTTGGGGAACATGCCTTATCAGCAACAATATCTTTTAATATGATTTATATAAGTTTTAAAAAATTAGTCACCAAATTGAAATTTTTAAAAAGTTTGACAATAAATTAAAATATTAAAAATTAGGCACTATTTGTTGGATAATTTAGTCATTTCCTATAAAGTTAGACAACAATTAATTATAATTTTCAATTTTTCAATAACTTATCAGTTAAGTTAAGTTTTGATACAGATAAAGGTAATAAATTGGCCAAATAAATGATCTAAGTCAATGGTTCGAAGTCCAGGAGAAAAATAGATCTCGATTAATGTAGATCGAACTCATATCGTGCCTGTGATGGGAAATCCCAATATAAAAGCTATATATAAAGATTAAGGTCTCTTGTAGTTGCTCATGTCATTCGTAAGCATATGGATTCTTTAACCCGTTAAGAGTACTTACATTTTGAGAAAATTGTAAAAAGACGTTAACCACATCTCGGTAAACGATTTCTATGAAAGTCCCAGAAGATTGGAGCTTGTTTTAGCCATGAAAATTGGTTCGAAAGTTAGAATGGAACCGAAATAAGGTATTCCACATTTTCTTTGTTTATTTCCCTTTCATGAATAATCCGAGACACATAATAAAGTTCATGCGTGTTACATGTGGTATCAGAATGATTATGTTATCGGGTTGTCAAAAACGAAGGTTTTTCCGATTTTTATCCAATAGTTTTTGATTCACTTTTCGTTTTTTTTTATGTATATGATTGTGTGAAAGTGGTATACATGAGGTTAGCTATTAAAAACGGGCCATAAAGTGCAAAAAAGGCTCCTAAGGCTACCGAAAATCGTCCTCCCCATCAGAGGGAGATTGCACTGTCAGGTGCGTGCATCGCATGCACTTGACGGTACTACAGTAACCACCCACGAGCAATTTGGTTGGCACCCAACATGTGGACTGCGCAGATGGGAACACGTGGTGCATGGTGGTGTGTGCATTACACGAGCCACTAGTAACCCCTGTGGGGCGCGTGCATTGCACATGCGCCCCAGCGACTCGCAGCCATTACGTGGGGCTAACGTCAACGCTGACATCAACACCAAAAAAAAGAAAAAATTTTAAAATTCCTGTAAGGATACCCCGACTTTTGTGTCAGTTTTCGATTTGGGGGAATTTTTAAAGAGAAATTTTTAATTTTTCTAGATAAATTATGTTGGTAATTTGATTCCAAAAAAGTTTTTATAACTAATTTTGAGAGAATTTTTGTGCTCCGAACTGCACATAAGGGAGTCACTTAAGGTTTCGTATCTCATGTGGTAGGTTCTTTATTCGGGAAAGCACAATAGTTACTCTGATTGAGAATTTTAAAGATAAAAGTCTCAAATAAAGTTTAAAGACAATGTTTTCAATACCAATATGTGACTATTTGACTGTGCATTTGGTTTTTTCTATTTATAGTTAATTTTCACATACAATATGCTCGTATAGAATGTGAGGATAACATAAGGATGTATTGCTTGTATTTGTGGTCTTTTTGGGTACTGGTGAGATTGTAATCACCACAGTGGCTTTTCATATCAATATTTGAATTGTACCGCTTACATGTTGGGGGATATCTTTGGTCTAATGTTTGATTATTCTGCCCACATGTGTTGACTTTACATGAGATTTTGAGATGTATATGAAAGCATAAGATGAAGGAAAGCTGTTGCTTGAATGATTTATTCACTCACATGTGGTGGTATCATAAGAGTTAATAGTTTGTACTCTAACTGCTTTTATGTAGAGGTTTAATTGATTATATTATGTGTTCAACCCATAGGTGTTCATACTATGTGTGATCAAATTCTCAATATAGATATTATTTTAATGCTTTAAGTATCATTGTTATCCTGCATTTATACTGACCTTTACATTGTCTCTTTGTTTTGTAGTCACCTTTTCTGTAAATAACAATGCAGTCACAATTGAGATCTTGACTGGTTTCAATTTCAAGAAGTGGAAGAAGGATGTTGAGTTTGTCCTGGAGATGGCCAACATCAATATGGCAATGCTAGTTGAGAGTCCTTCTCCACTTACTGATATTTGCTTGGAAACTGATAAGGCAGTTATGGCAATCTGGGAGCAGTCAAATAGGACGTGTTATTTGACCATCGAGAGGTCGATCCCAGATCATCTGCTAAGTGGATTACTGGACACAATCATAGCAAAGGAGTTCATGGACAGTATTTTCCAGAGGTACAAGGTGCCTTCCCATGCGGAGCAGAGCACTTTGATTAAAGACTTATTCTCCAGGAGGTATACAAGAGAAGGAGGCGTCAGATATTATATCATCAGGATGGTTTACCTTCAAAGTAAACTGAAGACACTAGATGTACTATGAGTGATGTACTCATTCCTGACACACTCATAGTACATCAAGCACTTAATACGCTCCTACGAGAGTTTGAGATGTTGGTGACATCATACATCTCTCAGGATGAGACTTGGGACATCAATGCCCTGATTTTTTAGCGTACTGCAGCTGACGAGAAACTTAAGAGTTCTCCTCATACAACCTTGTATATAGCTGCTAAAGGTAAGGGAACGGCGAAGCCCCAACAATCTAAAGGTAAGTGTAAGAAATCCAAATCATCTCTATAGATTCAAACAGGATTATCTAGCATTGCCAAGGGCCCACATGACATGAAGAGTATGAGGTGCTTCTTCTGTAAGAAGAAGGGGCATAGGAAATCTGATTACCCGAAGTGCAAACTTTGGAAGGTTAAACAAGAGCTATTAGGTAACTCCTCAGCCTACATGATTCATGAATCCAACTTAGCTATAGCTACATCAAGTTCTTGGTGGCTAGATAGTGGAGCTTCTAATCATGTTGCTTCCATAATGCAAGGTTGAAATCCATGAGAAGGTCGACTAAAGGAGAGGAGAAGCAGATGGTCGATAACAATGAAGAGGTGAACATTTTGTATATAGGGGATGTAGGTTTGAACCTCGATACAAAGTTTGTATTGGTTTTACGAGACACTTTTTATATACTATATTTTAGATGGAATCTGATCTTTGTATCAGTTTTGGATAAAGAGGGTTATCGTTTTGTATTTTATACTTCGGTTGTAAATATTTCTAACAATACAAGACATATAAGAACTGCCTTCTTATCCTACAGATTATTTAGAATGTGTCTTACCCCTAATGAAATGTATGCTTCTTCTTATATTGCCGAACTTGTTACTCGTAAGAGAGCCTCTATAAAGGAAACATCGTACATGTTGGGGCATAAACGCCTTGGCCATATTTCTAGGGAGAGGATTAAGAGATTGATAAAGGATAACGTTCTCCCAACTCTGAACTTCGATGATCTGGAAACATGTATTGATTGGTGTAGGGATAAATTGACCAAGATTTAATCGCACCTTAAAGAACATGATGAGGACAATGCAGAGTAGGACTAACCTACTCGAATACCTTTAGGGCGAAGCTATCAAGACGACATTATATATATCTTAAATAGAGTCCTAAGTAAGTCAGTACCTAAGACACCTTTTGAACTAGGGAAAGAGTAGAAACCAAGCCTTGCACACATTCGTTAGTGGGGCTGCCTTGCTGAGGTACAGTTATATAATTCTTATGAAAGTAAATTGTAATTTCGTTTCACTCGTTGCTATCTAGTGGGATATCTGGACCACTCTAAGGGCTACAACTTTTATTGTAGAGAATGAGGGGTCAAAATAGTGGAATCACAGACGACTAAATTTTTAGAATACGATGGATCCATAATGAGGGTGACCCCTCGCACCCTCCAAGAGATAGCAGGATGGATACTATAATTATGTCGTATTCGCTGCTCATATAGTTAGGTCCAATATATTAAGGTCCGAGTACCATTCCTGAGCAAACACAGGAAGTATACCTGTTCAGGCAAAAGTTCCTGAGGTACAAGAACCTATGCAATTGCGTAGATCCACTAGAGAGAGACGACCAGCTATCTCATCAGATTACATAGTCTATTTGGGTAAGCAAGACTATGATATAGGACATGTTGTGGATCCAGATACTTTTACAAAAGCCATTTCTGGATCCTATGCAGACTTGTGATGGGAAGCGATGAAGGATGAGATGTAATCTATAAGGCACAATAAAGTATGGGAGCTGGTTGATTTACCTCAACATTACAGACCTGTCAGTTGCAAGTAGCTATTTAAGACCAAGAAAGACATACAGGGTCAAGTTGAGCAGTTTAAGGTGCGATTAGTTGTCAGGGGATTTATTCAGAGAGAAGGAGTTAACTTCAATGTTTCCTTCTCTCTTATATCCTCTAAGGATGCATTTAGAGTGATTATGACAATAGTAGCTCATTATGACATGGAGCTATATCAGATGGACGTTAAATCGCTTTCCTGAATGGTAATCTTTATGAGGAGGTCTATATGGAGCAACCTGAAGGATTTCAGGATCAAAGTGCAACTGACAAAGTTTGTAAGTTGACCAAATCAATATACGATTTGAAACAGGCTTCTAGATAATAGTACCTAAAGTTTGGTGAGGGTTTGACCTCTTTCAACTTTGTGGATAACAAAGTCAAAAGATGCTTATATTATAAAGTCAGGTGGAGCAAAGTCATCTTCCTATTACTATATATGGATGATATATTGCTCGCGTCAAATGACTTGATCATATTGCATGAAGTTAAGCAAATTTTGGCCAAGCATTTTGACATGAAGGACATAGGTAAAGCATTTTTTGTCTTCAGTATATAGATTCACCAGGACAGATCTCAATACTTATCAAGCCTCTTATAAAGAGCATATATTGAGTGAGTGTTACAAAGGTTTAATACGGCTGACTGTAGACCTATTGTAGCATCTATATCTCATGGTGAGAGATTATCTTTCACACAGTGTCCAAAGAATGAAGTTAAGAGAGAGGTTATGAGGAATGTTCTGTATTCTAGTGCGGTTAGTAGCCTGATGTATGTCTAGTGTGCACTAGACCAGACATTGCATTTGTTGTTGGACTGCTAGGTCGATATCTAGCTAACTCAGGTATAGACCATTAGAATGAAATTAAGTGAGTGTTGAGATACCTAAAGGTTACCAGGGATTATATATTGACACATAGGAAAGTCAACGATTTAAACCTTATAGGATACACAGACTCCGATTTTCTATGTGTCCTAATGATCACAAATCCACTTTAGGATACATTTTTATGTTAGTAGATAGTTTAGTATCGTAGAAGAGTGTCAAGCAGATACTAATAACTTTCTCGACCTATCGACCATACATGCAGAGTTTGTTGCATGCTATGGAGCTGCTACACAGACGGTTTGGCTCAGAAACTTGATTTCTAAGTTGTCTATGGTAGATTTGGTAGCTAGATCCATTTGGATGTATTGTGATAATCTTGCTGCAGTGTTGATTCAGAAAGGTGACGTCGAAATGGAGCATATAAGGATTGAGGAGATGTTAGTCGATCTGTTGACTAAAGGACTTCGCCCACTAGTATTTGTTAAACATATATCCAGTATGGGCGTGTTGAGGTCCTCAGACAATAGTAATGTTTATACATTTTGATGTATTATGATGTTATGATTATTTATTAATATAGATGATCATCTTTTTATCCTCAGTAATAACTGTTCTTGTGTATAGTCGCAATACATATGAAAGTCTTAAGATTTGTGTCAATTTTAGGCATTTTAAAGGTCATTGGACATATATACAGATTGACCTTAAGCCTATGTCATTTAGACACATACAATTTAAAATGGATATCCATACGTTTAAACATGACAGATGAGGATATAAGTTCTTTATCCTATAAAGGTTCTCTAATGCAATTTAACATTCGATTAGAGAGCATAAAGGTTTTCTCTAATGCTGTTTAGTATTTGGTGAGAGAAAATAAGTTTTCTCTAATGATGTTTAGTATTTGGTGAGAGAAACAGGATTTCTCTGATGCGATTTAGCATATGCAGTTTAGCATAAAGTTAAAGAAATTGAGACCAATAAATGAAGATGATATTAGATCATACATGTATCATCCTAGTTTGCCACACTCTATTTTCCCATTCATGTTAGTAAGGTATTAGATATTCGTGATTATATTGAACCTACGTCACACATGACACATATATTTGATATTTTTTGGTATCGAAAGCCTTGCAAGATGAAATGTTGAACTTTCATTATCTTTGGATCAAATGTTTTTAACTTTTAAATTTGGTACTAATACAGTAGCGTGACCTAACCGAGTTTTCAAACTATTTTTAAACTTCAGTCAAAACTACAATTGATGATTGTTCAAGGGGGAGAATATTGGATAATTTAGTCATTTCTTATAAAGTTGGACAACCACTAATTGTATTTTTCGAATTTTCAATAACTTATCGGTTAAGTTACATAATTTGATTCAGATAAAGATAATAAAGTGACCTAATAAATGATCTAAGTCAATGGGTCTAAGTCTAAGAGGAAAATTGATACCAATTAGTGTGGAGTACCATACCCATATCGGGCCTGTGATAAGGAAGGCCGATATAGAAGCTATATATAAAGGTTAAGGTTTCCATAGTTGTTCATATCATCGGTAAGTAAACGGATTCTCTGATATGTTAAGAGCGCTTACGTTTTAAGAAAATTGTAAAAAGATGTTAACCATGTGTCAATGAACGATTTCCGTGAAAGTCTTGAAAGATTGGAGCTCGTTTTGGTCACATAAACTGCTTCAGAAGTTGAAATGAAATCGAAATCAGGTATTTTGCATTTCTTTCGTTTATTTCCCTTTTATGAACGATTCGAGACACGTAATAAAGTTTATGCTACCTGTTATATTATTTAATATATTATCCCAAAAAAAATCTCAAAATAACGTTGTTTTGATTTACAAATTTAAAAATTTTAAGTGCAAAACAATTTTATTTTAGAAAGTGACGTGAAAGAAGAGTGATTTTATGACAACTCAAACACTTTTAAATGGACTCAGACAACTTATTAAAAGCATTTACTCTTGATCCGACTCGAGTCGATCTATTATCAAACTTACATAGCTTCCTTTTAATAAAGACTTCAATTATAATACATACTTACATTGATGATATTAGCCTTAGCAATTTAACTTCGGCCTGACCGACTCTAACGGTGCAAATTCTCTTTTCAAATGGTATTATCATAGTGTAACTTAATCAAATTGAGATTATTTTAGTATGTAAATTTAAAAAATTTAAGATAGAAAGTGATATTATTTTATAAAGTGAAATTAAAACGGCGTCATTTTGGAACAACTCAAACACTTTGATCACACAAATCAAATTCAACTAGACTTGAGCAGCCTATTAATAGGATCACTCTTAATCCAGTCCGACTTGGCTCATTATTTTTTATAAAAAGATACATCGTAGAATGTTCTTTTTCATTTATTTGTAGACATGCCAGGCCATTGCTGCTTGGAGAATTCTGAGTCTCATGGTTGATTATGATCTGAGAACCATGAAGAAGATGGCATGGGCTTCGAAGGAGGCCTAACTAAACGTGGCTTTGGGTCAGTTTTTCCATAGTCGTTGTTGATGTTAACTACAGTTAAAAGCCTTCCATGATCAATTGCCAATTCGTCCTCCGATGGCTCCCTTGATAGTTCCTGGCATGTAAATAAATATAACAAAAATAATTAATTCACCACCAGAAAAATATGAGAGTGTTATATAAAAAACTAAAATAAAAATAATGGGATATTGTTAATTATGCAAAAAAAATAATTGTTAAATTATTTTGTTTTTTTAACTTGACAAAAAATCAATAATAACATAAGAAATCGATCACTAAAATTAAAAAAATCTACCATAAAATTCTAATAACTAAATAAATAAAAGGTTGAAGTAATTTAGATGAGTGAGAACAAACCTCGTGATCTTCCATAAACTTGAATTTTCGACCTGTGAAGCAGAAGCAGTAAACTTAATTATATTGATAACTCGAAGAACATGCAACTTTGAGTTCTAAATTTGTTTATTTTTTACATGAATTTATACATTATTAATGGATTTTATCTTGTATAGCTGCTCAAGTGACAAGGTTTTCTCGGTGAAAGTTCACCATAATATACCAGTAAGATTTAGAAATAGTAAATATGATTCGACTCGATCCAACTCAAAGTTAACGAGTTAATCAAATTGTGAGTTAAGCTTGAAATTAAGAAGATTGTTTGAAATGGAAATCGATTCAAATAAAACAATATAATTTTAATTGCTTACTTAAAAATTAATTGACCAAAAAGTTATTATTTTGATCTCGAACAGAGAAAATACTCACCTTCAAAAGAAGTTAGAAATGATGCAGAGACGAGAAGGAAGAGAAGAGTGGTTTTCCTAAGAAGCATGACATTCATGTTTGAGCAACTTAGAATATCTTTGCAGACCCTCTTACTCTTTTTCAATAGAATAAGCCTAAATATATACTATCTAACTTCCAAAACACCACCAATTAGAGTTACTTAAAGTGGAAATCCTAGAGATAGAATGAAACTTGATTTTTTATTGACTAAAGCAAACAAAAAGTTTTGGTTTTGAGCTTAAAAATGGAACAAGAATGGTTGAAGGAGACCACTTTTTTGTTGCTAGGCACTAAGTCTAGGAAATTATGGGATTTGTGGAATGATCATAAGCAAAGATAATTTTAATAATGATGATGGCTATTGGAAATTATCAAATTCTACCGTTCATATGTAGTTATTCCACAAAATGATTTTAATAATGATGATGGCTATTGGAAATTATCAAATTCTACCATTGTAGTCATCTTTGTCTATCTTAAAATTCTTACGGAGTTCTGCTCTATTATATCGTTATTGGTTCATTGTTATCCCCGTAACCCTCTAGTTGAGGTTCCAAAATTAATAAATAACTAAAAAAGAATTATATGCATCAGCATGTTAATCCAAATATTATCAAACTAACATTTTATATCAATTAGAATTTGGTGCATAATATTATAACTTAAAGTGGAAAGATAATTCTACTCTAATTTTCAACCTACCATTTTATATCAATTAAAGTTTAAAGTTTAGGTTTTGAGTTTAAAATGGATACACAAAAGAATTCTATCCATAAAATTTAATACCATATGTTGATCTATAGATGACATATGATAGGGGATGAATTATGTGTGTTTTCACTTTTTGCCTTATTTTTAAATTAACAAATAAATGATTTACTCTAATGACAAACTCATATATGATAAGTGATTAGAATAATAATTAATAAGTAGAAAAAATATAAAATTATTTTATAGTAGTTCGGTTAAATAATCTTTAACCAGCACTTACTTCTTAAGTTTCATTTGGAAATATAATCTTTTCTTTAGTGGGTAAAGAGAAACTTCCTTTACAATATTCTCTTTGTTATGAAAAAAGTGAAATTTTTACAGTCATCTTACTTTATCACGAGTGGAGAATAATCCTTTATAAATCTTGTTTAAAGTCAACCAGAACATCCACAATGTGTATCCAAAATAATTTCACCACTTGCAATAAATGTATAACCATATATCTTAAATCATTACTCTCTTGCTCACACCAATTGTAACATCCCGTTTCCAGAGAACGGGTCGGACCAAAGAAACGGGTCCAGGTGTGGTAAATTACCACATCTCATGCT
>JAOTAY010000190.1:39643929-39668140 GCA_025629805.1 Erythroxylum baracoense | reverse complement strand
TGATCTTTGAAGATTGGACCGATCGGCCTGTGGGTCGTTACGACTGGGCTCGGGCCCAGCACGACCGACCCGACCAATATGTAAATCAAAGAAGTAATAAAAATAAAACAAAATTGCCGTTAATTCTCAATTAAAGACTGTTCTCGCTCTATTACACTGCCTGTACATTGTTGCATGGTTATTATTCAAAATAATATGAATTTCCATCCTATTTGTTTCGTTCATTTTGAATAAAACTTTGACCTTCTCCTTAAATGATGCGATGAAGCCTTGTGGTTTGCCTCCGTTAAACTTTCAACTTGGAATCAACTGATGAGTTAACCGGCAAGGGACAACCCAGCCTCAAACCCAGATGAACCTGAGGTTTGTGGTAACCAAAAGTTGCCCTCGTCACATTAAACGGCAAGTGCCATGTCCCCACAATTCACATGAACCTCATCATACATTTGTGGCACCCCGTAATCCTATGATACAATTGAATTTTGAGTTACAACATCTCAATTCAAAGTTGCTAAAAAGCTTTTGGTACATACATTTAACATTTTTTGGTGTAAAAACCAAGTTCGCAGTTTTTGAAACACCAATAAATGAGGAGTGCAACGTTCTATGTCCCACAGGGACTCCTCTTAAATTGGATGCAACGACAATTGTGGGTTGTTTATTAAAAGTCTCACATGAATTTTGCCTTTTCTTTTTTCTTTCCCTGATTTTAGTGCCTTCCCACATCAAATTGCCATTAAAGTCAAAAGAAAGTCTTAGCTTGGAGCCAACACTTGCCCCAAACGAGTGACGTAAAATGATTAAAGTAGTAGTAATAAGTTCAGAGGTCTGCTGTTAAATTCATGCTTAATGAGAGCCTCACAAGATGTAAAGGGTAATCACCGTATTATTTTCCAAACCAAATCCAAGTATATGTATTTTAAAGACACTATTTTACAAGAAATGATCAGCTCATAATTTTACTCCAATCAGAAGGTCAACTATTGCTATTAGTATCTCATCGTCATGCTAGAAGTTCTATTAGATCCATAAACCGTATACGTTAAACCTAATTAGAAGATAGTTTAGCATATATAGCGATAAGAATAAGCAAATTAAAGATACCCATATGGGAAACTAAAAAATTTATTGGTCCATATGCACCAAAACGGGTTCAGTGGTCATTTTCTCCACGATCTGTATTGTTTCCGGTCTTATTTATCGCTTTTCCATCAAAGTTAACCGTAAGGAAGACCTGAGCAAGGAAATCAAAGAATTCTATGCATTTGGTATATATTTGGATGGGACAGTGGATTGCTCCAAATCTGAGAATGGTTTGTGCATATAAAAAAGAAAAATCTTATAGCTTCTGACCAATATCAACACCAGATCCCAAATTCTTCTGTCTGTTTAACTTTTCACAGAAAATGTCTCAAGAGTTATGTAAGCGATGCACTAATGCTAATGGGTCGATGACCGTTGATGCAAAAGTTCAGAAGTTAAATAACTTTCTTATTTATTAGACTCCAAATACTGCTGAACATGTATTTTTAAATAACTAGTCATAACATCAAGAGAACATAAAGCTTATGCCTTATGGACATAATAAATTGTGTATATATATGTGTGTGTAAAATATTGGAAAGAAGTTGACATGCGAAATGGAAAGTATCAACTGTAGTGAGGAGACATTCAATTCCACAATCCCGCAATTTAATACACACATGACAGACACTACCTGCCTGCATCTCCATCTCCTTTCCATCTTACATCTTCCTTCACCTTCTCTCTCTCTTCCCCTCCCCTAGATATTAGCTCTTCATCACATTAATGCCAAGACCCCAAAACTCTCAGCTTATGGCCCATCCTCTATACCAAGCTCATATTTCAAAAGCCTTGCACATCTCTCACCACCAATCTAGTGTTTGAGACTATATATATATATATATAGACACACAAACACATACAAAGTAAACAATGAAGATCACTTCTTTCTTCAAGAAGAAAGAAACACCAACTACCCGCAATCCATGGCTAAAATGGCCTTCATGCAACCAACCAAAGACCCTCTCTTTCAGGGTGAGAGATGATATATTTAAGACTGTAAACTCCGTCTTCTTTGACCCTGCGGATGGGGTTGATACACCAGAGTCGTGGTTTACAAACTCATCATCAGAGACCACCAGCTTCTCGACAGAGTCCGGCGACTTCGATGAAAAATCGTTGGAGACGATTGTACGTGACGTTGCGAGATCAGAGAGGCTGTTTTTGGAGCATGGTTACACCAACTCGATACTAGAAGAGGCAAAGCCCGGAAGGATTCCATTTAAAGAAAGCGTGGCGCTGGCTGTGGAGTCAGAGGATCCATATGTTGATTTCAGGAGGTCAATGGAGGAGATGGTGGAGTGTCATGGGCTTAAAGACTGGGAGTGTTTAGAGGAACTGTTGGGGTGGTATTTGAGGGTCAACGGGAAGAAGCATCATGGGTTTATAGTTAGTGCATTTGTTGATTTGTTGGTTGATATTGCAGGTTCTGGTTTTAGTTGTTCTGATTCCACTTCATTTTCTTCTGCTGTTTCATCTTTTCTTTCATCTGGTCTCTGTTATGTTCAAGGACATACTGAGGAAGAAAAGACTGTCTTGTCTTGACTTGATTGTACAACTTCTTTGTTTTTTTTTTGTGTGAATATAAGTAGGATTAAGTATAAAGTATAATAGGAGATTATTGCCTACCCCCTGAATCTATGCATGTTAATGAGATGATTTTGTTAACACTACAAAAATGTTTTGAACGGCTTTCATTGTGAGATCGAGTAAATTCAAGGGTTCACGAGGCTTTTAAAACAGATCGGAGCAGATAGTTATTCACCGGTTCAAGTAATTTCCTATTAATGTAATTTCGCAGTTAAATTTAAGGTGGTCATGTCATTCCTGATCGATCAACAAATAAAATCCACCTGTTGTTTATCAGGTAAATTGTCATTTTTTGGGTCGTCGGGAAGCTGATTGTCTGACACAATAAAGGATCCTACGTATTGGTCACCAACCGTACATTCATAAAAATCAATGGTTTAAAACTCTAATGGCATGTTTGGTTCACATAAATAAGAATTCCATTTTTGATATATTCTTAAAATTTAAATAATTCTTTGTTTAATTGGATAAAAGTATCATAATATCTAATCTTAAGATTAGGTATAGCTCAACTTTTAGGAATAGCTAAAGATCATCAAAAGATGTCTTTAGCTATTTCAAGAATAGAGTTATTTGTTGAAGATTTTTTTATCTTTCATTGTTATAAAATAAATAATAATAATAATAATAATAATAATAATAATAATAAT
This sequence comes from Erythroxylum baracoense, assembly GCA_025629805.1. NCBI lineage: Eukaryota > Viridiplantae > Streptophyta > Magnoliopsida > Malpighiales > Erythroxylaceae > Erythroxylum > Erythroxylum baracoense. The sequence continues at coordinate 39,664,817 of JAOTAY010000190.1, read as the reverse complement.
AATAGTAGTAGTAGTAGTAGTAGTAGTAGTAGTAGTAGTAGTAGTAGTAGTAATAGTAGTAGTAGTAATAATGATAATAATAATAATATGTATAATAATAATAAAATTAATAATAATAATAATAATAATAATAATAATAATAATAATAATTAGAAAAGTAGTAATAATAATAATAATAAATAAAATTAATTATAATATGAATAATAAGTAGAAAAGTAATAATAATAATAAATTTAATAATAAGTAGAATAATAATAATAATAAGTAATAATATTAAGAATAATTAAATTAATGAGAAGAAGAAGAAGAAGAAGAAGAAGAATAATAATAATAATAATAATAATAATAATAATAAGGATATTTTTGTCTTTTTGTTGGTTATTCCTTTGTTATTCTAAGTTTATATTTTTAAATCAAACATAAGCATAGAAATTCTTTAACAGTAAACCAAACAAAGTAATACTCATTTTATTTTATTCATTATCTTTTCTATTCTTCAGAATAATCATTCTATTCCTTATCTATTTCATTTCTTGAACCAAACAGCTCAAAAGTGTGTCAGATATTAGAATCAATTTATGACTTTAATCAATCCTTAAGCCAGTTGTATATTTATTTTTTAATGTGATAATTTCGTATGATTTTCATATGATTAATAAAGACCCTTATGTATACATTGAAAGATCTAAAGATAAATTTATAATTTTATATATACACCTATGTCTTTTATTTCAAACTCAGATGCCAGCTAGTTTTTGATTTGCTTAATAAATACATAGTCATTAAAAGTAATCAAAATATCATACATATATATATACACACACACACACACACATACACAGTTTTTTATTACTTTTAATGACTATGTGTTTTGATAAGCAAATCAAAAACTAGCTGCCATCTGAGTTTGAAATAAAAGACATGAGTGAAGCTACATTAATTCTTAGGGTGAAGATTGCAAAGATCATTGTCTCTTTCACAAGCGACATATATTATAAAACTTTTTTGACGCTTACATGAACAAGATAGTAAGCCAATTAATCTTATTATTAAAGATAAAAGTCTCAGTGAAAAGTTTTGTTCGAGAACACCATAAGATAAGGAACAAATGAAGAAATTTCCTTATTCCATTGTAGTTAGAAGTCATATATATATAATAATGTGTATAAGACCAAATATTTGTTATACTGTTAGAATGGTGAGCATATATCATTTAAATCTAGGTCAAGCAAATTGGAGATCAACAAAGAGAACATTAAGGTACTTAAAAAGCATTAATGATTACATATTGTGTTATCAAGGTAATGAACTACATAACAAGGTTATACAGAAGCTGATCAGGGAAGAAAAATAAGAAACAATCATGTATTGATTTATCTATAATAAAAGTGAATTTATAACATTTTCACTGTACTATAAGAAGTATATACCTCTATGTGATATGATGGCAGATCCAATATCAAAAAATTTGAGAAGATACATGTATTAGGCAAGTCAAGTTAATAAGATTACATAGATATTGATATATTATCGATAACAATTTCTAAATCTATGACCCTTCATTGTAAACGCAAAATACTTGTTGATATTATTTATTATGTCATAAACATTATGTAATACTCAATTCTAAAGTATGTTTTATATCAAAGAACATATAAAACAGATAAGAAATTTATCCACCCAAAAGAGTAATCATCTTTTTTATTTGTAATAAATATATACGAGACATGTTTTTAATTTGTTGTTTGGATGCTAAGTGAGGGCAAGAAGCTTACTATAAATATTGCCTTATACAATAAAACAAACGAAAATTGGTTTGGAACGATTAAATGTTTACTATATCTTTCTTAAGTTGTCATATCAGAGTTCTTAAAAGATGATTTTTACAGTAGACTAGTAAACTCATGATAAACATTAAGTATACTTGAACTAATATCTGTATGATATTTCATAAATAAAAGATATCTCCTATAAATGAAAATGGAATTAACATCATAGTACACAACTCTTACTATGTGTGTAAAATTGACCTTGAAAAGAAATTAATTTAAGTCATAAGATCTAACTTACATTCTGTGTTGAATCTCATAATAAGCCCTTATGAGTTTTGTCTAAATTGTTAAGAATTAAGCTTAAGATTTCTACTTTAGAATTTTACCAACAGGTCATGCATGAAGTGATGTTATGTGATTAATTTAGGAAGTAAATTAAATTCAATTTGAAAGAATTTAGAACATAGGAAGATCATTTTGATTGGTGACACATAGAAAACTATAAAGATGTGTTTTTTTTTTTTTGTGATTCGGTACTTTAGTTCAAGTCGTCCCTTTGAAACAACTATGAACTTTTATGTGGCTAATGCGAAACTTCAAATTACTTTAGAAGTGCCAAGGACAGTTCTCGGAGAAACTTGAAGGAATACAACGAATGCAGTCTTTTTATTTTTTTTGCCCTTTTTTTATTTCTTTCCCACTAAAGGGGATTAAATATTAAATATCCAAGTATTTAGAATAAAATTATTTACTTAGTACAAAAATAAAGGATTGTTTCGTGTACCATTGCACCAGTATCGTTGACTGAAAAGAAAGCTTAGTTTGGCATGAATCATATCAACGCAGGTGTGGTTCTTTGCTCTAGTTAGATTTCCAAGAATTTCAGTGAATCAATCCACAACATGAACGAAGCAGAAAAGGAGAAAGGTAAAAAACAAACTGGAATACTGCTACTCGTAAATGCATATATTCGAGTTAATTTGCTTTTATCTTCTTCTTTTTTTCACCAATTAGCTAGGGATACAAGTTTTGGTGGTACACTACAACAAAACTACATTTAGCTATGAAAAAATCGTCATTAAATATTCAAAAATCGTCCCTAAAAGTCATTAGCGACGACTTGTATTCGTCCCAAAAAAATGTCACTATTTTTGCTTTTTTGCTGAAGAAGAAGTAAATACCTTCATCTTTACCTTCTATTAAGTGAAATTATTTGTTTCATTGAATTTTTTAATTTTAAATTTTTGGAGAGACATCTTGATAGTAAGCCCTAGATATGCAAAGAAACTCTATTCTTTGATACCGATTGCACGTAAATAGAAGATATAGGAAAAAACAAAATTTACTAATGTCATCAATATTACCTATATCTATAAATTGAGAGATATATATTTTTTATTATTGTGAGAGAAACGATTCAAAATAGAGAGTATGATATATTTGGCTAAATATGTAATAACATCTAAGGATTAGGGTTGGATTATAAAGCCGGTCGGAACACAATAAAATTGAATACAATATCTCATACATTAGTATATATACGTTGGGTTAATAGGACAATTATATTAGGTAATGACATTTTGTTTTAACATTGAAGCAGAAATATATATGTGCAATGTAATTTCTTTTGTAACTTTTAATTAGTATATTGTTACTATATGTTGGGTTAATAGGACAGTTATATTAGATAATGACATTTTGTTTTAACATTGAAGCAGAAGTATGTATCTTATTTTATTTTGCAAAAAAAGAAATATGCATCCTATTTTACAAATGATGTATAGAAGTAAAACGTTAATTTTGTCTTTTTCTGTTCTACGGTAACTTCACCTAATGATTATTTCAAAACATTAACTGCAATTTTTTCTTATGTCTCATGGACAAGACCACCCTGACCATCAACGGAACATATATTTTGATGGTAAACTGAAACAGAAAGGGGAAGGACCTTAACCTAACACATGGCAGCTCAGCTTTCGGCATTAAGGTTTGAAAATTTTGTGTTTTCACAGAATCTTTAATTTTTGTTTATACTTGGAATATTGTACTGTTATTTTCCCACCTCATAATCAGTAGGTGTGAGAATGTGTTGAAGAAGGACTCGGTTGACTAAAAAGGTTGGCAATGCAGGCGAGGTCAGCATCAGTTGTTGACGATCAGAATATAGAATATATCTGCCGAACCCTTCAAAATCATCAGGAAGAAGAAAGTTCCTAAAACCCACCTCGATACCGCAGAAAATAAAAGATAGTTTCGAGCAAGAATGAACTATGTGCCGATCGAATATGAGGATTGAAGTCCTGTGGCCTTTAGAGCACGCAACAGACTAAATTCCATCACTATGCAAACTTTTCTAGGACATACTACTCGTGTTTTATTGACATTGACCCACGTGCCTAATTAGATATACAGGTTGAAGGGATCAAAGAAGCTTAAGAGGCTTAACCTTCAATTTTAATATCTTAATCATAATCTCGGGTATTATTGACATGAATAGACTTCAATTTTTCACATTTTTAAGTTTTAGCCGCCCTCTATGACGAGTATCCTTTTTTTGGATTAAAATTGTTCTGAAAAAGATTTATTTTGAACTGAACTAATTAAAATAAATCTCGGCATTTTCTTCGACCGCATGATTCCCACCTTGAATTCTGGAAACAACGACAGATTCTTCAAAATAACTGTTTCTTGGAAGGGTAGAAAACTATTGGCCTATAGCTCCACGCCACTGTTAAGATAGTCATCATATCAAACGGAATATAATGTAATATTTTTGTATTAAATCAATCGAAGAAGGTTATTGGTGTGAGAGATATATTCGTTAAATTGATGACCATTACACATTCTTAAAAGAAGTTATTCCCTTTTTATTCAGTCCTTAACTCGCCTAACTTTCCCTTTTGACAATCTTAATCCAAACTAAACTTTCGGGTCCAGACCTAACCTCTCTGACACATGGGGATGGTTTCTAAAGCATTTTTTCATTCAATGGCCTCAAATTTTGACTATTTCTGTTGTATGGAAGACCGATGACATGAACTGGAATCATTTAATGGTTTCAAAAGAAGAGTTAACTATTAAACATTCTTCAATTATCTACTGTTTGCCTTTATTTTAATTAAAGGTTAACACGTAGCCCTTTGTTTCTGTTTGCGAGCATGCCAGGAATTTAAAGTGATTCTAAACTAGAAAATAAGAAAGAACCAGGATATGCTGCTCGTGGTGAACCTATCGACAGACTAGAACCTCCACGTAGACAACCTGCTTACAAAGATGATTCAGAAGAAAAATTCGATTTCGAACCACATCGGTTCAGTCGAAATCCAAGGGAAAATGGATATGCGCAGAGATGGAACGAAGATCGAGAAGGTGGAGATTTCCGATTAAAGGTAGATATTCCTTGCTTTAATGGTAGTTTGGGAATTGAGGAGTTTCTAGATTGGATTACAGAAATAGACAGGTTCTTTGATTATGCGGAAACTCTGGCAGAAAGGTAGGTAAAACTGGTAGCCTGTCGCTTGAAGGGGATGGATTCGGCTTGGTAGTAGCGAGTTCAATCCAGAAGAGAGAGAGAAGGAAAACTCCCTGTACAAAACTGGTATAGGATGAAGCATATGTTGAAACTGGAATTTTTACCCCCGGATTATGAACAGATTTTGTTTCAACAGTATCAAAGATGTCAGCAAGGTAGCAGGATAGTTTATGAGGACATAGCTGAATTTGTAAGGTTGGCATAACGAAATAATTTGTTGGAGTCTGAAGGGCAGCAAGTGGCTCGATATTTAGAAGGGTTACGGCTGAACTTGAGAGATAGAATTGGTGTGCAGGTAATTCGAACTTTGAGTGAAGAGAAGAATTTGGCTTTGAAAGCTGAATTGATGCAGCAGGAGTGAGGCAGAAGGAGTTTTGGTGGTTTTGGTGGATACAAGGATAATGCAGATGGCAATAAGGCTGCTGTAAATCAACCTGATCGTGGAAACAAGTCCAAGAATTTGAACAAGCAGTTTGTGGAAGATAAGGCAGTCAGCAAACGTCCCATGAATGAGGGGCGAGATAGAGAATCTAAGAAGACAGATAATCCCTATGCAAGGCCCACTGTTTGGAAGTGCTTTCGGTGCAACCAGCAGGAACATAGATCAAACAAATGTCATAACCGAAAAACAGTCAATGTGCAGGATCGAGAGGAAGAAGATGGGGAGATTTATTGTGAACCAGATGGGGTTGAGGAAGAAGAGGAGTATGATGAAGATGACGAGCAGGCTTATGTTATGCGGAGGATGATGTTAGCCCCTAAGCAGGAAGAGGAATCACAGCGACACCAATTATTCAAAACTCGGTGTACTATTGGTGACAGGGTGTTTGGTGTTATTGTTGATAGTAGGAGCTGTGAAAATATTATTGGGAAGGATACTGTGAAGAAGCTGAAGTTGCCTGTTGAGAAACACCCGAATCCTTACTTATTAGGGTGGATAAAATCTGATATGGGAAAAATTGACGTGATAGAACGTTGCAAGATGCCTTTCTCCATAGGTAAATACCAAGATACTGTTTATTGTGATGTAATGGATATGGATGTAAGTCATCTTCTATTTGGCAGACCTTGGCAGTATGATATTGATGCGCAGCATTCTGAAAAGAGCAACGTGCATAAGCTGGAGAAGGATGGTGTGAAGTTCTCATTGCTCCCTTTGAAAAATAAATCTGTTGCGGCAAGGAAGAGCATATTCTTGACCTTGACAGACAATTTTGCAGAAGAGGCTAAAGAGACAGGGTAGATTCATGTGTTAATAGTGAAGCAAATTATGTTCAATGAGCCTAAATTGCAATTAGAGGAGTAACCAGAGTTAATTCGTCCTTTGTTATAAGAGTTTAAAGAGCTGATGGGCGAGGAAATACTAGATGGGTTACCTCCAATGAGAGATATACAGCACCAAATTGATCTTATCCCTGGTGCCAGTCTTCCTAATCTACCCCATTACAGAATGAACCCCAGGGAGAGTGACATATTGAGAGGTAAGGTAAAAGAGTTATTGAAGAAGGGGCTGATTCGGGAGAGTTTGAGTCCTTGTACAGTGCCAGCATTGTTGACACCAAAGAAAGATGGCAGCTGGAGAATGTGTGTTGACAGTTGAGCAATCAATAGAATTACTGTGGGTTATAAATTTCCTATTCCGAGGTTGGATGATATGCTAGACAGGTTGCATGGAGCACAATGGTTTTCGAAGCTGGATTTGAAGAATGGTTATTATCAGATTCGAATCAAGCCAGGCGATGAATGGAAGACAACTTTCAAGACCAAAGAGGGGCTTTACGAGTGGCTGGTTATGCCTTTCGGGTTGTCAAATGCCCCTAGTACGTTTATGAGGCTGATGAATAAGGTACTTAAACCATTTATTGGCAAGTTTGTTGTGGTTTATTTTGATGATATTATGATATTTAGTTGTAGTGAGGAGGAGCATATGACACACTTGAGAGCTGTGTTAACAATTTTGAAAGATAACCTATTGTATTTCGATCTTAAGAAGTGCAGTTTTCTTACAAATAAATTAGTCTTCTTGGGGTTTATGGTTTTGGCTGATGGTATTCATGTTGATGAGTCGAAAATAGAAGCAATCAGAGACTGGCGTACTCCTAAAAATGTGACTGAATTAAGGAGCTTTCATGGGTTGGCCACCTTTTATAGGAGATTTATCAGAAACTTTAGTAGTATTGCTGCCCCAATGACAGAGTGTCTGAAGAAAGGGAAGTTCCAGTGGAGAGAAGAAGCAAACAACAACTTTGCTATCCTTAAAAAGAAACTGTGCACAACACTTGTACTTGCACTTCCAAATTTTGAGAAGCTGTTTGAAGTGGATTGTGATGCTAGTGAAGTGGGTGTAGGGGCTGTTCTTTCACAAGAGAAAAGGCCAGTTGCATTTTTCAGTGAGAAGCTTAGTGATGCAAGGCGCAAATGGAGCATCTATGACAAGGAATTCTATTATGTGGTTCGTGCTCTAAAAACGTGGGAACACTACTTGATTGGGAAAGAGTTTGTACTTTATTCAGATCATGAGGCTTTGAAGTACCTAAATAGCCAGAAGAGAATTAGCAGAGACATGCATGCAAGGTAGTGTCAGTTTTTACAAAAATTTCCTTTCAAGCTGAGGCATAAATCGGGTGTACAGAATAGAGTGGCTGATGCATTAAGTAGAAGAGCAACTTTGTTACTGACTTTGAGCCAAGAGATTCTGGGTTTTGAGCAGTTAAAAGGGGAGTATGCAGCAGATGATGACTTTGCAGAGATATGGGCTCAGGTATCCAATAATCACCCAGTTTCTTCTTTTTATTTATCCGACGGTTACTTGATGCATGAAAACCAGTTGTGCATTTCGAAAACGTCTTTGAGGGCGAAAGTGATCAGTGACTTGCATGGAGGTGGATTAGTAGGTCACCTGGGTAGAGACAAGACTCTTGCAGCAACGAAAAAAAGGTTCTATTGGCCACACTTGAGAAGGGACGTTTGTAGATTTGTGGAGAAGTGTTATACTTGCCAGAGATCCAAGGGTTAGTCCAAGAACACTGAATTGTACATGCCTCTACCAGTTCCAGAGAACATTTGGGAAGATCTTTCCATGGACTTTATGTTGGGACTGCTACGAACAAAGAGGCGTTGATTCTGTTTTTGTTGTGGTTGAAAAGTTTTCCAAAATGTCACATTTTATTCCTTGCAAGAAAACCTCAGATGCAGATGCAGTTGCTGTTGCTAGGTTGTTTTTCAGAGATATTGTTAGACTATATGGGGTCCCAAAGACTATCACTTCAGACCGTGACAGCAAGTTCCTTGATTACTTCTGGAAAACACTGTAGAAACTGTTTGACTCTTCTTTGCAGTTTAGCAGTACAGCTCATCCGCAGATAGATGGGCAAACTGAAGCAGTCAACCGAACTTTAGGCAACCTGATTCGCAGTCTTTGCGGGGACATGCCAAAACAGTGGGATCTGATTCTTCCACAAGCTGAGTTTGCTTACAACAGTGCAATCCATGGTGCTACTGGTTGTTCACCTTTTTCTATTATCTACACGAAGATGCCACAATACACCTTGGATTTGATCAAGCTGCCAAAGAGTGGAGATGTGAGTGTTCCAGCCAAGAATATGGCAGAGCAGTTTGTGGATGTTCAAAAAGAAGTCAAGTAGAAGCTAGAGCAGGCTAATCAGAGATACAAGAAAGCTGCTGACAAACACAGACGGCAAGAGGTCTTCCAGGTTGGAGATCAAGTGATGGTGTTTTTACGCAAGGAGAGGTTTTCGGTTGGGACATACAACAAGCTACAGCCCAAGAAGTATGGACCTTATTCAGTGTTAAGGCGTATCAATGACAATGCTTATGTGATCGATCTTCTAGATAGCATGGGTATTTCTAAGACATTTAATGTGGCGGACATATCCATGTTCCATGATGCTAATGTTCCTTTGTACCCGAACCTCCTGCTCAACTTGAGGTCGAGTTTTTTCCCAGTGGAGGAGACTGATGCAGAGCAGATAGCGCTGAATTTTCTAGAAGACGTTGACCGTGGCAAGATTTGCGACAGATTGCGCAAAATCTCATAACTTATGCACACAATGTCCGATTACGGCCCACGATAGAATTAGGAGGTCAAACTGCCATTTTAATTATTTAAGGATTGTTTTGTTATTTCCGTGTTTTGTTATTTTCTATTTGCCTATATAAGGCAAACGATGTTATTTTTTTAAGTAGCTTATTTTGAATCAAATTACAGACTTTCTCTAAACCTAATTAGGGTTTATTTTCCTTTGAATGCTTTCACGCTGCGTCAAATATGAATTATAATGAATATAGTGAAGAATATAATAACGAATATAGTGAGGAATGGAAATATGTATAACTTCCATTACTTACTATATTGGGGAGTACGAAGTATTCTCTCAAAATTATTACAGTGGTATTGTTTATAATTATTACCATCCAGACTCGATCACACTTGAGTTCAAACTTAAGGATGTAATTGGTTCACTTAGAAGAATAGTAATAAGAATTATAATGAATATAGCGAGGAATGAAAGTTTAGAATTCATAGGTACAGAAAGAAGCCTCATAAAATAGCGTTTTTTTTCTTTCAACCATCTTTCGATTGTTAATACGATATATAAGGACCACTACTACAAATAGTACTACATCCTTGATCGTGAAATATCAAGTGCTTGTTGAACTCTGTGAATTACATGAAAGTAGGATACTCCAAATTCGGGAGTCCAAGAATTTTATAAATCGTCTACTTTCATTTTTCACTATATTCATTATAATTCTTATTATCATTCTCTTAATTAAACCAAACACATTCTTAAATTTGAACTCGAGTGTGATTGAGTCTGAATAGTTCAACTTAAAGTCCAAATTCAAATCCAATCAGTCCTTTATATATTGGAAGTTATGGAGTATTGTCCCAAAAGGAGATATAAAAATAATATTTATCTAATCATAATATATTACCAACCATCTTTTTTTATTCCTTACTCATTCCTTTTTTCTCGTACTAACTATCCAAGCACTCATTTAAACCTTTTTTGGGCTCGAGCTTAACCCAACTCATTAGTTACTATAAATATTCCATCAAATTTTGTAACTTTGGTAGACAGCAAATTTCAGATAAGATTTATGCTTCAAATGCTCTTTTCTTTTCAAATACTGTGAGAACATGCGTAACCAGAGGATAGTTTGGCTTTAAGGATCAAGTTCTAAGCTAGTAATTTCCTATGAAAATATGAATGGATGTTAAGGTTAAATATATATTACAGAATGTTCATGTCTAGAAGTTAATTTGCAGAGCATCAATCCTCAAACTCATTCCATCGAGTAATCTCATATCAAAACTAAGTCATCAATATGGGAAGAGGGTGTAAGTTATCGGTCCGACTGCAAATAAGAAGCCTGTAACTTCTTGCCGTCTTCGTGTCGCAAGCTGTTTTCCCTACTGTAAGCATCTTTGGCTCCCTGAGAAGTATGAGACAATGAAAGGGATGTTCAAGTGTATACAGGAGAAGCAAGAGTTACACTCACCTGAAATATTATTCCCAGTTTCTTCGATGCTTTTTGCCCTCTGCCTCAGAACATCCCTGGACACACTAGGGTCCCCAAGTACCTGAAAACAGAATCTGAAGTCAACCAATCAAGACAAAAGTTCTACATCTCTATCTGAAAACATCAACCAGAAAACGGATTTTAGATTTAGTAATGATCTACACAAACTGATTCAAAAACTTTGATGTGAGATCTAAAAAACAGAGCTTGCGATAGTCCATCGACATACAAAAAGATACAGATAACCCAAATTTTCTACTGCTCCAAGAAGATCATGGATGGAGATATAACAATGATTCATCAGCTCAGGAAAAAGTATCCACTTACAGCTTGACAGACACGAGATAAAGTATTGTCAATATTGAAAACATTGATCTGCCAAAGGGACTGAAGTATTGCGTCCTTCGGTCCTTGCGTTCTTCCATGAATTTCTGCAAGCTCTCTTCATCATTTTCTGATTGCTTAAAAATGTTCATCTCCTCCTGCATTTGAATCAAAGAAACAGCACCTACAAACTCACAAAACAAGAATTCTGAGTGCATTTCAAGCTCTATGGAAGGATAAGTTCCCTGATGGCAGAAACGAATACGTAATACCTGAAGCTGCCATCACTTGTGCTTTTATCTGGTGTCCTTTATCTCGTACCCATTCGGCAAAAAATGGTACCTTCATGTACATTTTGCCCTTTCCAAGCTCTTTACCAGCTCTCCCAGTGTAAATGTAACCAATAGGATGCAGCATAGCCTCGCCAAATGCTTAATATTTATCAGTTATAAGATATAGTGAGTTTTTATTTCAGAAGCGATGGAACTATTCTCGAAAAGAGATTCAGACGACGGAATCCACAAAAAAATTACTGTCAACTGCTTTTCTGATCAAAGTAAGTAAAGAGCAGATTTCAGAATATTTTAGAGATGTTAAGAAATTGAATTAGTTGCAGGAAATATGGTTAAAAACCCAACTAATTAACAAGATCAGAAAAAAACTGCTCTCAATAGCAATAGACGAACTTATCATACATTATAACACATCCAAGCCAAGTTGTGTCATTGACAGAAAAGGGTCCTAAGGCATTATAGTGAACGAGAAATTATTGACTTAAAACAATCACAACAACGTAGAAACTGCGAAAGAAGACATGTCAACTTTACAAAGTCATTCAGACATGAAACTAAACCAGAGAAAACTTTAAAGTTGATATCAAGAGTGAGTAGTAACCATCAGATGCGAAGTTCAGATTGGTTTCAACCAAATGCTTGCTTTCATAAAAATGGGGAGAAAGCAGCTGCAGGATCCACCATAACATCTGTGGGAAAAGAAAATTACTAAGTCATTTCCATCTGGATCAACAATATATGGTCAAAATTAAATATAGAACCCCAGCATGTAGATTCATTGCAACAAAACAATAAGCCAACATCTTCTTCAATGCATCTTTCAGACTGAAAACAATACCGATAACATGACAATCTAATATATGTTTCGATCTCTCCTAGTTGTATCTATTTGATTTTCCTGACTTTCCTGCGCCATTCTAGTTCAAACTTCAACTATATCAATAACAAATTTTTTAAAGGTATCTTAACTTTTTAATTACCTGCGAGAACTTCATGGAGGATCCATGATCTGATTCGGTTAATATATAGTTGCCAAAACAAACCGAAACTCTGATAAGTGAAACCACATTGACTAAAACTAAGTGTTCCCCATGTTGCCATGAAAAACCCAACTAGACCCCCTGTTACCTTGTATTTAACGACCACTTCTTAATGAATAGAAGTGTGCCCTTCAACTAGTCTTCTCTATAACATTCATTTCCTCCTATCACTTTCACATTCTAATAGAACTTTGTTTTCTCGATTTCCCCATTTCAGATGCCCAATTTTGTAATTTTAAGCCTGTTCTCGAGTAATAAATCCCATGCCGGTTACCAATGATCTGTTGTTTGTTGATTCACATGTAATCTCGGGATATTGTGAATCACTACCAGTTACTTGAGTTGTAAAACGTCCCAAAAGATATTTCCACAAGTTTTAAAGATAAGCATAAAAATGAAAACTTTATAAATTATGCTCATCAAGAACAGACTTACCGTCTCACTTCTTCCTTTCTATATTTGTCATATTCTTTGCGCTTTACGGAATCACTTAAGACCTGATACGCCTCTGCAAGTTTTTTTGTGCATAACCACAAAAGCAATCCAATCTTATAATAGGCTTTAAGAACATGTGAACTGACAAATGGAATGCCTTCTACTTCTAGTATTTTTCTGAAGTTACAATAATAACAACCACTACTCAGTGAAAGTCCTCCTAATACGTGGGATTTGGGAAGGTAATGTAGTATGCAGCCTTATCCTTATCCCTAATTAGTAAAGAGGCTGTTTTCGACATTATTTTTCTGAAGCTAAGATCAAAGTTAACATACAATATATGAACGAGTAGGAAACAAATCGGAAAGGTGAAAGAGAAACAAAATTTTCCCAGAAACAATAATTGGAACAGGTTTTTGAACTTGGCTGTATCTTTGAAAGAGAATTACACAGTTCATCCAAAGAAGAATACAAGTTCACAAAGATAAAAAGGAGGCGTACGCATTTGAGACATAGTAACTTCACATAATCACAGCAGGTAATCTTCAGTCCAGGATCAGATTTAGTAGCTAAACTGAAAATTATCAGCAGCTTTAGGATCACCAGGATTCTTATCTGGAAGAACTATTCTTGTCTGCACACAACATGCAAAGGTATCTCATTACTGAAAGAGCCATAATCAACCATTTTCACAGATTTTGTCCCCTTTGCTCTGCAAAAAAGTGTTATCTTCAGCTACATAGATAATGGCTTGAGGTTGAGTTGAAATCTGACCTTTAGGTAGTAAGCCCTTTTAATCTCTTCCGTGGATGCATCCACATTGATACCCAGTAGGTCATAGTCAGCTGTATCTTTCACCATTTTCTCGAGTTTTAGCTAAAGAAACACCAACCTATATGACTAACAAACACCTTCACTAAACACATAACCTCTGTAGGAAATTCACCGCACAAAGTAGTAATGATCAACTTAACCTTGGCAATTTTTGGCCTTGATTGGACTTCAAGCGGGGTTGAGGCTAGGGATACATTAAATCTTCTGTTCTAATTACTCTTGTCTAAACATTAATGTATGAATGAGATTTAATAGAATACGACGAGAATACCAAAACCTGAACAATAGATCTGCATTTGGGAGGATTTGCCAGGCTTGACCTGAATCAATTAAAATCCCTTGAAATAAACAACGTCGTTTTGTTCAATGGCAACAAAGGTAGCTTATGAAGTTGGCCATCCCATTGCCATCGTACACCCAATATTTTAGAATCTATTTGATTCCACCTGTATCTTGTTATTTTATGTCTTTTTATCTTCAAATTTAGTAAAAAAATACTTGCTTATTTTATTTGTATTTTTTATTTTAACTTCTTCTTGTTTTCATAGGTTATTAATACTATAAAACTAATTTTAATTTTAATTTTCGTTTTTATCATAATTTAATTTTGTTATTAACTAAATATATACTATTTAATTATTTCATATTAATTATTCATAAAATTGTGATTAATATGATTTAATTATTCAATTATTCTAATTTATTTTTATAATTAATTTAGAGTTTAAAATTTTAAATAAAAACTTTTAAGTGATTTATTAATAGGAAAGTTAGTAACACAATTAATTTAAAAGTTTTGACACGTGAGAGACATGATAAAATCGAATAAGATAAACGAAATAAATGATTAATATATAAATATTATGTTTCGAGTATTTTATTATATTTATCTATTTTATTATAATTTTAGAATTTTTATTTCGATCACAATATTATTTTTAAATTATCGATAAATAGAAAAGTAAGAGAATTAAAAGAATCACCAATGACTAAAAATAGTATAATGAGAAAAATATTAAAGAATATAAATACTAAAGTTAAAAAAGATTATCAAGTAAGAAAAGAATAAACATGTAAGAAAAAAGGTTTAGGCCCTATTTGACAAACAATATATTACATTAGTTGTTAGCTGATAACAAATTATATTAGTTGATTTGATCAATTGATAACATCATCTGTTTATTATGAATGTTTGGTAAAATTAACTATTTAATATTATCTGTTTATGTATAAAATGATTTATGAGGGCATGACTTAAAAAAAATTATAAAGACATGAATATTATATCCTAGTATTTTATTGAATATTCTTTTAATGTAATTGAGTAAAAAAAGTGATTTTACTAATCTAACACAAATTGACTCACCTCGCTTCTTCGAAATTCCAGTCATCCCTCGCAGAACAATTGTAACTTTAGCAATAATGTTCGTGAAAGCTGCAATTTTGGGTTCGAATATGATCTGAACCGAGGGGAAACATACCCTTTGAATGGCTTCAATCACGAAGTAGATGTTTCTGGCATAGAAAATTTTGGGTCCGAGATAGAGTAGGTATATTCTATCAATATCAAAAATTTGGTGGATCAAGAGATTGTCGAGTAGGAACCGAAGAAAGTCGAAGATGAGACAACACAGAACAAGGTGCAAAAGCTATCTAAGGAGCTAATGGCATGTGAGGATTACATGTAGTTCTATCAAATTCCTTATCTTGATGGCCAATCAACGGCACCAAATACCTCTCAGGAAAGCCTTGTTGGCAATCTTTGAAACTTTGATGACGACAGCAGTGTCAAAAACCTCTGGAGGTGGAGAAGAATTGAGTGGGCAGTCAAAAAGCTAAAGGCAAATTGTTGGTATTTTGAAGCTTTTGAAAAATCAGCTCGTTAAGTTCTACCTTCCAAAATGCTAAAATTTGGCTAAAAATCCATCAACTAAGCATTAAAGTTTAAAAGGTTCAACACTAACATAAAATAGATCAAATATTGATTAAAATTAAATAATTTAAAATATGATCGAAAGATATTGTTTTTACATTTTGAAAATTTTAAATTTTAATTTAAAAATAAGTTATTAAATGAAATTAATTAATTAGCTTTAGTTTATAAGAATTTTTTAATTTATAAAAATTAACATATCAATTAATAAATTGATTCGTTTTTAAGATTTATAGTTATTAAAATAAATCGAATTAAAAAGTTAAAAATTGAACGAAAAATTAGCTGATTTAAGATTTTTATGATTAAATCACTCGAATCGGTTGAGTTTTTTAATCTTTAGATAAGAGTGTTTCAAATAATATTTATTATCTGAATTTAATAAAATTACTAAAAAGAGTATTTTGTACTAATTTTCTCTCAATTTATTATTAAAGTTAAGTCATAGCAATCAAATAAATTTAGTTTAACAATTAATCACATTATAATGTGTATTAAATACTTTAACATGAATTTAATAAAAATATTTTTTTGATAATTTAAAAATAGTAATGAACTCTCAAATGTGCTTGTGTTAACTTGGTCCTTATTAGGAACTTATTAGGCTTGTAAACATAACAGTCTACTGCATGCATCTATACCATTTAAGTAATCAAAATAATTATCATTGAATTTAATAATTCAATAATACGGAAGAGTTGGCACTTTCACCGAGCTGCAACCAAATACTTTACCGATACGATATGGTCAATATTAGGTGCTGTTTTAAATATATTTTAAATTTTATAAAATAGTCTCTAAATTTTTTTAAAAATTACAAAATAATCCCTTATTATATTGTACTGTATAATTTATAATTTTACATTAACTCTGTCTTCAAAATTTGTAATACTAGAAAATTAAAATAACAACAAACTATTTTTTATTAATATTAATTTTCACATATTTCACATAGAAATAATAATCATAATGAATATGAAAATATCATTAATCATCGTATAAATATAAAATTAAAGACAATACAAAGTATTTAAAATATTACAATTTTATCATATAATTAATAATAATTACATCAAATCGTCAAATAATAAATAATAAATATCCATGGCTCTCTAATTATTACAATTTACAACAAGAGTTAGTGTCGAGGAAATAATCAATTATAAGTGCAATTTAAATCAGAAGCATTTATAGTTATATTTATATTGCATATATAGAATTTAACATAAACATTAAATATAAGTGAAATTAAAAGAATAAGAGAAATAAAAACCTAGAACTTCATTCAATCGAATACCCGCTTAAATCGCATTGACCCTAATTTTTATTTGGTACAAAATTATCACTATTGAGAAGAGTCTCATCATCACTATCATTCAAATTCATTGCACAAAAATGACATGTCAATACTTTCCTATCCAAAATTATCTTCCAAGTCACTTTTATTTATCAAATTCAGTTCCTTAAAAACTCAGTCTACCAAAAGATCAATATGATCAAGGTAAATTTGATCTATAGGACTACTTCTATCAAGAGTCCTAGTAAACAATAAAATTAAATTATTAAGAAATTTCAAGAAAGGATATCCAACTTAATAATATTAATAACATACCTTTCTTGAAGTTTTAAACTGCATCAAACAAAAACCAAGTCATTAAATCTTTTGTGTTCCAATCTATTCCTTTCCTTAGAATGGATAAATTCAAATGTGTTATTCTTTCACACCCTGTTGCACTCACACATTGACTTAGAATTTGAATTGCAAACATTTACAATTCTGGAACACTATTTTCGAATTGGTCCCATCAAGCAACTATAAGACAACAAATGTAGTATTATAAACAAAATAAAGTGATGATTAATTTTCAATAAGTAACCAAAATTATAAATTATATATCTGGAGTAAGTTTGTCTTTTTGACGAATAATAATTGACATTCTAAAATCACCAGAAACATCCTTATAAATTTCCATTTGTGAGCTTAGGAGATCTTGCATATTCTCATGGGCAACAATTATTGTAATAGTTAATAGCATTCCCCTATTAACTTCAACGTTCTTTCTAAAACTTGGTATGAAATAGACAATAATATTAAAAAATACCCCAGTTGCAAACACGGAATTTCACATCTCCCATTGATGACTATAAGATAAAGTGTATATAAAGAAGAACTATTTTTCATATTGTCCTTAATTGCTTCCTTCGCCTTCTCTATGACATCATAAAAATAACTCATTGTTGTCTTCTCATCACTATCAGCCATACAAAGTACCCTTATCAAAGGCGCACTAACTTGGATGACAAATTGACATTGGGACCAAAAGTCACTATCTTCAAGTATAATTTTAGAAACCCCCAATTCAACATTATACCTAGCATCTTGAGATGCAACTCACTTATCATTTATAAAAATTTGTCTTAACTATTTCTTCATCAAAATAAAACACTAAAGTGATAAGAAACTATTTGCAAATCTTGTAATAGCAGGACAACACAAATTCCTACCATTGATGAAATCCTTTCTTATTAAATTTAAGTCCCACTCACGATTGCAGATGAACTTAATTAACTTTTTTGTTTCTGCACAATCTCATCAATAATAAAAAAATACGTAACATCTCCTCTATTTTCCAACATCATGACAATGCAATGTGTAACACAAGGAGTCTAATAAAAAAATTATACTTACTTTGCGATCTTCTTTCAACTTTTTTATAAGCGAAATCATTGTCAGTAATGAATTAAATACTATTTTCTAGCTCAACTTTATCAAATATTTGAAATAGAGTATCAACATTCTTAACAAGGCCAAATGTATCAATATATTTCAAAAACATTATTTATTTTGCGTAATAAAACCAAAAATTAACAATAGGCTCATGTGTTTTATTTGTCCAACTATCACATATGATTGAACACTCATACGTAGCCCAAGTCATTCTTCTTTCATCCAAATAAATTTTTATTTCATAAATAGAATTGCTCAAAAGTTTACCTTTGTAGTCATCAATTGAAGGAGCTTTATATCTTAGACCGTAAGGGGTAATAACATCCACCATAGGCTGATAATAATAAGATTGTGCAACATTGAATGTTATATCTTAGTCATACCACCATCTAGCCATTGTCATATTCACATTATGAGCCACTTATGTAGATTGTAAGGCACTACGGATTGAAGGCTAAATTCTAGGAGTTGTTCATGGTGCAAAAAGATTAGACACTTATCTTGTTCTTTTCCTAACATCATGTGCAATATTTTATTCTTGTTAAATAGGAATACTACCACCTTGAACATCCCCATGATCATTATGAACACCAATAAAAAAACTTCCACCACCAACTTGGTACTTTAATCTTTGTCTTCTATCTTTCTCTGACTGATACTCTTCAAGCAAAAGTCTTCATTTACCATTTTACATCAAGACTCACTTTCTTATAAAGCTCCACATTACCTTTGATTTCAGCTGAATGCTTCTTTAATCTGAAGATTTTCCCACGTTTTAAATGCTTGTTATAATACAAACAAATAATATGGTTCTTCATTCCATTAACCAATATAACATGAGCCCAAACTGAATCATCAAATCTTCCTATACCTGAAGCAACTGAATTATCAGGTGCACTTGAACTTCTCTCCATTTACTTGTAAAAATAAATGAAGACATATATTAAAATTAACTTAATAACTTCGTATCAAAATCAAGTTGTGTATAATAACAAAAGGAAATAGAGCAAGAACAATTTCTCAATAATCATATGATATGTAAATACAAGTGACCTTTATAAACTTATATAAATGATTCCTTAAGAAAATCTGATAACTAAGTGCATTATATCGAAGAAATTATCATGTTTCTTAACCCAAACTTCAAATATATACATTGATTGCTATACTTTCACAACTATAATCTATTTTGTGCTATTACATAATTTAAACATAAAGTCAAAACTCTAAAATTATAGTTCGTTTTGTGTGATTACATAATTCTACCATAAAGTCACTATTGTAACCATTTTGTATAATTATATAATTCAATCATAACTCACAATTATAACTCATTTTGTGTGATTACATAATTTAACCATAAACACATAAGTCATATCTATAACTCAATTTGTGTAATCACATAATTCAACCACAAAGTCATAAATATAACTCATTTTATGTGATTATATGATTCAAACATAAACTCGTATCTTTAACTTAATTCGTTTAATCACATAATTCAACTTAAATTAATTCTAACTCGTTTTGTATATTAAGAAATCAATATATATATATATATATATGTAACCTATTTTATAATGGATACCAACATTTAATTCAATATTTCTCTAACTTCAAACAATAAATAAACTTCAACTTTTTATCGAATGATTGAATTCTTAATTTCCAGAATCCAAACAACAGAAATGATAAAAGACATCTGAAATTCCAAAATCCAAAATCCAAATATTGTAATTCTATATAAAATATTCATTCTCATTTCTCAATTTCCAAAATTCAGATAAAACAAACACATATATCTATTCCAATACCCAGTTATCTACTATCCTCAATTTCCAAACTCATAAGTCACAATTCACAACTATAATTCACTCACATACACAACAACTACTCAATTGACTCAACACTCAACATTCAAATATTCAACACACACAACACAAATCAGTACACTAAACTACACACATTTCAATTGTTCAAAGCTGAATAACTGATTTGTATTTTGCAACCTTGAGGCTTGAACTTGAAGTTTGTAGCTCCACTCGATGTTGATGAGACCAAGCAATAATGGCAGAGGCAAGATCGTGAGGCAACTGCGCAGACAAGGCGAGACCAAAACCATGCATAAGCAAAGCACATGCACAGACAACAGGCGGTTGGGTGTAGGTGACGAAAGCAGAAGCAAAGGTGGCTGGGTGTGGGGTGGAGGGTCAGGTAGGTTAAAATGTTTATGGTTAATTTACAATTGTCTTGAAAAAAAACTTGAAGCAATTATGAAGTCTTACAAGTTAGGAAAATTGAGGAATTTAAATTCAAAGCAACAATTGGCATTGAAGAAATGAAGTCAAGCATCAGCCTTTTTTGGTTCCATAATTTTCAAGCATCTTTTGTTTTTTAACTTTTACAACTTTATGTCAGTAGAAAATCACAATGTCAGTTTCTGTTGGTAT
>JAOTAY010000190.1:39613936-39643829 GCA_025629805.1 Erythroxylum baracoense | reverse complement strand
TTTTCAAGCATCTTTTGTTTTTTAACTTTTACAACTTTATGTCAGTAGAAAATCACAATGTCAGTTTCTGTTGGTATATAAACCAACAACTTTATTTTTGTTCCAGCTGAACCAATCAGAGGATAAAACTTGCCAAGATCTTACTCATTAGCTATTTTTCCTTTTTATTTTTGACCATTGATGAAAAACAAGCAAGGATGGTGTGAAGAGCTAATTTGAAAAGCTCATAAAAATCACATTCGAAGCAATGAAACAGGAGCAGCACATTTTGTGAAAAATATTATCTTTTTCTCTTCATCATTTTTTACAATTTTGCCTTGCTTTTACTGTTGATTTAGTATTGTTATGAATGTGTGTATAATGAGTGACATGAACAAAAACCTTCTAAGAATGGAAATGAAGCAGATTTGAAAGTGCAAAATTTCCATTTTTCCTGAAGTTTCATAGTTCTTGTTTTTCTCAAACACTGATACTGAATTCTTACAATTATGGAGAGATACATACATTGTTACTATTGAGTGACTATTATAGAGAGTACATCAAGTTTATAGAATGCTAATGTTGTGCTTCAGCTAAACTTTCATTCCTCGAAAGCAAATCATTTTAGCACAAAAGTTGCTGCTGAAGAGTGCAAACCCGAGGCAACTTCAAGCTTGAGATATTGTAGTTCTGTTTCTGCTGAAACTCTTGTAGTTCAAGTCATTTTACTGAAGTGTTTGCTGCTGGAGATTATGATCCATCTTCAAGTTAATTGAAGTTAGCTCATTCTACTGAAGTTCTGAAGTTCAGCTCTCCACTAGAGATTCTGTCGTTGAGATTGAAGCTGACCTGAAGTTCAGGACATATTGAATTTTTTATCTTCAGCTCTACCATCCACAAAATCATCAGTATGTGAGAACCGGGTGGTGTTGACTAATGATAAGAAATTAGTGAGTACTATATCGTTTTTTGAATAGTATCGCCTGGCACAGTACGGTACCCACACCATTGGGTCCAATCTATCTAATTTTAAATTAAGGAGTAAAGTTTTAGTTAAATAGATGTTAAATTGAATTCATATTGAAATTTTAAATTTTTCAAGTTTTAAATTTGAGAAATCTAATTAACTCGAAACTTTAAAAAAATTAAAGTGCTTCAACCTTTAAAAATTTTTTTAGTCCAATTTGGTGTAAAAGTGAAATTTGATTAAAAAAAATCTTTGACTGAGCCCAAAAATATTAAATACGATGTCAACATTTAGAAATAGGATTAATTACCAAAAAAACTCAAACTTTCGTCAAATTTTCAATTATAGGCTGAACTTTAAAAAGTAATAATAAAATGTGCAAATCTGCAGTTTTTTTCAATTCTAGCCCAAACTTTAAAAATTAGCAATAAAATGGTCACTTTTAATTTTCTTTAATTCTAGCCCGACGTTATCTATTATTTTCCTGATCCCCTCAGCACTTTGTTTTTTATTTGTTCTTCTGACGTCTCAAACTACTCTCGCATTACAACATATTACACAAGTAAGCTCTTCGTTTTTAGTTCGTTCTCCTGATGTCCTTAGTGTAAGGGCGTTGGAGTTGCGTAATATGAAAATCAAAAGGTGAGAGTGTTGAGAGAATAAACTGAAAACAAATGAAAAAATTGAAATCAAAGCGTAAGGTCATCGGGACTGTGTAATATGATTTAGGTCATTTTTAAACAACAACGTCGTTTTAATTATGTGATTAAACAACGTCGTTTCATTAATCTTCATTTATTGTGTTAATTTTGACTCAGGTGTATTAATAGTTAAGGTTTCTGAAATAAGTGGCAAGTCACTACAGCAAACTTAACGAAAATACTAACGTCGGTTAGAATTGAAAAAAATTGAAAGTTTGAGCACTTTATAGTTACTTTTTGAAGTTCAGGCTAGAATTGAAAAAATTGAAAATTTGAATATTTTATTGCTACTTTTTAAAGTACATACTATAATTAAAAATTTGACGAAAATTTGAACTTTTTTTGGTAATTAACCCTTAGCAATATTATAAAAGAATTTTAATATATAATAATCAAAATAATCATAAGTAAAATTAATAATCCATTGAAATTATTAAATTATTCATTAATATGAAACCTTCTTAGAAATATTTTATGAAAGAATTTTAGATTATTTTTTCGGTCTCATAGGTTTGAATTTCATCGTTACCTTTGAATCAGATCGGGTCAAATTTGCCATCTCTAATTATTGGTCTATCTAATTACATTAACCTACTTTTTATAATCCTTACATGGTTTTTTGTTAGGCGAATTACATGTTGGACATCCGTGTCTAAGCGAAACTAATGTCTTCTGAAGAAAACAAGATCTCTTCATATGCAACTCTAATTAGAAATGGTTAGGACTGGTTGGAATTGGGATCAAATCCTCTTGTGTGGATGGGATGGTCTGGAACAAGATTAGTACAGAGTTATAGGAACAAAGAATTTGAGGACGGTTGAAATTAGACTCTTTATATCCCAATTCCAGCTTAAACTTTTTTAATTTACATTCTGACTCGAAATCCAAACGACAACAACAATCTAATAAAAGTGTCATGGATATGCTGAATTTGAAAAAACCTAGTAGTATGCAACCTTACTTTTGGTAGAAATCTAATTGCGAATAAATCCACAAAGAGCTTCACAGTGCTATTACATTTAAATCCTAACAATTTGTGTAAACAGAGGATGGATTGGCTTTAAGGTTCAAGTTCATGTCAAATTCAGGCATTTGCAATTTAAGAATAAAATTCTCATTTTCTAAGCTAGTAATTTCCGATGAAAATATGAATGGAAGATGAGGTTAAATATATATTGCAGAATGTTTTATGTCCAGAAGTTAATTTGCAGAGCATCAATTCTCAAACTCATTCCATCCAGTAATTTCATACCAAAACTAAGTTATCAAGATTTGAATGCATCTATGAATATGGGAAGAGGGTGTACTTTAAGTATCGGTCCGACTACGATGAAGAAGTCGCCTGTAACTTCTTGCCGTCCTCGTGTCGCAAGCTGTTTTCCCGACTGTAAGCAGCTTTGGCTCCCTGAGAAGTGCGAGACAATGAAAGGGATGTTCAAGTGTATACAGGAGAGGCAAGACTTACACTCACCTGAAATATTATTCCCAGTTTCTTCAATGCTTTTGCCCTCTGCCGCAGAACATCCCTGGACACACTAGGGTCCCTAAGTACCTGAAAACAGAATCTGAAGTCAATCAATCAAGACATAGTTCTACATCTCTATCTGAAAACATCAACCAGGGCAGCGATTTTAGATTTAGTAATGATCTACACAAACTGATTCAAAAACTTTGACGTCAGAATAGTCCGTAGACATGATAAAAAGATACAGATAACCCAAATTTTCTACTTCTCCAAGAAGATCATAGAGATATGACAATGACTTATCAGCTCAGGAAAAGGTATCCACTTACAGCTTGACAGACATGAGATAAAGTATTCTCAATATCGAAAACGTTGATCTGCCAAAGAGACTGAAGCATAGCATCCTTGCGTTCTTCAACGAATTTCAGCAAGCTCTCTTCATCATTTTCTGCTTGGTTCAAAATTTTCAGCTCCTCCTGTATTTGAATCAAAGAAACAGCACCTACAGGTTCACAAGACAAGAATTCTGTGAACTGCATTTCAAGCTTTATATAAGGAGGAACTCAAAAGGTTGCGGTTTCTGTATATGTAAGTTCCTTGATGGCAGAAACGAATACGTAATACCTGAAGCTGCCATCACTTGTGATTTTATCTGGTGTCCTTTATCTCGTACCCATTCGGCTAAAAATGGTACCTTCATGTACCTTTTGCCCTTCCCAAGCTCTTTAGCAGCTCTCCTAGTGTAAATGTAACCGATAGTGTGCAGCATAGCCTCACCAAATGCTTAATATTTTAGCAGTTATGAGTAAGATATAGTAAGCTTTTATTTCAGATGCAGTGGAATTATTCTCGAAAAGAGATTCAAACAACGGTATCCGCAAAAAATTTACTGTCAACTGAGTTTCCGATCAAACTAAGTAAAGAGCAGATATAATCATTTTCAGAATATTTTAGAGGTGAATAAGAAACTGAACTAGTTGCAGGAAATATGGTTGAAAACCCAACTAATTAACTAGATCAGAAAAAACTGATCTCAATAGCAATAGATGAGCTCATCATACATTACAATACATCCAAGCCAATTTACATATCATTTCCAAAAAAGGATCCAAAGGCATCGTGGTGAACAAGAAATTATTGACTTAAACAATCAAAAAACTATGGCAACTGCAAGAGAAGACATATCGATTTCACAAAGTCATTCAGAAATGAAACTAAACCAGGGAAAATTTGAAGATGACATTCAAGAGTGAGTAGCAACCACCAGATAGCGAAGTTCAGATTGGTTTCAATCAAAAGCTTGCTTTTGTAAAAATGGGCAGATAAAAGACTCTTCAAAACAAGCTAGTTTGGCAAGAAAAATACGAAACAATGTTCTCTAGTCGGAAGTTCTCATGGAATGGGCATTTTTTAATGAAAAACAAACTATTCTATGAGTATGAGAATGTGTACATACCAGCTGTTGAGAGGCGCCTTGCTTCTGAATTTGCCCATTCCACAAACTCATCAACTTGGCCTTCCACAAATGGGTCGAGGTGATTTTTTAGAGTCATTATGAGCTTTTCTTCCCTCTCTTTCTGCATGCCCTGCAGAACTAAGAATTGTGAATGAATACAGTCAACTTTAAGAGGCTCTTACATAACAAAACCACTAATGCCAGTTGCACCTTAATCTTTTCTTTAACTTTCTGCGTGATGGTCTCAGTGCCTGGTGAATCATCCTCAATTTCTATAGATGATGAGGAAGCCAGGGCAAATTGGCCAACATAGTCCTCAAAATACTCGCTCCCAAATAGCATTCCAAAAACGGCTGCAGGATCCACCATAACATCTCTGCGTCAAGAAAAATACTAAGATATTTCCATCTGGATCAACAATATATAGTCAAAATTGAATATAGAACCTCAACATGTAGATTTATTGGAACAAAACAATAAGCTAACATCTTCTTCAATGCATCTTTCAGACTGAAAACAATACCGATAGCATGACAATCTAATATATGTTCCGATCTCTCCTAGTTTTATCTATTTGATTTTCCTGACTTTCCTGTGCCATTCTAGTTCAAACTTTAACTATATCAATAACAAATTTTTTAAGGCGTCTTCAATTTCTAATTACCTGCAAGAACTTCATGGAGGATCCACGATCTGATTCAGTTAATATATAGTTACCAAAACAAACTGAAACTCTGATAAGTGAAACCAGATTGAATAAAATAAGTGTTCCCCATGTTGGCATGAAAAACTCACCCAGACCCCCCGTTACCTTGTAATTTATCTACCACTTCTCAATGAATAGAAGTGTGCCCTTCAACTAGTCTTCTCTTTAACATTCATTTCCTCCCATCACTTTCATATTCTAATTGAACTTTGTTTTCTCGAATTCCCCATTTCAGATGCCAAATTCCATAATTTTAAACCTGTTCTCGAATAATAAATCCCATGCCAGTTACCAATGATCTGTTGTTTGTTGATTCACAACATGTAATTTGGGGATATTGTGAATCACTACTAGGTACTTGAGTTGTAAAACTTCCCAAAAGATATTTCCACAAGTTTTAAAGATGAACATAAAAATGAAAACTTTATAAATTATGCTCATCAAGAATAGACTTACTGTCTCACTCCGTCCTTTCCATATTTGTCATATGCTTCACGCTTTACGGGATCACTTAAGACCTGGTACGCCTCTCCAAGTTTCTTTGTGCATAAACCACAAAAGCAATCCAATCTTATAATAGGCTTTAAGAACATATGAACTGACAAATGGAATGCCTTCTACTTCCAGTGTCTTTCTGAAGCTAAGATCAAGTTAACGTGCAATATAATGAATGAGTAGGAAACTGATCGTAAAGGAAAAGAGAAACAAAATTTTCCCAGAAACAATAATTGGAACAGGTTTTCGAACTTGGATGTATCTTTGAAAGAGAATTACACAGTTCATCCGAAGAAGAATACAAGTTTAAAAAGTTAAAAAGGAGAAGTAAGCATTTGAGACACGGTAACTTCACATAATCACAGCAGGCAATCTTCAGTCCAGAATCAGATTTAGTACCTAACCTGAAAATTTTCAGCAGCTTTAGGATCACCAGGATTCTTATCTGGATGAACTATCCTTGCCTGCACACAACATACAAAGGTATCTCTTTACTGAAAGAGCCATAACCAACCATTTTCACAGATTTTGTTCCCTTTGCTCTGCACAAAAGTGTTATCTTCAGCTACATAGATAATTGCTTGAGGTTGAGTTGAAATCTAACCTTCAGGTAATAAGCCTTTTTTATCTCTGCCGCGGATGCATCCTCATTGATACCCAATAGGTCCTAGTATGCTGTCTCTTTCACCATTTTCTCGAGTTTTAGCTAAAGAAACACCAACCTATATGACTACCAAAGCACCTTCACTAAACACATAATCTCAGTAAAGGAAATTCACCACACAAAGTACTATGATCAACTCAACCTTGGCAATTTTGGCCCATGATTGGACTTCGAGCGGTCTTTAAATTTTGTTAAAAATTTGATCATGTTATTTTTATTTTTGGTTTGGACTTCTTCTTGTTTTCATAGGATATCATAATTTAATTTTTTATTAACTAAATATATACTATTTAATATTAATTACTAATGAGAATTATGATTAATATGATTTAATTATTCAATTATTTTAATTTATTTTTGTAATTAATTTAACGTTTAAACTTTAAATGAAATTTTAATTTCATAAATATATTTTAAATTTCAAAATCAAACAAACTTTTACTAACACAAAAGAACAAAGAACAACAACATAAGAACAGAATCAAATTAAACAGGCCTTAAGTAAAATAAAAAACAAGAACAACAAGAACATAAATGGATCGAAAAGGCCTTTCTTTATCTTTAAAAAAACAGATGATAGCCTTCAAAAGAACATAATGCTCAATAGATTCAATACTATGTCTAAAATCGCTTTAAGTTTCTACATCAGAAACAAAGCAAGACGATATCAGATTCCATATATAACAAACAAACACAACAGCTTTTGTCAAGAGTTTTTGACTAACACGTACATTGGGGTTGCCAAATCCAAATCCTATCTAATACCCAACACGGTAAAATTAACAAACTAAACATCTAGCTGAATTGATCCCAGAAACTGGAAACGGCAAACTCAAGCTGAACATGCGATAGGCTGATGGAGACAGATAGAGAAAGACTTACCAGTTGGAGAAAACAACAATGTCAATGAGACCCAGAGTCACTCTTCCGAAGATCAATGGGGAAGTTAGTTATTATCGTTACTTAAGAAATCAAAAACAAGAAAATGATGATGCAATATATATGAATTGATCTCAGATTTATTTATTATTTTTAGCTGAATAAACGTAAGCAGCGTGATACACGTGTCAAGTAATATGATTTAATTGAAAGGTTTGACACGTGTAAAGAGTAGGGTTGAAAATTGGGTCTAGGCCCAAAAGACCCGACCCGACCTGAACTGCAAAAAAAAGGGCAAGTTTGAGTTGACCAGACCTCGAGCCTAATGACAATAACTTAGTCAGTCATCAGGTCAATAACTTAGTCAGTCATCAGGTCAGCACCAAGCCCAAATTTGACAAATCTATATAACAAAACGATGTCATTTTGCTTTCCAAGCTAAAGCCTGCCCCAGGCCCAACAAACCTACACAACAAAACTAATGTAAAAAGACGTTATTTTACAGTAAGGCCTTGTTTGGTTGGGCCACCACAATCACTTCTATCTCTATTCTCGTCTCTCTTACTGCCATTGTCAACCCTCGCTATCACTAGCCCTTTTGTCGCGCTAGTAGCTAGTTGTCACTTATTTGCCCTCCGGCTGCGATCGACCCTCTAACCGCCCCTTCACATCGCCACCCTACTGCCCCACTTCATTGTCACTTCGCTACCGTGTTTTTCAGCTTATCTTTGCCACCCACTCATTAAGATAAAGTTCCTTCATCGTATTTTTATTTTGAATGAAGATTAAATTTGTGAAATACTAAAATTTTTTATATTGTTGCCGTCGGCAAGGTATTTTAGTGGACTTACAAGGTTACATAAACGCTCGTATTATAATATTATTTTTATTATATTTATGTAACTTTATTGAAATGACATGATATTATAATTTTTTATTTCTATCACAATATTATTTTAAAATTTTCAATAAGTAGGAAACTAAGAAAATTAAAAGAGTTACATACTAACTAAAAATAGTATAAAGAGATAAATTAAAAATATAAAAATAAATTAAAAAATAAGATTTAACACTTATTTTACTTAGTCAAGTAAGAAAAGAACAATAATAAGAATTTCCAGGACATCATTAAACATTTTATACAAAATAGTTATTGTTTATTAAGATAAGAGTGTTTCAACAATAAGCTCATGGCTAGTGATAATTTATGTAAAAATATAAATATGTTGCATAAATTTACTTGTTTCAAAAAATATTTTATTATCTGAATTTAATAAATTTTGATAAAGTTAAGCCAAAGCATTCATAAAATTTTAATTTAACAATTAATTACATAATATTATGTATTAAAACCAATGTTTTAAAAACTCAACTAATTAAACTAGTTTAGCATTAAAAATTTTGAATCGATCACCTTTTCAGTTCACTTTTTGATTTTCTGGCTTGATTTAATTTGATAATCTTTGTTGTTAAAATTCGATCAATTTATTATTTAATCAACTAGTTTTTGTAAACTAATCTATAATAAAAAATAAACCTATTAATTTTTATTTAACAGTCTCTTTTTTAATTAAACTTTAAATTTTTAATAAGTAAGGATAATCTTTTTTAATCATTTTTTAATTTTTTAATTTTATTTATTCTTTAACCAATTTTATAACAATCTAATAATGGATGAATATTTTAAACCTTAAAATTTTCTTTTATTAGTTCAATTTCTGACGTGGTTTTTAAAACATTGATTAAAATAGTTCAACATGAATTTAATAAAAATATAATTTTTTGATAATTTAAAATCCATATAATAGTAATGAACTCCCACATGGGCTTGTATGGACTTGGTCTTTATTAGGAACTTGGTAGGCCTATGAGCCTTAAGTCTCCTGAATGGATCTATAGCATTTGAGTAATCAAAATAATTATCGTTGAATTTAATAATTCAATAATATGGAAGAGTGCCAGTCCATCTAACTTTGAAATTAATGAGTAAAGTTTTAATTAAATAGATTTTGAATTGAACTCATATTTAAATTTAAAAATTTTCGAATTTTAAATTTGAGAAGTCTATTCATTTTGAAATAAAAAAAATTAAAGTACTTCAGATTTTAAATTTTATGTTTTAGTCCGATTTGGTGTAAAAGTTTGAAACTTTATTAAAAATTCTTGGACCGAACCCAAAAATGTTAAATATAGTGTCGAACAAATTTAATACATAAAAATAAAATTAATTATAAATAAAATTAATAGTCCAATAAAATTATTAAATTATTCATTTACATGAAATCCTTCTTGAAAATAATTTCATATCATTTAATCTCTTATCTTCTTAAATTTATATTCAATTTGACTAATCCACTCTTCAAAATTGGAGAGCTTGGAAGAATAATCCCTCCTTTTAAAAAATAAAATTCACTAAATTAATATAAAAAGACATATGTGTTAGTTTATGTCCTTAAGCTAATCGGTTGATTGTCGTTTAATGACAAAATATTTCAAAGTCAATCTTTATCTTATACATATTTAGGTGTATATAATAAAGTTCATGAAGTAATTATACATTACGAATGAAATTATAATGAGGTTTATATTGCATTTATGTATTATCCCTAAATTATTCATAGTCATTGTTTTATTAAGACTGAACATTAATAGAACGCAAAAAAACTAACATACGTTATGTTTTTCCTCATGAAGAAAGTAATCGATCTCATAGACTAAAAGGTAATGATACTTAAACAAACGTGTAGATATTTGTTAGAAAATAAATTCATTGAACAAACTCGATATGAGAAATCCATTTGGAACATTACTTTTATGTTTATGAAATTCTTATTGTAATGATTGTATATAAGTGATCATTTGACTTGAGGTGTCTAAAGTTATCTTATATAAGCATTGCTATGTTTTTATACTACTTATAACATTTAATCATGGATCGGTCAATTGGCAGTCATTAGATGTAGTATGAACTATATGGAAATAGTTGTAAGATCAAGATAGGATTTATCATCTTAAAGTAATCAGGGAAAATGTTTTGTTGTTCTCGATTAGTATTGATTAAAAAAATCCTTGGTTAAGGTAAAATGACATTTTGTAAATAGTTTGCAAATGTCATTAATTGAATCGACAACTAATAGCTGAGAACTGATATGATTGGACTCAAAATAGAGTAGCCATTAATTTCATGTTTTATGTCTAATCAAAATATTATATGATGAAATGATTGAATTATATGAAAAAATCGTGCACGAAAAAGGTTAATCAAAACCACTTTGACATTCATAAATATTTGGGTGGTCATGATGCTTTGCTAGACTTCAATTTTGATTTATGATTATAAATTATTTAATTGGAGAATTAAAAATAAATTAAAAGGAGTTTTAATTTATTTAATTCCAATTATTAATTAGAATTATATTTTGTAATAATTGTCAACATATTTTAAAACCTATTGGGTCTCACATATAAAATGGATTGAAGAGAGCAAAGTTATTTTAATCAAGTTAAACCTGATTGTAAAATTTGAGAAACTTTATGATTAGATATGAGATATTTACTAAACAAAGATCAATATGAGATGATGGATCTAATTTTGGCATAATTGGTATTTGATTAGAATTATTTGCATTTCTAATTAAAGTTTTAATTTCAATCAAATTACTAAAACGTCTAAAATCAATTACAAATATATTTAAGCTCTGATGGAGCTAGCTCTTCTTGCTTAACCTTGTATTTGAAAATTACAAAGTTCTCTTAACTTATTATGTGAATACAGTTAGAGATCAAATATTTACGTAGCTACGGTGGTTGAAACGGATCAATTTCGGAAACGGTTTAAGAAAAACGACAAGAACATGATCAAGTTTGGGAATAAAGTACAAATTTAGATCCACGCTTTACTATTATATTTGTTAATCATTTTATAGAATTAAATTGATCTTAGTTTTTACCAATTTGTGAAAAAGTTTCGTAATTATTCCGCTGCGATCGAGATTTGATCCCAGTCCAATTTCCCAACAATATTTTCAATCATATTATGCAAAATACCTTGTGATTAGATGATTTAATCTATGGTAAAGGTACTTAGATAGTGTAAAAAGTAGTTATGACATTTTAACTTGATTTTGATCTAAAATTAATAAATAAATATCGAGTTAATTAAATTTTAAGTTAAATTCAATCACGAATAATTTGGTTTAATCATGCTTGAATTTGAGCTAAATTTTTGAAAATTGAAAATTAAAAAAATTTCAGCAATTAAATTTGATGTTTAAAAACTAAACTGGTTCGGTCGATTCAACGACACAAACCTTGAACCGGTTAATTTTTTTGTTTAGTTTTCAACTTTCTAGTTTGATTTAGTTTAATAATTTTTGTTGTTGAAAATCAATCAGTTTATTAATTAATCGGTTAGTTTTTCGTAAACTAATTATTTTTTAAAAACTAAAATAAACCGATTAATTTTTATTTAATATTCTTTTTTCAGTTAAGCTTTAAAATTTTCGATAGATAAAGATAATCTTCTTCAATCATTTTTTATCTGGTTTTATAATGGCCTAATACCAACTAAACATATTAAACCTTAAATCTCTTCTCTTCCTAGTTTAAATTGATTTTAAATTTTTAATTCTTTAAATAGTTTTTATTTCTATTTTTTGGAATATATAATTACTGTGCATATTCTAAGATTTAGTCAATGTACATTTCAATTTAGTGATACAAGTAAAAATGATTAGAAATCTCACAATGAACTGAGAAGCATCCTTACACTCGAATTTGGTTCCACCTTTTCTTTGACTTACGGGTGGATTGAAACTCGATCATGAACAAGTAGAATTGAAAGTTCAAAGACGTATCAAAATTCGAGTTAAACAAAACGATGATCAGATCAAATTATTAAACTTAAAATTTTAAAAATATTTTTTTCTACTTGAGTTTAATTCTAATCTTGATAAAACAGTTCGAGTTGTATGTGAATTGTTTTTTCAATCCTACCTTTTAAGCATGCCAATGGGACGGCATGGATTAAGTTCAATCAAATTCGAGCATTAACCAAAATTTTATTTTTGGACTTGAGTTAAACCCGAATCACAATCGGATCTGAAATTTCAGACTTGAACCAATCGAGTTTGATTAATTTGAAGTTCGATTCGATTAAATTTGTTACTTTAAATTTTAAAATTTATAACAATATTATCTAATCCAAAATTACGTTATTTTATGTAAAAATTTCAGACTTTGGGTCGAGTCAAAATAGCACATATCGAAATTTGAGTGAAACAAAATGATATTATTTTGTCTCAATCAAATCAGATCAAACTATAAAGCCTAAATTTAGCTTAGGTTTTTTAAAAGTACAACTTTTCAACTTAAGTTTGATTCAAACCATAATAACACAGTTTGGGTTGTTTGTGAATTATTTTCTCAACCCTATTGATAAGTATGACAATAGATCGGATCGGATTAGGCCCTCTCAAAATTTTGTTTTTGAAATCGAGTTCAACCCAAATCACAATCGGATCCAAGATTTCAAGCCTGAGCTGATCAAGTCAGAGTAGTTTGAAGGTCGATCTGATAAAAATTTTATTTTTATTTTTTTAATTTCAAAAAAGACATCATTTTATTCAAAATTATGTTATTTTACATGAAAATTTCATGCTTCTGGTTGAGTTAAGTTAGATAGCTCAAGTCCAAACACGACTTGAAGCTTGAAATTTTGAGAAAATTTGAACTCAATTTAAAACTTGATTAATTTGAATCAGGTCAGAATTAGACCATTTGATTTCACCTCTACCCAATGTTTTAAAAATTAGATTGAAGATTAAATCGATAAAACTAAAAGTTTAAGATTTAAAAAGTTAAATCGGTATTAAACTGTTATAAAATTGAATAAATTTAAAAAAAATGATTAAAAAGATTATTCCTACTCATAAAAAAAGTTTGAAATTTAATTAAATAAAGGCATTATTAAATAAAAATTAAATAATTTATTTTAATTTATAAAAATTAATTTATTAATTAAAAAATTGACTAATTTTTAACCACAGAACAATAATGATTAAAACATGGCAAAGAGCTAATTGACTTTTTTGATGATTCTCTCCGCCTACCTACGAGTACTTTACTTACCACATCACACCTGCTACCTTTCTCTTCCTTGGAATTATTAGGGCACTGTTCTTAGTTTATTGCCTACCTCTTACTTTTTCTTCTCTTTAGTTTAAACTGGAATCAAACTTCAAAATCCAACAGAGCCTACCTTAGACCAAGGCATCAATCTCCATTAAAATACTCTAATATAAGCACTCAGCAAGATCAGAATATTTTGACACCTTTTCCTCAATTCACGTGAACCATACATTACTATATAAGTATATATGGCTGGCCACATGTTTCTGCCACCATCTATTAATGTTTTCTAATTAAATTAATTTCTTCTTCATCATCATCATCATTATTATTATTATTATTAAAGCAAAAGTCATAAATCTCATATTTGACTCCATAAGAATGAAACTGAGACCCAGTTTAGATGGAGCTTAGATCATTGAATCTCGTTTTTTGCTACTTGAATGGTCGAGAGGTAAGTTCTTACGAATCGATTGAATCATAGGAAAGATCAGATGGACCGAATGAGCGCACTATAAATACGATAATTGTACTAATAAAAAAGGATTTAAACCAATTTGTAAACAAAATTTGACATTGTTTTATTTAAAATTGAATATTATACGTTTTAAATTCAAATCAAATTAATAATTATTATAATCATTTTAAATAATTAATTTAAGTTGAATTTGCTTAAGTTTAATAGTTGAGTTGGGTACAAAAAAAATAATTTAAAACTTAAAAATTATTTTAAAAAAAAGAAAAATAATAGCTGCTTCTTTTTTTGTCATGATGGGTATATTGGTCCATCACAAGATATTGGTTAGGCGCTTTTTGTTGCTTTGAAACTATTATAAGAACAGAAATAGTAACTTTTGTTTTTTTATCTCTGTACTTTTATTTGCTCTCTCCAGCTAACAAGCATAATGAGCAACTTTAATGTCAAATCTTAATTAATCTAATTTTTTAAAAATCTTTAGTTAAACAGAAGGTATAAGTGATCTCATTGCTTTTTTAAAAAGGATGAGTAATTTTTAATTGGACCTCCTTAAGGCACTAGTAAAAACCAATCAACAAATAATATCCAAAAGAAAACAATATTGAAAAAAGTTGGTCAAAACAATTTATTTATTTTCTTAAATTTCTAAATTAACCTATGAATTTGAGTTCAAAGTGTCGTCATTATTATTTTATGAGTTGATTCGTGCTTAAAAAAATCTACAAACCGACAAATTAATTTATAATTTTCTCTTTGTTAAGATTAATGTTTTAAAAATTGAGTTGTAAGTTAAACTGGTAAGACAAAAAATTTAAGGTTTAAAAGGCTCAAGAAATATTAAACCATCTAGGTAAAAATTAAGGGGTTGCTTGGTTAGGTGATATAAGAATAAAGGAACGAGTAAGAAACAAAAAAAGATGGTTAGTAACATATTACGATTGGATGAACAATATTTTTATATCTGCTTTTCGGGCAATACTCTCATTATAATTTCTATTACCATTCTCCAAGTTAACTAAACACACACCTAAATAAAATTAAAGAATTTAAAAAATGATTAAAGAAATCGAAAATTTTAAAGTTTAATTAAAAAAATAAATTATTAAATAAAAATAAATTAATTAATTTTAGTTTATTAAAAATGATTAGTTTACTAAAACTGCTAGATTAATTAATAAACGGATTAGTTTTAAATTAGAAAGATTATTAAACTAAATAAAAAAAATTAAAAACTGAATAAAAAGATTGACCGATTTTTACTGTTGAAGTGACTTAAGATGCAGATTAAAATACTAATTTTAAGGGAGTTGAGACTCAACTTCTTTGTTTGAGTATGCTCTTTAACCTACCAATTTCGATCATGGGTCCCTAATGCATAGCTACTTATACCTAAGTTCTGCAACTTTTTTTGTCATCATGCTGCTTCTTTATTGCATAATAATATAAAGTATATAGCTACGCAACTCGTGCTTTCTTTAAATCGATGAGCTTTTTGGAATTTCTTGTACACACGGATCAATCCATTTTTTATATAGTTCCTGACGATTAATTTTGGGAAGAAAGTGGAGTCCTTAGTGTAGGATGTTCAGTATAAAAACCACACTTATATGTAATGTTTTAAAACCTAAATCTGTTTGTTTGGTTTAATAGTGAAAATCTTAAACCGATAAATTTTTTAGTTCGTTTTTAAATTTTTTGTTTGATTTAATTTTAACAATATTTGTTCATAAAACTAATCAAATTATTAATTAATCGGTCAGCTTTTGTAAACTAATTAGTTTTATTAACTAAAATAAATCAATTAATTTTTATTTAACAGATTCGTGTTTAATTAAACTTTAAATTTTTCGATGAGTAAAGACTATCTTTTTCAATCATTTTTTATATTCTTCAATTTTATTCAATCTTTAATCGATTTTACGACGATTTAATACCGGTTGAATCTTTTAAACCTTAAATGTTAGAGAATACCATTTTTGATTAAACATGAAAATATTAAAAGGGTTTATAAGTGGTAAGATCAACTATTCAAATGACTAGTTCTAATCATTTTCACAATGGTTGACCCAAACTCAATTCTTGTTAGTGGACTCTACACTCTGCCCATATTAAAAAATCCAACATGGTATCAGAGCAGGTTTGGTCCGGATTATTATTTTCTAGTTGTTCATTTGGATGTCCAATCCCAACGACCCGATCCGGTTACCACTGAGTTTATTTCAAGTGACAACTGGATGTCCAGTCATAGTTGCACTTGAGGGGAAGTGTTAGAGAATATCATATTGATTAAACATGAAAATATTAAAAGAGTTTATAAGTGGTAAGGATTAAATATCCAAATGATTAGTTCTAGTCATTTTCACAATGGTTGACCCAAACTCAATTCTTGTTAGTGGACTCTATACTCTGCCCATATAAAAAAATCTAACATTAAACATCCTGTTTTATCAGTTTAACTTTCGGTTCAGATTTATAATTAGATAATTCTTAATTTGTTATTTTTTATAATTATGATTAATGTATGCTAAATGGTGAATTTAACAATATTAATGAAAAGTTTTAAGTTGCTTGAGTGCTTACGGAACCATGATTAGAAGTCCTTCTTGATTGTGACCAAAACATGGCCACATGCTTGTCCCTTGCAATGATTTGTATTTATATGAAAGTGAAAAAATATGGAAAAAACCAAATTAATGATAAAGTGGGTTAGGCCTTGGCGAAGAAAATGGTCCCTTTTCAATTATTTTCTTTGTTTGATATGTTAAAAGGCAAATAGTGAATGGAATCTTGAGAAAACCATAGACTTAATTACTATATAAGTCAAAAGTTGAGTCCCACTTGCCTTGGTTTCTTGGATTTTTGTTGGTTTAAGAAGTTTTTTGGTTCAAGGGAAAAAGATATGCATCTATTTTTATAATTTAAAATATTTTCGAAAATAAATTTAATTTTAAAAATTTTGTAGTTTAATATTTTTTTAAAAATCTCTTATATCAAATTTTAGTTAAAAATAATGACTAAAAACACATGTCATTAACATAACAATCAAATGATACTTACATAATGACTCAAATTAACTATTAAATTCAAATCGAACTAATTAAATCTAACATAAAATAACAATTTATCATAACGATCTTATATTATTAATTTAAATCAATATACACAAAATATAGGCGTGTAGAGTGCTACACGTCTATGTCCTCTACTTACACGGCCTTGTGGATCAATTGTGTAAGTCTTTGAAACTGTACGACGTGAAGAGCGAAGACATACACTGTCGTGTATACGCCTGTGTTCATAACATATACAGCCGCGTGTGATGATTGTACAACTCTCTGTAACAATGTATATCTGCGACTTAAGCAATGTTAAAAAAACACGGTTACTTATAAGATCGTATATGTGATCGTGTACGGTACAGAAAAACTTATTTCGAAATATAAAAGAGAGAAAGACGTAGGTTTAATGAGTGAGTGCATCCAAAATATAAAAAAAAGGGAGGGAAAATATAGAGAGAGCAAGTAGAAAAGTATTCTTGTCCTTTTTGGATTGTTTTCAGGGTTGATTTGAGTATTTGTTAATTGACATATCAACTTTGTTTTCAATCTTAAAACTTGGTGAGACAATTTGTAGTTTTGAGATAAAATATTAAACCTTGTAATTCCTTATTTGAATTTAGTTCATTTGCTTTTCGGTTTAGCCTATGATTTTTTTCTCTATATTGGAGGGTTTTTTTTACATAAATCTTACCATTTGCTTCGTTATTATGTTTTTTATTCTCATTCTGATTCGTTGGCTGAAGTTTAAGAGTATTTTGTTGTTAATCTTTGGTTAATATTTGAGAGAGCTGTGTTATTGACTCCCAACATATATCTGCAGCAACCCTTTTCTAAATTAATAATAGAGAACAGAAAATCTCTTCATGGCATCAGAGCTTGATAGGCTTCACAGCCACGATCGTGTCGGATATCAATTGCTCCCCCGCTACAACTATCGTCACCTCCTCTTCTTCTCCAATAACTCTTCCCTTTCCTACACCATCTCTCAATCAAAACTCCATCTTTAAACTGACTTCTTCGAATTTCCTATTTTGGAAAACACAAATTTACCCCTTTCTTAGTTGTCATGGCCTTAAAGGTCACATTGATGGATCCACCTCTCCTCCTCCTAAAGTGATTGGTGACGAAGAAAACCTTGCATATAAAACTTGGACGAAGAATGAAAAACTTGTTTTGGCACGGTTGATTGCTTCCTTAGATCTGTCAATTCTACCATTGATAGTGAATATCAACACCCCTCAAGCCGTTTGTGACAATATTATGCAAGCATTCAATTCTGGATCTCTTCCTCAAATCTAAACTCTTAAAAGTAAACTCTATAAAATTAAACAACATAGTACTGAAAGTGTTACTCGATCTTTTGAATGTGCTAAAAATTGTTATGACAATATGATTTCTCTCAATGCAAATGTGAGTATGGATGATCTTGTTTAGTTTATTTTGCGGGATTTTCACTCAACCTTTCGACCCCTTGTTTGAGCAGTTACTGCTTGATTGAGACCAATCTCTTATGATCAACCTTTTTGACCTAGTCTTAGCTAGGAAGCAGCCGCTACAAAAGGAAAATCTTCCTCGTAGTTTATTACTCAAAGTACATATCAAAGGGTGGATTTTAAGTAAACATCATAAAATTGGCAATTAGTGTTGTCCTCAAGTTACAATCTAACTATGTTTCTCCTTCTATGTCCATTCATTACCAACTTAATTAAAGCACCATTTAAGAGTCTATCTCTATTATCTCAAGTTTCATATATAATTAACCAAAGCTCTAAAACTTAGCTTTGTGGTCAAGTGATGAGAAGAGGTAATAACATTAAGACATTATTATTATTATTATTTTTGAAGAGAGGGTAACTCATTATAACATTAAGAATAAAGATGTCTAACAAAGTTAGGAACATCGATCCACAGATGGAAACGATGATAGCGAATAGAGGCTCGAGCGAGGAGATGAGCACACCTATTCTCCTGAAGTCTAATCCAAAAAAGTTGAAGATTTGGTCTATCCATTAAAATAGACTTACAGTCGGTAACAACTAAACCAAAAGCAGAAAGGTCTAACGTATTGGAGTGAATAGCAGAAAGACATTATTTATAATAAGTTTAGAATTTAGATTTTACTAATGCTTTCTAGATTGAGTGCTAAGTGACACCATTTTTCTTTTAATCGAATGTCAATACCAAGCGACTAATTATTTAAAAATAATGGTTACAAATTCTTTTATTTTTTAATTAAATGTTAAGTGATTATTTGAAAATAATAATTACGAATCGCATTGTTCTTTTTTATTTAATATCTAAATTAAGTAATTATTTAAAAATAACGGTTTACAAATCTCTTCATACTTATTAGCCAAAAATAACGGTAACGAATCTGTCCAATCCTTTTTTATCTCGATCGCTTTTTGATCAATTGTCAAATGGATTTTTAAAAATAACGGTTACAATTTCATTGAAAGTTAAACAGAACTACACATTAATCTATAACTTGTATCGATCTTCTTCATTATTAATCTTTGATCAAATGGTTTTTTCTATAATTTGCAATATTTGAAGTCTAGTTCTATCAAGACACAATATTCATTCTAATGTTACTTTTAAGCTTCAAAGTTCTCTTTTTTTATGAGATATTGAACTAATTACACCCACTAGACAAAATTTATTAAATAAAATAGACCAAATCTTCGGTGGGAATTATTTGGCAGCTCAGCAATCAAAACACAAATAAACTGCGGAACCACTTGTCTTAGTTTCATATGATCTTTTGGTAAAGTGACTTCAACCATTGAATTTGTGAAAGACAAGGACATCCCATCACTTGATTGCTCAGATATTGTACTATAACAGTTGCAGAACCACTATAACAAAGATGAAAAGGGACAAATCAGGAGTAAAGTTGTGCACGGTTTAGAAATAGAAGTTACATAGATAAGCACAGAAAGCCAATAGACACATTACACAGTTCATAAACTGCAGAAACCACACATTTATAGCAGAGCAGTACCAATTTACAGACCAAGCAACCAACGAAACACAACATTTATTCATTAATCCACTTGTTAGTGGAGATTCTTAAGTTCTAATACTGATATAATCTGATCCAATCTACCACTCTTCCTGGCTGAAAACAATTTTTTTTCCCTTAGAAGATCAAAACTTTCAACTGATGGAGGATTGATTTCAATACTGGAAAACATCTGGAGAGGCCATTATTGGCTGATTCAGAAATGGCAAGTTCAATGGATTCGAGAAGCTATCAGATGGCTCATTGAAAGTGGTTGAATCTCGATGAACTCCAGTGCTTGCACTTAGGAACTGGATGATTTCATTCAGAGACTCAAGTCTGTGGCTTAGCTCACTAACTTGAGCTCTGAGTATAGAATTGTCAGCCTCAACTGTCAGGTAGTGCTGTGATGTGAGGTTGACGTTGGTCACAATCTGATGGTTTTCTTTCCTCAACTGAGCCACCTGATCCATTAGATCATCCAAGTGCTTCTGCTTCCTCATTCTAGATCTCCTAGCTGATTCTCTGTTTGATAACATTCTCTTCCTCTTCCTCTGATCCATCAATGTCTGCAAATCCTCTTCAGATCCTGAGTTTTGCAACAGAGAGGAACCTGAAGATGTTCCACTAGAAGAAGCCATCAAGTGACAGAACAAAGTTCACAAATTTCAAAACAAACTGACCAAGAGAGTAATAGCAGGACCCAAACTAGCAACAGACTCAAGACAGTACAGGATAGATAATAGTATAACAATACTAGTATATATATGTGTGTAGATTATAGAATAAATATCAGGTGTTTTAGGCAAAAATCATGAAACGTAATACAACCAGTAAAGGAAAACAACTGAAAAAGATTGAACTAGATGGGTCCTGCGCCGGATAGTGGAATTGATCATACACCCCGAAAGAAGAATCTCACTGAGAACTGGAGACATGAATCTCAAACATCAAGAACAAGATATTTAGCATGAAGACTGATTATAAAGACACCCCAGAACAATCCAATTGGAGAAACCGAGGACTGATGCTTGTAAAAGCCTTACAAACACCAGATCAATATAGAAAGATGAGAGCTTTGTGTGATTGGCTGAGAAATTAACAGCTTGTAGTGAAAACAGATCTGGAAACAAGATTCAGCAAATGGGTAGCTGAGTTTGGCACCAGAAATCAGAACAAAAGCTCGAAACAGGCAAATCAATGGAAGATGGGTTCAGTTGAAAGCCAGCGCTCTGATGAACGATATATATCAAAATGGCTGGAAGCCAAAGAACAACAGAAAGATGCTATAGAGTAGCAGCCACGGGAGGAGAAAAAGGAAAGGAGGTTTGCGTGGTTATCAGTGATGTGATTTATAGAGT
This sequence comes from Erythroxylum baracoense, assembly GCA_025629805.1. Lineage (NCBI taxonomy): Eukaryota > Viridiplantae > Streptophyta > Magnoliopsida > Malpighiales > Erythroxylaceae > Erythroxylum > Erythroxylum baracoense. The sequence continues at coordinate 39,622,486 of JAOTAY010000190.1, read as the reverse complement.
AGCGATTGTTGATGAAATTACCTTGGAAATATCATTAAAAAAACAGAAACAATAAATAAAAATTTAAACTTTGGAATCTCCTTCCAGAAAAAGTTGATGGGACGTAAGAAATAGAGAGATACAGCTGGATTCAACATCTTCACAATACATCATGAGGTGGGTAACATCTTTTATATTTTTATCCTTTTCTTATTTTTTTTTACAAATATTTGTATTTGAAATGAAAAATATAATTTTTAAGTGAAATTTTTATTTTTTAGTTAAAAAATGTTTTCTCTTAAATTTTAACAAAATAATGAAAATAATTTCAATTACATGCCATATAAATATTAGTAAAATAATAAATCAATACAATTCTTAAATTTAATGTGAATTAATTTAGTTGGACAAATTAATAATTTAAAATAATTATAATAAATTATTAACTTGTCTCAAATTTAATTAAGTTTGGTCTGAATTTAAAAATTAGGTTAGATCATGAATTTAAAATAATTATAATAAATTATTAACTTGTCTCAAATTTAATTAGTTTATATATAATATTTATTTTACATTAAAATATTGGTCTAAAAAATAAAATTTATGAAAAAATTTAAAGATTATATATCTCTTATCCTATTCTTGAAGAGTTTTAGAGATTTTGATTTTTTTAAAAAGTAAAAGACTATAATTTTTAATAATTTTATTTGTTTTATCTTAAAATATTAAAAGTATTTTATTAATACTAAAAATTAAGAAATTGTGTTCAAAGATATTGTCATATGAAAAAAAGTATAAAAACTTTATAGAACTCGTTTCGCTTGTGAGAATTTACTTTCAAGATAAGCTTTTCTCCAACTTCAGCTCTTTAGATTGAAAGATGCACACTTCCCGATTTTTTAAATAATTTTTTACGTTAAGAAATTATGTTTATTTATATATGATTTAATTCAATATTAAAAATTAAAATTTAATTAATAAGAATTAAAGTCAGGTTCAAATTTAGGAGATAATATCTAATTCAAATAATTTAAAGGGCTAATTTAATTCAATTTATTAGTATTAGGATCCCAATGGGGCTGATTTTCACCCTTCCTCAAGATACTACTTCGCTATCGATAACTTATAATTGCTTAGCCTTGCAAGGTGGTCTCACACAGGACTCCACGTGCCCTATGCTACTCGACTTAGAGCATAAGTTAGTGATGCTTTTAGCTACTGGACTTTCGTCATCTAAGATGTAGCACTCCACCGCTTAACCTAACAACATGACGCTTGTATTACTCTCTCAAAACTCCGTTTTTACAATTTAGGCTGCTCCCATTTTGCTCCTCGCTTTTGTTCAATTCGAAGTTCGGATCCCTTGATTTGAACTTAGCCTAAGGTTCATAATCCTAGTTTAAGTTTGATTGACTTTGAGGATCAACCCGACTGATTTCTAATTAAGTTTGACTATTTTTAATTTAAAATTTTAAAAAACATCATTTTAGTTAAAATAAAGTTACTTATACATAATACATTCAAATTTTGGACCAAACAAAATAAAAAAAAACTTAAATTTGAGTCCAGTGAAATTCTATAAATTAAAAAGAATCAAATTTAATTTAAAACTTGATTAATATAAATTAATCTCTAGTAATTTAATTAAGTTCAAGTCAAGTTCGGACTATATTGCTTTTTTGTGATTAGCGTGTAGGGTGACTGTTCAATCCGTCCATTAATAGGAAAAGGTGAGTTGATCCCTTGTGGTTATTACAATTGCTTAACTTCAACCATGTGGTTACAGTGACACACATCCCCAAATGTCTGCCTATTTTTCACCGAAACGAAAGGGGAAGCACCTGCACCAGATTTGAGCTTTTTGGGGTTTTCATGACTCACTGCGATTGTCCTGACACGAGTCACTTAGGAAAAAGCAAATCTTGGGATATCGGTGTAAGAAACCAAGACTGTCCTTTATTATTTATAGAAATATTAATTACACCGACTTTCGAGATAGCATAGGTTTTTTTATTTAATTTAAAATAATATTATTTTATTTTTTTGTAATACTATTTAATTATCAAAAAATAAAAATGAAAAAAGGTCAATCGCATTAAATATAACCTGCTTAGTTCTGCATGCAGGGCTGCGATCATTTTGTGTTGATCAGATTCTCCGAATCAGGCTTGGAATTAGTATAATGAGTTTTTATCTGTAAAGAGCAAATCTGTGATTCCGACTGTCTGACAAGTTGATCCCCTTTAGTAGCCTGTCATGCCTGCCACCGACTGCCGCCATGTGCACCGCCGACAGTTCTGCTCAAATAGTCAAATGGGTATTTCGCGGCTGGACAAATAGGTTTAAAACCTCAGGCCATTTGTGACTGGCAAAAAATAAAATGAGAAATATCAGTTTTTTATCGTTTTAATTATCTTTTATTTTTTACAAAAAATTTATCTTTTATTTCAGTGCCTATTTTTAAAAAATTAATTAAGTATTTAAATGCTTATAGCCAAAAAATATTCGAATTTAATGATAAAATTAAAATGCTATAATATTATCTTCTTAAATTATTTTTTTATAATAATAAACAATGTTTTAAAAACTGAACCGATTCAGTGGGTTTAATAGTGAAAATCTTGAATTGGTCAATTTTCGAATTCGATTTTTAACTTTTTGATTCAATTTAGTTTAATAACATTTGTTGTTAAAAATTGATCAGTTTATTAATTAATCTACAAGTTTTCATAAACTAGTAAATTTTTATAAACCAAAATAAACCGATTAAATTTTATTTAACCTTTTTTAAATTAAAATTTAAAAATTTCGATAGTTTAGGATAATTTTCTTCAATTATTTTTTAAATTATTTAATTTTATTCAATCTTTAATAAATTTTATAATAGTTTAATACCGGTTGAACTTTTTAAACTTTAAATTTCTTATATTACTGATTTAACTTTTGATCGAGTTTTTAAAATATTGATGACAAATACATCAAATTCTATGAATGGCAGACATTGCAAGATTGGAGGATGATCTAGATAGCACTAGATATATCCACTTATTATAAGGATAAGAAAATTGGCAAAAAAAAATGACTCTTACCATGAAAGAAACATGCAATTTGGTGTTAGGTCAAAGGTTGTCCTAATCGTTTAGACTAGCTGATAATCTAGATGTTTTTAAGGATGTGTATTGCTTGACCAATTACTAACCTTTACTTTTGTTTAGTCCCTTGGACATGACATCACTATAACCAGTAGTAAAACTTGCCAGAGCCATCAGTCGTTTTTGGCCGGCATGGTGTCAGAAGAGTCAGGTTGCTTCTTGTTGGGTGTGGCTATTTATGATTTGAAAAGTAAATTTGGTCCCTAATCTATTATTTCAAATTTACCGGATATCTAATTTATGTTAATTATCATTGTAGACATTTTGTATAGAATTTTTATTAGCGTAGATAAAATTAATTAAATTTGTCTTATACAGTGGCTTAAATTTTTGTGATGAAATTGTCACTTAATATGATATCAGAACTTTTATGATTAAACGGTCTTGAGTTCAAATCCTACCACCTATCTATTTATCATCAAATTAATTCAACACAAGGTATAATGGACCTATGTAAGTTTCAAGCTCAAAGAGTTTTCACTTGAAATGGTGCATTAGTGAATATATAAAATTAATTAAGTTAGCCTCACACAACAGTTTAATCTATTGTGATGAAATGATCGCTTAATAATATTGATCCATCAATATACAAACCTGATTGTAAAATCTGTCTCTCATTGTCAAAGACGAAGGAAGAAGAAAAAGACAAACCCTATATGCAAGCCTTAGCTACAATATCATGATCTAGATCTAGATGATTCTAGGTTCTAGCCCATCTATTGGTCTGTATCGTCCAATTTAGCATTATCTTTAATGTAGTGTAGGGAAACTTTATGATTAATCTCATCCAAAGTTGTAAATTTCGTATTAATCAATAATAGTAGATATTATTTTGGATAAAATTTTTAAAAAATATAAAATAGATATTCAATTTTTATATAATTAAAACTTAGTTTCTTATTACGGTTAAAATTGAATTGATCCCATAGCTTTATTTATTAAATTTAACATCAAAATATTATTTTTAAACACATTTAGATAATTGAATATTATTTTTCTTTATTTATAAAATTGACCCAATATTTTACTGAGAAGATATAATATATTATTTTTCTACTAATACAATTAAGTTTGATTTTCTAAATTTTTGAAAAAGATTTATTATTATTTCAAATTTATTATTAATGATTTTGATAAATTTACAGATGGTTAAAAAATTCAATCGATTCAGCCAATTTAATGATAAAATCTTTGAACTGTTCAATTTTTTAGTTCAGTTTTTATTTTTTCGGTTCAATTTATTTTGATAATTCTTGTTGTTAAAAAATAAATCAATTTATTAGTTAATTGGTCAATTTTTATATAAATAAGTTCTTATAAACTAAAACAAATCAATTAATTTTCATTCAACAATATATTTTTTTCATTAAATTTCAATTATTAGGAAGATAATGACAATCTCTTTAAATCATATTTTAAAATTTTTAATTTTATTTAATTTGTAATCAGTTTTATGACGGTCTAATTTTAGTTTTACTTAAACCTCTTGTCTTACCGATTTAACTTTTATTTATATTTCTAAAATACTGAAATTTACTAAATAACTTATCTCTTTAATTGATAAGTTATTATACTATTTGTTGAATCTTATTAAAGCAAAGGATTTGTGATGTTGTCGGGGATAAGAGATTAAGAGGAATTACTCATTATTTCACTTGTTTAATGATTTTTTAATTAATGTTCAACATTGACCGTACAAAAGGTGAACTCTTAAAGGAAACAAATACAAGAACATGTAAGAAGGTATCAGTCCACGTGGTCCTCTACTTGAATTGGAACTAAGCTTCATGGTTAAGAAAAGTAATAGTAGAATTAATTTATTAATTGACTTATTAATTAATAAATTGATCGATTTTTAATAATAAAAATTTTTAAAATAAATTTAACCGAAAAATTGAAAACGGAATTAAAAAGTTGGTAAATTCACGATTTTTATGGTCAAATTGGTTGAGTTTTTTAATTATAAAAATTTAAAGTTTTGAATACAATAATTGAATTTAATTGAGTAAAATGCTATTATTTTATTTAATAAATGAAATATTAAACCTAAATTAGACTCAATTCAATTGACTAAAATGATATTACTTTTTTTCCATAAATGAAACAATTTGAACGAAAGCAATTGGTCAAAACGGCATGGTTTATATTAAAAAAATTGAAACAAAATAATTAGGCCCTACCTATTGCCATTCTTGATATCATGTATAAACTCATTTAATGACTATTCGCATTCAATGATCGTTCAACAAGTACAAGTATGATTGACAATTAAAGCTAGGGATGTTAAGTTGTTAACGGCCGGCCGATGCCGGACTGTGACTCGTGACCAAACGGGTCGAAATGGGTCGACCGTGATCTGATCTACCAATGGCTTTATTTATAGCCCAACGAGTCACAAGTGAGCGCTTTTGTTTTCTTAAATAAAAAAATTTCAAAACGCCGTTGGTTTAGAAGTAATGGTCGAGCCGATCCACGACCCCCATGGTCAGCCTGTGATCGGTCCACGGCTCGTGGCCCGCCTATAATCGGTCAGCGGCTTGACCAATTCGGGTCAAAAATAGGTCTAGTCGGGTTTAGCAGGTCGAACCGACTTTGACATTCCTAATTAAAGCTTAGCTCAATTCGGGTTGAAGTAATATTTTGAATATAATATCATATCAGGACCCAACAAAAAAATAGTATTAAATGAGAAAGTTTTATATCGAAGGATTGGTATTGGCAAATTTGTAATTTAAAAAATTAAAGCTAAACTAAAAAATCTTAAAATTTCCCCTATATAAAACAATAATTACTTATACATAAAAAATATAATAAAAATAAATTTTTTATTTAATAAATAACCACAATACAATAAGAATATATTAAGCAATTTTTATGTAATTATATTTATACAAAGTGATTATAAATTACATAATTAAATATGTTAGTTTAACGTAATTATATTTAATAAGTATTTTAAAATTTATATATTTCATATTGATAATGCACATATTTTTTTACCGTATACATGTAAACAAATTATAATAACTTTTGAAATATGTAAAGATAATATTTAAAATTAAATTTACTTATAAAAAATACTTTATATTATTCTTAATTGAATATTTATATGATAATTAAATGATCTTTTCCTCGTATTAATAAAAATAAAGAAACATTTATTATATCAAATTTATATTATTATGATTTCTTAATTTAAGATTGTCGTGAAAGACTATTTTGTAATCTTATAAAAATTAAGAATAAGGTTCCAATAAAAACTGGGCTTATAGCCTAATAATACGGATGGTTTGTATTTTTTTCTTTCCATTGACTTGGGCTTGCAAGCAACATCTATGTGACCAGGACCAACCATTCATTCCAGCGAAGGTGACCAATAGATGAAAGGCCGCAAAACAAGGCATATTTTGTTGGTCTCTCAAGTAGGTTTGGGAATTAGGCCCGAGAGTGCGTAGTATGAAATTAGCGGGTCAAATTTGGTATGGTCTAAGCCCAATTCAAAACTGATAATAATAAAGAAAATGACAACGCTTAAAAAATATCAATTTTCTACTTTTGATTTAAAAATTAAAGATTAGTTTGACTAAGTTGAATAAGGCTTCGGGCTACCTAAGCCCAGCTACCAAGAATCGGGCAGAAGCCCTAGCCTAACCCATTGTTACCCCTACTCTCAAGATGTTAAATAAAATCTACAAATATTTAACTAGCTTCTTAAGTCCGGATGGTAATGGATCAAGTCGGGATGAGCCCGCCCTTAAAAATTTTTGATTCAAGTATGAGGTATAAAGTTTAAGCTTGAGCTCCATTCAATCTTAATCCAAAGTCAGAAAATTATAAAGAAAAACTTTAGTTCGGCCCAAAATCTGATCAAACCGGATCAGATCGGTTGACTTTCTTTGGGCCAGATGCTTAACTTATTTGTCAAGGCTTGCAATGTCGGTAACATTCTTTCAGGAATGGGTTGGGCCAGGAATGCATCAGAGTAACTCAACCTGCTGATGAGCACAACACATAAGACAAGCTGTCATGGGATACTACTTTTGACCGTTCAAACTGAGTTGATAAGGGACTTTTTTAGTTTAAATAAAATCGTGGGTTCAAATTTTCCTTATGTATGTAGTTGTTTAAAATTTAAAGCAAGAGTTTTGCCTCTCACAAAAGACATATCCGGCTCGAACGATGATTAGTCTGAATATTGATAACTTAAAGGTACCTTTCTACAATTGAGATCCGCCAAGTACATCTCGTGAGCCCAAAAAATAAAAAAAGTGAACAAGAAAAGCCTTATGCTTAATCCTTGGTCCGTCCGACTCTTGCATTGCATGATTACTAATGATTATGCTCGTGCTTATAAGTTTTATTGTGTCGCCATTTCCGGTCAGCCATCCTTTCATGGATTCTAATCCATTTCTTTTACTACACTTCGAATTTGCAATTCTTTAAATTAATACGTAGGAATAGTAGTAGGTTGGACCTAACCTAAATTTAACTTAGTTTTTGTATGGGTCTATTTAATTTGAAATTAAATGATTCGGGTTTAGTTATATTGAATTCCGATTTAGACTAATCAAAATCAAAACGGCATTATTTTAGTAAATTATAGTACAATAATATTATTTAGATTGAATAAATTTATATTGTTTTTTCTAAACTCGAGGTTAATTTAAAATTTGACCCGTTTAAACCGCAATACATCAAACTCTGTTTTATAATTTATATAAAAAACTTTTAGAATATTTATTTTAATAATTAGACAAGTTATGATTTTTTTTAAATGAAGGAATTCACAACCGTTATCTTTTAGATACGTATTGGTTAAATCTTCAAATTGACGCAATAGCCGACAAATCATACCAACTGAATACTTCGTATTAGGCAATTCTTATATAATAGGCTCGATCAAGAGAGTATAGGTAGGAGGATTTAAATACAAGACCTTTTAATTTTATGCCTCTCTATTTTATCAACTCGATCACTACCTAAGGGGCTAAAACTTTTTACACACCCACCGTGGGGCTTGAACACTGACCGTATGATGTTACCTAAGGCTTCGGAAGTTTAAATTAAATTAATTTTTATATTTAAATTCAATTTAAAATTTAATTAACTCTTTATTCATATTGAAACGCTTTTAGAAGACTTTGTTCCAATAATTGGACCACCTAGATATTAATGCTTCTACCTGAATTTAATGGAGTCGTTTTCAGGATTCCGTACAACAAGAAGTATTCGTTTTGTCTTGACCCATGTTAAAAAAGAGTTGTCAAGAGAATGACAAAAGCTCGATTCTCCTTTTATCTTTTTATCCTCTCGAGACTTTGCTTTAAATCATATAAGCATATTTAGGAATAATAACAATTTTCCAGCCCGACCTATCCCGACTTAACTTATCGTAAAATTCACAAATTTGATTTGACTT
>JAOTAY010000190.1:39595064-39613402 GCA_025629805.1 Erythroxylum baracoense | reverse complement strand
TTAGGAATAATAACAATTTTCCAGCCCGACCTATCCCGACTTAACTTATCGTAAAATTCACAAATTTGATTTGACTTAGAATAAATTTTAAATTAAATTCAAACATTTTAAAAATTATAAAATTTTGTTTTAAATTCTGACTGACTCTTTAGTTTAATTTGAAGTTTAAAAATTTTAAATAAAATATTAATAAATATATCTAATCGAACTTAATTCAAATTTAAATTGTTGCCTAAATCTTATGGATTATAATTCGAGATTGAATTTGAACTTGAACGAACTAAAACTCGAACAAGTTCATTGCCAAGCTAAGTCTATCCTCGAACATAAGCTAAGAAATATCTTTTAATCTAAAGTTTTGAAAGAATTTCACTGATAATAAAATATCATGAAAATTTTTAATAATACAAAAGGTCCATATTTCTATTTTTATTTTAAAAATATGAAATAATTAAATTTTCTATAAACATCTCATAGTATCATAAATTTTGAAAAAGACTTTTAATTTAGATTGTTGAAGTCATTTGTCAAATTGATATTACAAAATACTTTTAATAATTTAAAATACTAATATTATTATTTATAATAAATTACCAAAAATAAAAAAGAATGTGATGCTGGTAATATTATAAAATTTACCTTTCTCGAAATCATCAAAACAATCAATTTGGTATTAATCAAATCTTTTGTATCCATTAGCCTGTACTAATTATATTCCACGCAATTTTATCCATACATTTTTTTGAGTCCCAAATATTTATGTGGATGAGATCGCGTGGAATAGAGTTTGTACAAGCTAATGAGTACAGAAGATTTTGTTCCACCTGGTACGTCCAAAAAGTGCACATCAAATTCTTAGTTTCAGTTATTCTGTTCTAATTCTGTTTCGTTAAATCTCATCTATATATTTATATAGAATCCATATAAATATGTGGATAAAATTTAATAGAAGAGTATAAAATTGAAACAAGAGATCTCATCCTCAAAAAGTGTTTCGAAATTTCCAATCAGCCTCAAAGCATTGATCCCAAAGGTTCGTGTCCACATTGATTTTTATTTTTTGACCAACTTTCTATGAGCACGAAACATATTTTATTATTCTTTACTTCACATGATTTGTTTTTTTTGTCTTTAACGAAAATCCCAGCCATTAAATTTAAAATTCATCGTTCAAATAATAAATTTCAAAATTTTTTAATAGCAATATGCAATGTTTTAAAAACAAATCGGTTTAACAGGTTTAACAATAAAAATTTTGAACTAACTAATTTTTTAGTTTGATTTTCAATTTTTATTTTGATTAAGTTTAATAATCTTTATATTAAAATCGATCAATTTATTAATTAATCGGTTAATTTTTATAAACTAATAAATTTTGATTAATAAAAAATGATTAATTGTTAATTAACTATTAAAATAAATTTTAAACCTACCTTATTTCTAAATTTCCAAAAATTTTAAATATCTCCCGCTTTCAATTTGGATAAGATAAGACGAAATGTAGCACTAAACATTAGCAATGCCTAATTGGATATTATTATGAGATTATAAAATCCAATTTATTATTAAACCTTTTATGCTTTATTATGATTTTTTTAATATGACAACTCTAAGAATAATAGTGTACTTCCTTTTGTCAATTACCATGTTATAAAATATTAAAATACGATAAAATTTAGTATCAGTTGTTGCAAATACTAAATGTTCATCCTTTAAAATATTATCAACCGGAACAGCAACAATAATACTTAGTGCAAATCTTACTGAAGCGTATAGTTCAAAAAAGTCTAGTAATACATAACTAAACCAAATCAAATATACTCAAATTTTCGCCGAAGTAGAGTATGAAGAGGGTAAGATGTATGCAGTCATGCCTGTATCTGTAATGGAGATACATAGACTGTTTCTTGGTAGACCCCCGGTTAAAGTAAGAGCAAAAACAAATAACAACAAACAAACCAACACAAATAAACACACATAAGCAACAAAAACAAACACAAGAATAAATCCAATAAAAAAAAATCTAGGAATACGTAACATTACTTCTAAAGACTGTTTCCAAAATATTATCAAAATAAAGTAATTGACTAATTTCTTATAAAATTACTTCATGTAAAATAAGCCAGGTCAAATTTGATTTGATTGAGTTTTGTATTAAATAGATTTTAAGAGGTTGTCTTTACCAGCAATAATTCAAATAAAATAACATCATTTTATTCAATTTTTAAAAGATTAAATAAAGTTTAAAATCTTTATTTATTGAAGATTTTGAAGTTTAAATAGAAAAAATATTGTTAAATGAAATTAATTGATTTATTTTACTTTATAAGGATTTATTAATTTGTAAAAATTAATCACTTTTTAACAATAAGAGTTATTAAAATAAAACAAATCAAAAATTTGAAAACCTAACAAACTGATTGAATTTTTAAACATTATTACACTTAGAATTATCTCAAATTTAAAAACTAATTAATTCCAACATTATTGGAAAAAAGATGAACCCAAAAAAACAAGTAAGCACTAAAAAACCAGGAACGCCCATGTGCCATAGTCATTACTCAATGACAATAGTCCATCCCACGACGATTGACCCCCGCCAACTCCGCCACAAAGATGTCCAAAAGGGTTCGGCTTGTCCGATCTGGCTCAATTTAATTTGATTTTAACTCAGATTAATCGGATTATGAATAGACCACGGGTTGATTATATTTGGCCCAGTGAATTCATGGCCCCACTGTTTTGAAAGTTTTTTATTAAAAAAACAGTGAACGGGTTAGGTTAGCCCGGCTTACTCATAACCATAGGTTGAGTCACAATCTGATCAGCCTATAATCGAATCAGGCCATACACCTACCTATTCTAACCCACCGGGTCGCGTTAACATCTCTACTCAAACCCTGCCGGCGGATTCTCAATCTATCACGCAAAAGACACACCTCATACACATGCCACGCGCATTTTTATGCAGACATTGGGTCCCACACAACACCATCACCTTCTCCTACTATAAACCTACTTCTTCTACCATTTCTCCCTCTCTTTGCTCGCACTAAAAACTCTCTCTTTCTCTCTCTCTATCTTATTAAATTATTTAATAAATTTTCATATTTACAACTACAGTTTTTAAGGTTTCGCTAAATTTCTATCTGATCGGGTCAAATCTGTTCTTGCTACACATGCTTTATTGACCGTTCGATCTTCCTCGTGATCTGCGCAAAAAATTTGTCATCTGTTGTGCTTTTTTTTTGGTATATTGCTTAAAAAAATAATTTCTGAATTGTTATGTTCGTATCTAATTTATCAGATTTTAGTTGAAAGTTGGGGTCTTTCTCGTGTTTACTCAAAAGGGTTTTGTTGTTAACGCGAGTTATTTTCTTTGGTGTGGTGTGCATTCTGGTTGTTTGGCAATCTAGTTGGTGGATTGGTAAAGTGAAAGTTGGGGGGTCGATTTGAGCACAGAGATGTCGGGCCCACTTGATCGATTTGCGCGACCTTGTGAGTAATCCGTGTGACTTGATTTTGATCTTGGTGTTTGGATTTCTGTCTGCAAGTGTGTGTTGTTGTGTATACTGTTTGGGACGATTCTGGGGTGTTACTGTTGCTTTCTTGGTTGGAAATTTAGCTATCTTGAGAAAACTCTGTGAATGCAAATGAGAAGTAATGTTCTTTTCGATTTAGGTTGGGTTTCTTTCAAAGTTTGAGCATTTGGGAGCTCTAAAAATGTTCTCTTTCTTTAGGAACATAAAGATTTTATTTCTTTTGAAGTTTCTGAAGTCTATTATTTCTCTTAATATTTTTAAATGATGATTGTCTTTTTTCTCATTCATTTGTTCTCTTTGTTGTTTGGTTTAGGCTTTGAGGGTTTCTCAGGGGGTGAAGAGAGGAGAGAGAGGAGGTCTGATTTTGAGAACTCCGAGGATGAGAGGCGAACTAGAATTGGATCACTGAAAAAGAAAGCCATCAATGCGTCAACTAAGTTCAGGCATTCTCTCAAGAAAAAGAGCAGTAGGAGGAAGAGTGATGGCAGGGTTAGCTCTGTCTCTATTGAGGATGTTCGTGATGTTGAGGAACTGCAGGCTGTTGATGCATTTCGACAGGCATTGATCATGGATGAATTACTTCCTCAAAAGCATGATGATTATCATATGATGTTGAGGTGATCTTATGTTCCTTCCTTTAGTTATTCTTCTGAGGCCTTTGTTAGCAACTATTGCTTGTGAAATTATTTTTCCATGATGGAACATCAGGCTTGTAACTTTTTGATTTTGCTAATGTTCTGATGTTCCTTCAGTAGACATTGCTGTTATTGTTAGCGTTTGGGTTGCTTCCAGTATCATTGTGCCATATTTATCATCTTAACAGATTTTTTCGTATTCAGACTATTGCAATTTTCTTGGGCGGTTATGGTTCAACCAACATAACAATTTTAAGCATTGTTTCTTAGGTTCTTGAAAGCAAGGAAGTTTGATGTTGAAAAAGCAAAGCATATGTGGGCTGAAATGCTTCAGTGGAGGAAGGAATTTGGTGTGGATACTATTTTGGAGGTAAAAAGTTTTGACAATTTAGTCAAGATGTATTCAGTTACTTTTCTTCTCACGACCCTGCCAATTATGTTTTTATGTCAGGATTTTGAATTTAAAGAGTTGAATGAAGTATTGAAGTATTATCCCCATGGCTATCATGGTGTGGACAAAGAAGGAAGGCCCATATATGTTGAGAGATTGGGAAAGGTTGATCCTAACAAATTAATGCATGTTACAACTATGGATAGGTATGTGAAATACCATGTGCGAGAGTTCGAGAAAAGCTTTGCTATAAAGTTTCCATCTTGTACAATTGCTGCAAAGAGGCATATAGATTCAAACACAACAATTTTGGATGTTCAAGGCGTGGTATGTCTTGTGGTATTCACCAAACTGGATTAAGAGGTTCCGGAGTATCTGATTTCTATTTTCTTGATTGCTAACTATTCAGGGCCTTAAGAACTTTACCAAGTCTGCCAGGGAGCTTATCATGCGTCTGCAGAAGATTGATGGTGACAACTACCCCGAGGTCTGCCACCACATTTTTGTTGGGGATGGTTTATTCCATTTAATTAGGACAAATATGATTTTATAGTTTGCAAAGTAGAGCTTTTTATCGAGCTGGATTTTCCATGATTAATGCAGACACTCCACCAAATGTTCATCATCAACGCTGGGCCAGGGTTCAGGCTGTTGTGGAACACTGTGAAGAGTTTTCTTGATCCAAAAACCACTTCCAAGATTCATGTATGTTTAAAATTTTGTTATGAAAGCATTGGAGAATATAGTTTTCTAGTTGTTGGGTGATCTTTTGAGCATTTATATCTTTTTTTGTGTCAACATAGGTCCTTGGGAATAATATGTATGTTTAAAATTTTGTTATGAAAGCATTGGAGCATATAGTTTTCTAGTTGTTGGCTGATCTTTTGAGCATTTATATCTTTTTTTGTGTCAACTTAGGTTCTTGGGAATAAGTATCAGAGCAAATTGCTTGAGGTAATTGATGCCAGGTAAATGGAACTTCATAGCTGCACTGATAATAGTGGCATGTCGTTTTGATCGACATACTTCTGCTTCATCATTTCTTTTTTATTTCACACTCTAACTCAGTCAAATATAGCTTGTGCTAACTAGAATATTGTACCAAATACAGTGAGCTGCCAGATTTCTTTGGTGGCACTTGTACCTGTGCAGATCAAGGAGGTTGTCTTTTGTCTGATAAGGGTCCATGGAAGAACCCTGACATATTGAAGGTTATTTAGTTGTTATTAATGAGCGAGTTCCAGGCTCTTTTCCAAGCTTGGTTGCTTGCATGTAATTAGTGACAGATTTGTTATGTTTATATTGTTGCAGATGGTTCTCAATGGTGAAGCACGGCGTGCAAGACAGGTTGTAAAAGTTTTGGACAATGACGGGAAGGTTCTTGCTTATGCGAAGCCACGCTATCCAATGGTAATGTTCTTCATATTTATTGTCCAAGACTTTTGTATGGTTACACTTAGCTAAATGCATTGGATGTCTTGAAGCAGGTCAAAGGTAGTGATACATCCACTGCCGAGTCAGGATCTGAAGCTGAGGATATTTCTTCACCTAAAGCTTTGAAGAGTTACTCGCATCTTAGACTTACTCCTGTCCGTGAGGAGGTAGGTTCATACTTAAGGATCCTCTATGTTAGGATTACTGTATTTAAGTTGCTTGGTGCTGTCTAGGATTGATCATCTGGAGCACTCTATTTCTGATAAGCTGACTCATCCTTTTATTCATGAATTTGCAGACTAAGGTTGTTGGAAAGGCCAGTTATGCTGGCAACTTCTCTGGGTATGATGAATATGTCCCTATGGTTGATAAACCTGTCGATTCTGGTTGGAAAAAGCAAACATCTGTCCAAACTCTTCCAGTTCCCAAAGGTTAGTAGTGTGTATGTCAATGTTTATTCAGTTGTTAATGGTCCTCTCATGTAGATTAACGCATCCGTGTGTTCTTAGAATTACAGAGTTCTTGAGTTTGATTATTGACAAGATTAAGAATGTCTTACATAGTCTCTTAGGCTTGGTAGGGGCTTGAGTTGAACTCAAGCTCATATATAGCTGACAGGTCTTAAAGCTTTGCTAAAATTTGTGACATACATATGGCTGTTGTGGGTTGGATCATTTGACCTCAATGCGCCATAATACGCACTATGGGTACTTGTTCATAATTCCATATTCTGAGGGTCCTTGTTTGTGATTTTATGTACTTACTATGGGTACTTGTTTGGTTTCATATTTGCAAACCAAAGGTTTAGATGATGAATAGAGATATAGTCCAATGTCCTTTGGGTTACTGTTTCATCTCTTAGTTTCTTGGTTCTGTGAATTCTCTCTGTTGGCACCTTCCGACAGCTGTTCTCTGCATCTCTGACACCAAATTATGAATCATGCATATATTCTCCTGGGAGATCTAAAAATTCGTGTTTTATTCTTTGGATACCTTTCTACTTGATTGTTGAAATTTTGTTTATGATGCAATTGATGTGGAATTTCTCAAGGTTAGTACAGTCCTGTCATCTGCAGTGAGTGCATACCTATAAGTCCTAATGATTGACAGATTAATTTGTTTATGCTCATTTGTTCTCGTGTTTTTCTTCTAATACTAATTGGCAAGTATCCAATGCAGTGACACCTACTCTGCCTGATACTCAAAAAACTCCAGAAGGCACTCCCGGTGAAATTTTTGCAGCATTTGTGACCCTCTTGTTGACAATTTTTACCTTTTTCCGTACACTGGCAATGCGCATAACTAAGAGGCTTCCTAGCAATTCGGCTGATGGTGATCAAACGTTCTCTGAACATTCCACGAATGCGACACATACGGGGGAGTCCCATTCACCTTCATCAACTCCTGGTTTGAAGGATGGAGATATCCTTTCTACTGTACTAAAAAGGCTAGCTGAGCTTGAGGAAAAAGTTGAAACACTGCAAGCCAAGCCATCTGTGATGCCTTGCGAGAAGGAGGAATTACTTAATGCTGCTGTTTGCCGCGTGGATGCTCTTGAAGCGGAGCTCATTGCCACTAAAAAGGTATACCATTTTTAGCATGGAATGTTGGTTACACTTTGAATTGAAATAGGATATTGTCAAAGCATGATTCAGTTTAATGATATCATGAATATTTGTTACAAAAAAGAGATCTTTGAAAATTTGGGATGATCTTTCTTTTTTCTTTTCCCCTTAAGTGAAAATGTTTTTGATCAGTTGATAAGTATTATCTCAGAAGTCAGGTATGAGCATTATGCAGGTTCTGTTCATGTGGTTGATGCCAATTATCCTCTTGTTCTAACCTACTGGAACTTGCACAATAATAATCTTCACATGCTCTATCTTCATCTTCCTCCAAGGGGAGAGATAGGTTTTAGATATCAAATTCATCTACTGAAGGAATAAATTAAATTGGTTTCTCAACTGCTTAAGCATCACCAAGGTTCTTGTTATCATCGTAAATGCAAAAAGTACACTGTTTCTCATCTCGCATGGGTGTTTCATTCCTGGTAGTTGCTGTTGGTGATCTTTCTATTTGTGGTTTTTGCTTATCTCCGTCTTATCGAAATGCTAAAACAAGAATATACTTATCATTTGTTCTTCATCCTGATCAGGCACTATATGAAGCTTGGATGAGGCAAGACGACCTTCTTGCATACATCGACAGACAAGAACAAGAGAAATTACAGGTACGCCGTTATATCTCGCTGTGATACGTTTGTATTTCATGATAATCGTACTTGTTTAATCAGTGAAACGTAATTCTGAAGCTTGCTTTATCTTTACAGCAGAAGAAGTGGCGTTGCTGGTAATGTTTCTTTGGAGAGAGTAGCAAGACGAGTTCTCGGCCGGACACTCAAAATATATCCTCGGTACGACATTACCATTAACTAGTAGTTGACCTGTGAAGGAAAGACGTTATTTTCTGTCATTTTGAAAGAAAAATACTGACGTTATTGCAAGGAAAATATGCACGGAAAATTCTTACATAGTTATGTCTTATTGTTCTGTTGTGATTTATGTTTGATTGTTCTGTTGTATTTCCTGGTTTGCAATCTCTGATGAGAACACTTTTGACTGTCTTGTTTGCTATCATGCACATCTTCAGAATTACTGAAGTTGCAAAAATAATTACTGCTTTGAGTATAATTTACTTTAGTTCCATTCCATAAGGTCATATTGTTACTAGGGCCCGAATCTGGCCTGATTTGGTTCTGAGTACTTTAACCAAATGACGCCGTTTTGTTTAAATGTTCAAATACGTTCGAGTTGTTATTTTGGACTTTAACTAAAATAACTTAAATTTCGTAAAAGGCTATGTTAATAGCATAAAGTATTTCTTAAAGTAATTTGAAGTAATAATGATATTTTTAAAATTAGTGAAATTATAGGAATATTTAGTCTTTTACTTTTGTCAAGTAATAAGAAAAACTGACTTGGAAGAACTTGTTAGGAACAAGGATAATAGGAAATCTCCTACTTCTAACTAAGCTTGCAAAATTGGCCCGATCTGGCCGAGTTGACTATGCTTGAGGTTAGGTTTAAACTAATTTTAAAAAGTGAAATCATGTTGTTTTAAAATTTTTAAAATAAAGAAATAAATATATTTAATCAGACTCGATTGAGTCTTATTGGACTTTAGATCAGGGCGATCCATTATTATCTTTGCTTCTAACTTTTTAATTTTAGGACTAATCCTTAACTAGAAAAGATTGAACATAAGCTCAAGTGAATTAAAAAATATATAATTATTTGCAATGTTTCTTAAAATTTTTGAAAAAAGTAGCCTAATTTTCATCATTTTTGATGCATTGATATTAGATATGCATAAACTAAACTTAGTTCATTTGATTGGATAAATTAATTCTAAAAATTAAAGAATTTAAGTTTTAAAAATTAGTCCATGTTTTATAGACTAAGTTTTGATTTATAAATTGAACTTCAAAAATTTAAGAGTTGAAATTTGAACTTATTAAAAAAACCTAAAAGAATTAGGCCCTAATTCATATTTATAAATATTTTAGTTTGTATCAATTTACAGTTGTCATTCACATAATTATAAAAAAATAATAAAGAATATAAATTATTTTATTTTTTATTTTTATATACAAATTCATTTAAGAATTATAATTTATATATTCCTGTCAATAAATAAGGAATTATAGTTTTTGCTTTTTATGAATTCTTTCAAGCTTTTTAAGTTTTAACAATTAGGAAAATTTTGATAAAATTTTATCTTTCAAGATCTTAGGATATGTTTAATTGGACGTAAATTTTTTAATGGAAATAAATGGAATAAAATAGAATTAAATGATTTATAATGAAATGGAACGTAAATGAATGTAATATTAGAAAATTGTTGTTTGGGAGAGATAGAAGAGTTCATAAAGTAATATAGTGAAATGTTTGGATGAAGAGTTTATTATCTAATATAGTGTAAATTTATTTATCATTTTACATTTCATCCTAAATATCCAAAAGTGGAAGTTTTTTTTATTTTTATTGTTTAGGATAGAATGAAATGTAATATAAAACATCATTCTTTTATCTCATTCTATTATAAAACCTCCCCCTAAATAATGAAATAATATTACATTTCATTATGTATCATTTCTTTAAGCTGGTTCATGCCTAAAAATTAAGTTTTAACTATCTTAAGTAAGGGTGCCAATGAACGCGATCAAGTTTGAGTATTAACCTTTAACTATTAAGAGCAAGGGTGACAATAAGCTCCGTTGTAGTTGGATAATTCAAAACTCAATCAAATTTTATTAAATTTATTTTTAATTTTTAAAAATTAAAAGTGATGTCATTTTATTTCAAATGATACTGTTTTGTTTTTAGGTTAATCTGTAGATTTGTACTTAAGAAACAACACTCTGTCGCTTTAGTATGTGGGTTTGGAACACTAAGTTGAAAGCCAATTTTTGCAGAAAGAACTGAACATAAATGTTTTAAGAGTTGTGAGCTTGTGTGTGTAAGTTGTGTATGTCTCAAGTGGCAGGTGGAATTGGATTGAAGAGCATAAGAACAAACACAAATTCAGTTATAAGCCACATACGGTGCTGAAATGGTCAGTAACTAGAAGCAAACACCAAACGTTTCATGGAACTGGACATGAAAAGAAAGAACACACGCTAAAAACAACTGATTGACAATTCCTAACCATTGTTAAAGACTTCAATTGGGAAAGACCTCAAGGCGGGTTAATTATTAGAACATGTCAAGCACTAATTATCATTTTAATTCTTCATGCCAGCACTCCGACGTTAACTCTTGCCTCTAATCCAAACCTCTTTATAGAGATTCAAGAATCTTTACTTCACCTTCTTCCTGAAATCAAATATTCAATTATTAAAATATAAATTATTATGATCAATGGATAATGCAAAATCTAAAGAGATATCTTACCTCGTCAAGCACACATCCAATATGAGCTGTGTAGTAGCATGGCTTGCAATAATAAGCAGCATGTTTTGGATTTCTCAAACTCTCACAAGCATGGCAGTAATATTCATCTTGTACTTTTTCAGTAATCGAATCCATTAAAGTAAGGGGATGGACATGACACTCACTCTTAACAATTTTCGATATTGGAATACACTCAATATGTATGCTGAGATTACAATCCAAACAACGATAAAAAGATGCATTGAACTTGCACTTTTGGCCACAATGCTTGCACCAAAACCTTTCCTCCTTATCATTTATATCTTTAGCCACAAAGTAGAAAAGTTTGTGCTCGTGATACTTATATTGGAAACCAGAAGTTAGGTACTTGGCACATCTTATATCAAGACAAAAATCACATTTTGCACACACAACCAATTTCCGAAAATTGTTTGCAAGCATTGCAAATGAATAAACATACCCCCTTAAAATGGAGAGGATGTTGGGTGTGAAAGGGATGCTGAATAGATTGCGGTTCAAGATCGTCAAAACAGGAATCATGAAGAAAGAAATTACACACATAACAGCAATAAGTTGGGCCTGAAATTCGCAAGGAACATACTTCGCAATGAAACTTGAATTTCTTGGGAATATAGGCAAATCTAAGTTTATGCTTGTGGAACAAATGAGAGATTTTAGCTTCCCTTCCATTATTATTAGACTTCTGGTAATGGTCGTCGATGGAAGAAACTGCTGTAGCACATTCTCTATCGAGAAAAAAGCTACATTTGTCACAGCAGTAACACATGTCACCTTCATGGTAGACATGACATCCATCACATATAAATGTGCTGGAAAACTCTCCTCCTATGATAGAAAGAGGATGCTCATGAAGATTGTGTTCTATTTTAAGGGGTAATTCTGCACACTTCTTGTGCAAATAAATTTGACAGTATGAGCATTTATAGCTTGGACTACTCTCCACAAACTCTTTACACATGTAGCATGAGAAGTCAATCATATCTTCGAAATATTTCAACACATGATCATTGATTTTATCTGTAATCTGCATTAAAAAAAAAAGGGAGAGAAACATATGTTTAAGTTAATTATAACAAAAAGTCTCATAAAAATTAATTAATTTATTTATATCATAATTTAATAATTTACAAACAATTAGGATTTGTTTCTATTTAACTAATTACATCACTTTAATAAAATTTTTTAAAGATACTAATACCAAATTAGGTTTTAGCACGGTGAATCCAAAAATTTAAATATTTTTGAAGATATTAATCTAAAAAAGGATCTATATCTAAAAATAAAAGTACAAATTATATTTATATCTATACATTTAAAGAGTGAAAATATTGAATTTGATATTTATTGATGAACAAATAGAGTTGACAATTGGGTCCGAGTTCATTTTTTTTCAATTGGACTTGAGTCTCAGCTACCCAGGCCCAGATCGACCTAAGATAGACTTTTGTAAGCAAAACGATGCTTAAAAAAATTTTTGCTTACAAAAGTCTAATCTTGGGTTAATCTGAGTCTAGGTCTGGGTAGCACAGGCTTAGGCTCAATTGACAAAAATTGATATCTACTTATTATATATTTTAAAATTGAATTTAAATTTTATATAACTTCTTTTATATGTGTCTTCCTATCATTTTAATTTTATCAAGAGAGTTCTTGTACAATGTTATATAGGTTTATTTTATTTTGTTTTATAAATTTATAAGTTTAATATTATAATTAAGTGCATATTGTAACTAATAATGAACTTAGAATTAATATATTTGTTTAAGATATAATTAAGGTTAATATCCTGTATTTACTTTTTTATTCAATTCATTATATAAGTGACCACAGTAAAGTATGGTAGTAGTTTACAGATAATTACCAGGAGTTGCTTCATGCACCTGGGACTAATTGGACGCTCAAACGAATCAGGGTACTTTTCATGGCTATCTTCTTTTTCATCTTCCTTTATCATGTGGGTATGCTCAATTTCATTTAACTACAAGCAAAAAAGATGATGAAATAATTGCATAAGAGAAGGATCTTTAGAAAAAGAAAAAAATTGAAGAAGTTAAGTTTTACCTCACTTGATAATACACATTCAATGTGAGCTGTGAAAATATGGCCGGTATTAGTGCATTGTTGACATGAATAAGCGTGATATCTTGGATTCCTCTTTTCCTCACAAGTATAACAATAATACTGGTCTTTAGATTCATCAATGTCATCCTCTGTTAATGGATCCATGAGAGTTAGAGGATGAGTGTGATAATCATGCTTCAGTTCTTTTGGAATTCCAATGCATTCCATATGAAGATATGAGTTGCACTCGAAACAAATGTAGAATGATCCCTTGCAATTCTTACTACAAATGTTACATTGAAATTCTGAATCATATAACCGATTTGGAGCCACAAAGTAATAGAGGTCGTGTTGATGGTACTCTTTATTCTTGAGAGCAGATGTTACCTTCAAACTATTGATGGCACATTGGGGATCAAGGGCAAATGAAGGGCAGTAATAACATCGGTAACTCTGCACATAAAACTGATGTCTCCGACAAGCACTACAGTGTCCTGTAACAGAAGCTTGGAGGTAAAGCTTACGAAAATGGTGATAAGGGTGTTGTATTATTTGTGGCATTTCTGCACAAGATTTATGCAAATATAGTTTACATTCAAGGCAACCGTAACTTGGGCCTGAAAGTGGCAATTTGCATCCTTCACATTCCAGTCTTCCAGATTGTAGACCATTGTCAGAACTATAATTGAAGAAACTTAACTTATGTAGATTGTGGTTAAAAAAGTTAATTTGAATCTTCAACTCATCCCCAATTGATCTTTGAATCGTGATATCTCTGAGAAAAGCACATTTGAAATCAATTTTGAAGCCGCATGCTTTGCAAATTGCCATAAAAGATGTAACAGATAAATCTCTGCACTGATCACAGATGAACACCCCACAATCATATTCAACAGAAAATGGATGATGCGAGTGGCAAGGGTGTTGTACTTTACATTCTTGTTGGCTAATTTCGACGCATCTCTTATGAAGGTAGTAATCACAGCGAAAGCAACCGTATGCTAGATCCAATAGTTCCCCGTCGCATAGCATGCAACTATTAGGAGCAAAATTTGGTATCCGTCTGGATCTGGAATTGAAGAGGAACAGCGTATGATGATGACTATCATGGGAAATCTGAGTTTTTGTATCTGGAGAAAGTAATGCTGTGATTTGTTGGAGGTCATCGTTATCTGGTGAAAGAGCGCATTTGGAATCCAGCTTCAACCCACACTCGGTGCAGTCATAATAATTAGGAGTTGATATGATATCCATGCAACCATCACAAATAGGCTTCTTATAATTAAAATATGATGGTTGATCAGTTTGCTGAGCAAGAAGGGTGAGAGGATGATCATGGTGCACGTGTAGAGGATGAGCTCGTATCTCACGAGGAAAAGAAGCACAGAATTTGTGAACCCAGACACCATCACACATTTCACAGAAATAGACAGGACCATCACAGATAATTCGGAAGCAGACAAGGCACTTGGGATATTCTGAATTACCTCGAAAATGGACAAAATTGTGCTTTTGTGGTTGACTCGGTTTAGGACTAGACTCTGCACAGTCTCCTTCATCATCTAACTCTGCATAGTCTTCTTCATCATCTAACTCTGCATATTCTTCTTCATCATCAAACTCTGCATAGTCTTCTTTATCATCTAACTCTGCAACTTCTAAATCACCATCTATCTTTCTTCTATTTCTCTCATCTCGTTTGAAAAACTTGAGCAAAATCTGGGAGAAATTCTCCTCGTTTTGATCACAAAAGGTCAAAACGTGATCATGCTCAAATTGAATCTCCATTATCAGAAGTTCAAACTAATTGTGATTGATGAGAAGGGGAAAGAAAGTAGTAACGCTTTACAGAAGGGAAATTTTATGGCTGACTTGTAACCTCTTTCAATGCAAGTTATGATTCTAGAAATATACAAAGCTTTAACAGATGAAATGCTAGTCCATGTTCATATCATCATCAAGAAACAAAGATAAAAAAGCAACATTAATTATTTTAAGTTTAAGAAGTCTTTCTTTAATTGTTTTTTCAAAGACTGTCAGCAATACTTTTCAGAAGTCTTTGCCTAACAGTTACCGTGTTGCGTGAGTCTTTAACACTGACATATACCAACGACAAAATATAATAGTTTCAATATAAACAAACTGGTGTCTCTTGGGGAAGGTCCAACATTGAAAAACCCCCCATCATTAAAAAATCTACAAGGAAGCGTCTGCTTGAACCAAATTGTTGATACTTTATATAGGTATTATGTAAAATTCTAGCTAAATGTACTCAGCGCACAAGACTCCTGATTTTGCAAAGGTCGGGGGAGTGTTATTAATGTACGCAGCCTTCTCTTTGTCTACAAAGAGACTGTTTTTGTGATACGAATATGTGATCTTTTGGTCATAAATGAATAACTTTACTAAGTATTATGTATTCTAAGGAAATAGGTGTAAAATAAATCACAGCATCAACAAGGAAGCATATTCCATGGTGAAAAATCCAAACACAATGAACATCCAAATCAACCATAACTTGAGCCCTGAAAGTCAGAAATTGCATCATGTACTATAAATACCTAACCTGGATTTTCACATCATCTCCGGTTGATCTTTAGATCTCACCATTAGCATTGTCTCTAAGAGACGTTTTTACGGCAATTGGCAAAGAGGTAGTTGATGGCCTGATTTATTTTACACATATTGGCTTAGAAAACAATATGTGATGTCAAACTATGTTTTTGTCTGATGTTATATAAAGTATCAACCATTTCAAATTGAACTTTTAAATACAAACCCATAAATGTACTAATTCTTAATTCCTTTAACTTGAAACTTAATCTATGGAGTCTGGATCATTTTTGTATAGATCTGTGTCAGATATGAATGGTATAAAAGGCTAGGTCCCAGTGAGAAACATGTTTTGATTGTGAAAACTAAAATTAACGATCTGAACTCTAATTGGTAATGATAGCTTTTCTCACGAAACCATATAGAGAAAATTGAATAACAGATATCAATACAAATGAAAGAAAGTTATTATATTTGTCTGCAGAGAACAATAATACAGATCACCTTACGACCGTAACAAGCTTATTGTGCTTGCCTTGCTGTTAAACTATACAAATAAATATAAAGAGGAACACGATGATCTTAAAGAGGTAAATAGAAGAAACAAAAGAGTCCCTCTCCAGGCCAATCAGGGAAAGGCTATGCTTGTTTCCATCAACCAGTCACAGAACAGTAGCTGCAATATGTTCTGAGCTAAGTCCAGTTTCTTCAAATTGGTCTTTCTGAGCTCCATAGTCTATGTTGTTAGTTTATTTTCTTACAGCTAATCAATTAGATGCAAATTAATGTGTGACATTATTTTAATTAATGAAAAAGACTTTATTTATCTTTATGTATTAATTTAATTAATATTTTATTTTTTAATGATAAAGGTAAAATTCTTGAAATAATTATTGTGTAATTAAAATTATGATGAGATCATAATTATAAGTTTCAATTTACACTTATGTATTGCACTTAAATGTTCCTAGTTATAGTTTCATCAAAACGAGATACTGTTGAAATGGTAAAACTAGTATACATTATGTTTTTTTCTTATGAAGAAAGTAATTAATCTCATAAATTAAAGTATGAAGATACTTAAACTAATGTGTGAGTGATTATTAGATAATAAGTTATTGAACTAACCAAATTATGAGAAGTTTGAATGGAATATTACTTATGTGTCTGTGGATTATCTCATAATGATGGTTGTATAAGTTATCTTTAGACTTGAGATTATCAAAGTATCTCATATCAGAATTACTGTATTTTGATACTATTTATGAATCATCTTAGGAAAATTTAGTCGGTAGTAATTGGATACAGTATAAACCATATGGAGATAGTTGAGTGAGTCAATATAAGATTCATCGCTCTAAAGTAATTAGAGAGAATATTCTACTGTTCTTGATTAGTAATGATTTATAAAATTCTCTAGCCAGAATGAATTAATATTTGAAAAGGCATTTTCAAATTTCAATTATAAATCAATCACTAATTAGCAATAATGAACATAATTGGACCAAAAGAGTAGACATTATATTCATACTCTGTTTAATTAGAATATTGAATAGCAAAATGGTTAAATTATACATTATAATCATGTATGGACAAGTTAAGTCAATCACTTTAACATTCATGATATTTGAGTAATCATGACATGTTGCTAGATATCAATCATGATTTATGATTATGAATTGTTTAATTAAAGAATTAAAAATAAATTAAAAGAAGTTTTAATTTATCTAATTATAATTATGAATTAGAATTGTAATTTAAAATTATTGCCAATTTATTAGGAATCTAATGTGTCACAGATCAAAGAGTAATTTGTGAAAGAAAAATCAATTTAATTGAGTTGGACTTAATTATAAAGTTTGAGAAACTTTGGTGATCAAATATAAGATATTTGACTATATTAAAATTAAATTAATTATAAATAGATTTTGATTTTAATTATAATTAAAGAAATTTAATTTTAATTAAAGACCCTAATGATTTTTCTATTTATATAAAGGAAGAACATTTAGAAGCTAACACTTTGTCTTCTTCCTCTCAAAACATTATTAAAAATTACTCTGTGAATACTATCAGAGGCCGGACAATTGAATAGGTCGTGGTTGACAAATCAAAAACAGTTTCAAAGATTTTTTTTCAACTGAAACCCAAAAGGTATGATTGCTTATTCAAATTTATGTTTTGTTCAAGTTAATTCAATTATCGAGATCTGCCTGGAGTTTGTAAAATTGTTTGTTTTTTCTGCTGTGCCTATGATTTGATCACAGTTGGATTCCAACAGTTGTATCAGAGCTAGGTTTAATTGCTCAACTTGGATTAGGTGCTTGATTGTTGATGATTTTGATAAAAATTAATGTGTTTTGCTTTTGGTTTTGTCGTTCTCTAAAGCTATTCTTTTGTCTGCTTCGAAATTTTATTTATTCATGGACATGTGTTCTATTCTAGTTTTGCACAATTAATTCCTTAAAGAAAAATCTGGTTATTTGCTGTGAAAAGTTACAATGATTTGTGAATAAGAGTATCTTAAAAAAAATTTCTATCACCTGTACAGTTACTAATTGCAAAGAAACTCGCCTTGAATTGTTTCTGGTTGCGATCGCCTCTTGATGTGTTCAGAGATTTTTTTTAAATTTTTGTGTGTTTTTGCCCTATTTTGCTTCTGGTTTCTATGTGTTTTCCCTTATGGTTGTTTTTTCTCTGCTATCAATTTACTGTTGGGAAAAAT
This sequence comes from Erythroxylum baracoense, assembly GCA_025629805.1. Classification (NCBI taxonomy): domain Eukaryota; kingdom Viridiplantae; phylum Streptophyta; class Magnoliopsida; order Malpighiales; family Erythroxylaceae; genus Erythroxylum; species Erythroxylum baracoense. The sequence goes on along the minus strand of JAOTAY010000190.1, from coordinate 39,595,088 downwards.
ACGCAAGATCGAATCTAAGCGCAG